>JAKWJD010001762.1:37956397-38556397 GCA_027705065.1 Solanum peruvianum
ATTATTAAGTCTATTAGGGTATTATATTGAGAGTCTATTATTCTGTAGTGTGTAAGCAGTGTCTTCCGTTTTCACAATTACAGTTTATTACACTATCCTCTTTTACCCTTTTAAATTTCTTTTCTATATTTATCTGTAAATCTAAATATTCTAGGTTTTTTAAAGAAGCTATTTTGACTATGTTCTATCCTAAAGTTTTTATCTTACAATGTTCCCTATGGTCTTTTACTCTTTTAATAAAAATTAAAATGGCAATTACGTATTTAGTGTCATTTTTATTGTGTGCTATCCATATATTATCCATAAAACATGTTTGCTGTAGTTCTAGTTGGCAGTTTGACTAATGTCTGAATGTCCAATTAGACAGTTCATATGCTATTAAGTTTTGTTGTCCAAACTGCAGTCTTTCTATTCTGACATCATCAATTTTGTCTAGAGGTCTAAAATGTAAATTTGATAACATTGGTTTGTTTAAAATGTATATTCTAAAACTATTTAGGCCATATATTACAGCTAGGACTTCAATGTCTATGCTAGCTTTATTTCTTTTTTCTTTATATTTTCCACTTTGGTAGGCACATATTCTTTCTTCTTGGTAAGGACTATATTTATGAGGTCTAGCTTTTAATATTGCTCCCCATCCTTCTAAACTACCATCTGTTTCGATAATTAAATAAATTGATTTTAAATGCATATTAAGATCCGGAATGTTTCTTATTTTATCCTTTATTTTTTGTACTAATTTTATATCTTCTATATTAAAATTTCTTTGTCCTTTGCTTCCTGTCTTAGAATATAATGGTCCTGCAAGTTTTTTTAAATCTTTAATAAATGGTCTGACATAGTTTATTATTCCTAAAAATTGTTTTAAGTCTTTTAAACTATTTAATCTATCTGGCATATCTAAGGATTTTTTTTTTTGGCTATATGAGGTTGTAGTTTAATTTTTCCTTCTCCTAATATAATTCCTAAAAAAATTTATGTAATTTTTACATAATTCCATTTTCTTTTTACTAATTATCATCCCATTATTAACAAATAACCTAAACACCGTTTGTAAGTCTCCTAATTGTTCTTTTATATCTTTAGTGAATACTAATATATCATCTACGTATACTAAAACAAACCTTTTGTATCGACCAAAGATCATGTATCATCCAAATATTTTATCCATTTTACAAAATCTACACTTATATTGAAGTACCTTACCCATATTTTATCCATTTTCTAAGTAGGTTTATAGAATTCTGAACATGTGTTTTAAAAACTAACCTGTGCTTTATCTATATAGTTTCTATATACGTTATGTGTTCCGTCCATTTGCATGGCTACGAGCGGGTTTGCTAAGTTTTTTATTAGTTCTGGAGGTACTATTTTCTTATTGAGGATGCTATGAGTACATCCTGAATCTAGTAATGCTAAGGTTTCTATTTCGGGTCTGGTTAAAAAGGAATGCAATTAGGAACAAAAGCTAAGTGAAAGAAATGAAATATTGATTTGGGTATCAAATATTGATTTGTTTTATTTAAAATTTTGCACGCGAGTTTATTTATCATGAAAGAACATAATTTGAAAGAAAATTTCATATTCAAATTTGGTGGCTCGTGATAAACTTTTTACCGGATTTTTGATCCAAAACTAAATGTTTTAATATGGGTTTCATTAAATTCATATTCTTATGAAGATTATATATTTGATAGATTGGAAAAGCGTTGGAGCATTATGAAAGGGAAATGCAAGATTTTGAGGATGCAAGGTATGTTGAGACTTCTGACTTCGTTGAAACACATTTTTTCTTATTAAAGATTCAAACCTGGAATAGAAAATGGGTAAGAGATAAATATGGGGGTTGTACCAATGATGTGACGGGTATAAGTATGAGTATCGTGTTATAAAGCAAAAGTTTATCACTATAAAATGGTAGATTGTAATTTGAGAATGCCAAAACATATGGGCATTGGATGATGTACTATTGACATGATTTCTTTGTGTGATTGTGTTTCTTTATTGAACCCATATATTTTGCGATATTTGAGGTGACTATATATCATGATGATCTTTGATTAATTGATATGCATTCTCATCCCCTTCCATTGAAATCATATTGTGCACATATACATGCACTAACATGAGATTTAGTATGAGTTGGGCACGTGGAGATTATCCATGCTGGATTGTGGGATGTTTTACTTTAGGTTTGGATTTGTGGAGATCGTCTATGATAGGGATTATTAGTTTTCCTTAATATTGCATAGAGATCGTCCACACTGACACTTGGAGATCATTCGAGTCGATATATTTATCCTGCGAGTCCCCTATGCGTCATGAACTCTTGATGTATTTATGAGGAGTATCATGTATATACGGTTGAGAAAGTACTTGACATTTGAGACATATAATTTTATAGTGTCACATTGCATTGTATCTCATTACATCCTTTATTCTTGTTTGGTATGTGCTTTTTTGATGTTACACATTATGTGACATTTGCTTATTGGCATTGATGAAAATTTGCTTGATAAGTATAATGTGAACTTGTGAAATTTAAGGATTATTTTTGTTATATACTGTTGCCACTACTTCTCATTGTCAGTGTGGTTTCGTACTCATACTACACTTACTGCACTGTTTTATGGTGCAAACTAAATTTCAAATTCGAGCGTATTTCTAGAGTTTTTAGTATTGAGATTGGAATTATCTTGGAGTTTTGGCGAACGATTTGGATGTTTAGTAGCACACGCCTCCCTCTATATGTTAAGTTATCATTTTATTTTAGTATTTAGATAGGATATTCCATACGTATAGGTTTGTTATTTCAAGTATAATTTCTGGATTTTCTTCAATCTTGTTCAAGTAAGTTCATGATTTGTTATTCAAAAAATATGAATTGTGTTCTTCTAAGCATGGGTAACTAAATCCACAACTAGGGTTGAGGGAACCATGGGTGATCAACAAGGTAAAACTAGGTTAATAACAATTCTAGAATAGATTCTTGCATGTATTGATAATTCTTTCGTTTAGAAGTCTTTTTAACGAGTGCACGCGTTAGAACTTGCCCTATTTCTACTTTCCGGACCAAGGGGGTAGTTAGTAGGAAAAGAATTATCAACATAGATTTAGTGGACACTATCTAATAGGCTAGTTTCGATTGGTGCGAAGTAGTAACTAAGCCATGCATGAAATATGATGCTTAATATGAGGTAAAGGTAAGATTTAGTAACTTAGAGACATGTAGCCGGACCAAGGTACGTGGTGAATCTCTCTAAATGCCTGACCAAGGATTTAGAGATACATAAATTATCACTTTGCATGCAAGACACTAGGAAGGAATTGTTATAACTACGATTACCGCGTTATGAATCTATGATGAACACTTACACCCTAGTTTTTATCACTACTTGATAAACACCAAAGTTTTAATCTTGTCACTTGCTTTCATTTTTTGTTTCTCAAACCCCCCCCTTTTTAAATAACTATTTTCAGGAAGAACTTGACTAAATAGACGTAAGCATATATTGAAGTTAAGTATAAATCATTTTCCACGTGGGATCGACCCCAACCTAATAGTTGGGTTCTCTACTTGATACGATCGCTTATACTTCTTTAGGGAAGTGTAATTTGAGCGTATCAAAATTTGGTGCCGCTGCCGGGAAAAGTGGCTTTTCGATTAACTTTAAGAGCAATTACTGAAGTTTAGTAAAAAACGTCCTAATCTTACTTTTTCTCTTTGTTTTTGTCCTTTTCAAGTCTATCTCTAGAGTATGCCAAGTACATGGAGTCGAGGAGAACAAATACTTCTATTTGATCAAGAACTGAACCGTACACTCCGCAGAATGAAAAATCCACACAATCCTGCTAATATTGGTGATGGGATCAACTGTTAACTTCCTCCGTCGATTGATGCTCACAACCAAGTTATTTTGGAGAACCCTGGTGATGGCGTTTTGAGGAGGTAACCTCCCGCCTCTCTTCCTCAAGAGTATTATAGGGGAAATGTTAATATCACAGATTCTGAAGGGCTTCTTTTCCTACCTCCTCTACCAAAGGGTCATACATTTGTGGTAACTATTAGCTTGTTGCAGATGCTCATCGCTAGAGGTTTGTTTTCAGGGCTACTATCTGAGTATCCACACGCTCACATCTCCAAACTGAGTTCGGTGTGTAAGAGTTGTGTAGGGAGAGCAGACATACACATGGATGTCATCAGCTTAAAGTTGTTACCTCTCTGACTGACGGAAGAGGCCGCAATTTGGTTTACTGAGTTGCCCAATAATTCAATTAATACTTGGGAGCAGTTGAGGGATGTGTTCCTAGCACGATATTACTCGGTGTCTAAAAACCTCAACCACAAAGATAGATGACCAACTTTGTGGCATTGCTTGGGGAGTCGGTGAGTAGCTCTTAGGATAGGTTCACCTCATTGGTGAGAAGTGTCCCAAACCACTGCATTGATGATGAGTCATTGAAATAGTACTTCTATAGGGGGAAAGATGATGATAATAAGGCAGTACTTGACACGATTGCGGGTGGTTCCTATAATGAGTGAACATATGCAGAGAATGCGCAGAAGTTGGAAAAAATCTATCGCAACAATAAGGTTAGAGCACTAGGAAGTCAGACAGTGGGGAGTCGGTGAGTAGCTCTTGGGATAAGTTCATCTCATTTGTGAGAAGTGTCCCAAACCACCACATTGGTGATGATTCGTTGAAATAGTACTTCTATAGGGGGTACATTGATAATAATAAGGCATTACTTGACACGATTGCGGATGGTTCTTATGATGAGTGCACATCTGCAGAGATTTGAGAGATGTTGGAAAAAAATCTTTTGCAACAATGAAGTTGGAGCACTAGGAAGTCGGACACTGGAAGAAACACCTTTGTATTGCAAGCTAAACACAACCCGGCCGCAGACGATATCCGTGAATAGATGGATCAAATGAGGACTGATCTTGGGTTGGTATTGAAACATGTTACTGGTGGTGTAGAGAAAGTGAATGCGGTGAATTATTTGACTAAACCACCACCGCTAGTAGATGAATTTTACTATGAAGAGGATTTTTATGCAGTGAATGAGAAAACAGGGGGTTTCTAACCGAAGGCCCAAGGTTCAAATAAGGAGAATTGGCGCCAAGGTCAAGGAAATCAAGGTCGGAACTATGGGAATTACAACCGAGAGGGTCATTATGTTTGAGATGGAAACTACAACTATGACAATAACTTTAACCCGATAACAAGGTAACAGAAACGATCGAAGTGGGACCTATGTTCCACCTCAAAATCCAGAATTTTCTAGTAGGGATTGTTGAGGTAGTCTTGCGTGAGTTGAGGACATGTTGCAAAAGATTATGAGAAGGTTTGATGCTAGTGATGAGCCTGCCATAGAGTTGAGATGTTATTTAGATAATATTTGGCAAAAGGAGGATGCACATGCAATCTCAATCAAGCATCTTGAGTTGCAAATGACCCAATTGTCTTCTACTGTGAACCCACGTCAACCAGGTACTCTTCCTAGTAACACTATCCAAAATACAAAAAATGATGGGCATTGCATGACAGTCACTACTCGAAGGGGTAAACAAACCATTGATCGATCTATGCCGTTTGGAGTAGAAGATGAGGTGAGAAAAGATGATGAGGTAGTGTAAGCTAATGGTGAGTTGGTAGACAAAGCGGTGAAAGAAGCATAGATACCCCGAAAGGTGATTTCCTTTCCTAGACCACCACCACCATTCTCGCAAAGATTGGTGAAAAAGATTGAGAATGGTAAATAGCGGCTTTTATTACTATGTTGAAACAACTTTCCATCAATGTCCCTTTGATATAAGCTCTTGAACAAATGCCCGGTTATGCCAAGCTTATGAAAGATATTGTTACAAAAAAGAGATCATTAAGTTTTGAGGATGATGACCGAATGCAACGTTGTAGTGCCACTGCTACAAGGTCTCTTGTTCAAAGAAATAAGATCCGGGAGCTTTCACTATTCTATGTACCATCGGTTTGTTACACTTTGCTAAAGCACTATGTGATCTCGGTGCAAGCATAAATCATGCCTCTCTCCATTTATAAGAAATTTGGTTTGGGTGACCCAAAGCCCACTCCGATGCGGTTTCTGATGGCCGATCTAATGGGGAAGAGGACTATTGGGATACTCCACAATGTGTTAGTGAAGGTGGAGTCATTTATATTTCTGGATGATTTTGTGATTCTTGACTATGAGGTGAACTTTGAGGTGCCTATTATTTTTTGGAGGTTGTTCCTTGTTACCGGTCGTGCCTTGGTTGGCATGGAGAAAGGGCAGATGAACTTTCAATTAAACAATGAAGAAGCGACTTTCAACATTTGTAGGTCCATGGGGCAGAGTAGTGAGCTCCAAACGGTATCTGCGATATCCTACAGGGTTGAGATTTCTTCTGAGGTACAAATAGAAGAGCCCCTTGGTGTTGAGGCACTTGTAGCAGCGATCATAAATTTTGAATGTGATGGTATTGAAGAGTATGGGTCAGTTTTTTAGCATTTGATCGAGTTTACTTTCGATTCAAACAATATAAATTGGAGTTAGATTTGAAGTATCACAAGTCTCCACCTACGAAACCATCTATTGTAGAGGCCCCAAAATTAGATCTTAAGGCTCTACACCTCATCTGAAATATGTATTCTTAGGAAAAGATGACACTTTTCCAGTATTCGTCGCATCGGACATGAATGTGGAGCAAGTTGAGTGTGTAGTAGGAGTGTTAAAAAGGTTCAAACGAGCCATTGGTTGGACTATTGCAGACATTATTGGGATTCCACTTGGTATTTGTTCAAACAAAATCCAACTCATGCCCGATAATAAGCCAAGTATTGAGCATCAACGACGGTTAAATCCACCTATGCAAGAGGTAATGAAGAAGGAGATTATTATGTAGTTGGATGCCGGAGTCATATATCCGATTACCAATAGTAGTTGGGTTTGCTCTGTTCAGCGTATGGCCAAAAAAGGGGGAATTACTGTGGTCCCTAATGAGAAGAATGAGTTTGTTCCAATGAGGCCGGTGACAGTATATAGAGTTTGTATGGATTACCGAAAGTTGAATGCATGGACTGAGAAGGACCATTTCGATGCCCTTCATGGATCAGGCTTGCATATGGGAAGGCTTGTAACTTGCCGGTTGAGTTATAGGAGAAATCTGTGTGGGTGATGAAGAAATTGAAGATGGATTGGAACGAAGCAGTGGATCAGAGACTTAATGGGTTGAATGATCTTGATGAGTTTCACCTAAAAGCATATGAAAGTTCAGCCCTCTACAAAGAGAAGATGAATAAGTACCATGACCAAAAGATTGAGAAGAACAAATTTGTAGTTGGGGATTTAGCACTTCTGTTTAACTCTAGGCTGCGGTTGTTTCTGGGAAAACTCAAGTTCAAATGGACTGGTCCATTCTTGGTCACTAAAATGTTCCCACATGGAGTGGTTGAGTTGTAATACAAAGAGTGTGCAAGGTTCATGGTCAACGGGCAGAGAAACAAGATCTACCTCGGGCAGCAGAGAGTGCCCATGAAGTTTTTTGAGGCATATTACCTTGAGGAAGTCTGAATAATCAAGGGTCTTGCGTCATGCTGCGACGTTAAATCAAGAGCTTCTTGGGAGGCAATACAAGGTGTATCTTCTAGTCAACAATAGGTTTTTCTAATATTTGTATGAATAGTTGTATTATTTTGATTTCGTTTGTTTTACTAAAAATTCATGTGTAATTTTAATTTGTAGCTTTTAGTCTGTTGGCTAGAGATTAGTTTAGGGTCCGTGTCTAAAAAGTGTCTAGAAATTGCAAATAGAATGGCTTATTGGATGCTCAATGTGCAAGGACCAAACCAAAGGAAATCTGCAGAAACTGATTTGGTGCACTGATATACGAACCAACAGATGGGAAGTCGTCCTATCGACGGACTGTCGATGGTGTCCGTGGATCCCATGCAAGAGTTTCAATGTTGTCTAAGTTAGGTAACAATGGATGGATTATTCGACGGACCGTCGCCTGAATTACGGTCCGTCAACGGGGAATTGTTAGTTCCCAAAACCCGCGACCCGACCCACACCGACCCGACCAACTATTTAACAAATTACCCTTTCAGTTACTCTCCTTCACCTTTTAAAATTATCCCCTCAACCATTTCTCTCCCCTTCTTTCCTTTATCCCCATTGACTCCCACATTAATACACTTTCAATTCCCCTCTGATTTCTTGTTCTCTCAACTTCTCCAAATTCCCAGAACCTACTCCCTCAATTCCCCATCCAATGCAAGTATTTTTCGGTCAGTGTTTGAAGGCGGGCTTGTCGATTGTTGTTGCAAATTCACTCACACTTTCACTCCACTATAGAATATAGGTATTTCATTCTCATATCCTCTCTTAAATTCATGTTCATTTGCTTGGAAACTGAATAGATTGTATGTTGGTCATGACTTAAGGACAACTTTACATGCTTAACTTGTTAAAATTATAGATTGTATGTGGGTAATGACTTAGGGACAACTTTACATGCTTAACTTGTTAAAATTGGGTTTCATGTCCCTTAGAATGATATAAAGTGAATTGGTTGGGGTGCAAACTGTATAAATGAACTCGAAATGTTGTTTGATTTGTTGTTCTCTACTTAGGGCTTGTTAGTCTTTTAGAATCAAGGATAGATATTTGCAAAAGCGACGCCCTAGGAATGACAAAGTTGTTTGCTGATTCTTCTTGAAACTTGTGTGAATTAGTATATGCTTGAAATTTTCCAGTTGTGGGGTGCAATGAATGTCTACAAAAACTTATTTTTGACCGACAGTATGAGACCTTATCTACGGATTGTCGGTAAATCGATGGACTATCGGTGGGGTCCATCTTTAGCTGCACAATGTATTTGCTGAACTCTGGGACGACAGAAGTGGACTATGGTCGATTAATTGAAGGGCTATTCTGCACGTCCGTCGTTCCTAACTAAACCTTGTTCTCTGAAGCCTTCTATATTTTTCTAAGTGTCCAACAACGAAAATGCACTACGGTTTGTCAATTAATCGATGGGCCGTTCTGCATGTTCGTCATTTCTAACTGCAAGGTCTGTGGACCTGTAACTTCTGAAATTTGCTAAATGTCCACCGACGGACCCTATCAACGGACCGTCGTTTCATCAACGAACCGTAAATAGTGCCCGTCGCCCAGTTCTGCAGTTCCTCACTTCCACTGTGTCTTTTGTTCCAAATTTTTTTTGCTTCTTTTTTGTATGTAGGATGATTACCATAAAACTAATAACTCTCATTTGCAGGCACTTATGGCCCTTAACCCGGATATTGTCTATTCTAGGCGACGGTCCAAGGCCGTCGCACCATCTCGATGTTTGATTGGCTCGTCCGATAATGAGCGAGATCCTGGGTATGTGCCCCAAGCACCCAGACCCCAACAACTGTTGCTCGAGCCACTCGTGGCATACCCAAGAAGGTGGTGCCCGACGTAGTCATCACCTCCCAGTCTGATGATGAGCGCACACTTACCGGCACACCATCTAGGTCTGCCTCGAGTTCTGAAGGAGCGTCTAGCTCCGAGGAGGCTGCAGGTTCAGAGTCGTCCCACTCAACAGGGTCAAATGAGGACACTTCCTCATGTTTCGAATCATAGAGATCTATTGTTCCGGATGAACCTGCACACCATGCCTTGTCTGATGAGGCCCAGAGTTCAGTGTCTGCTTCGTCACTTATGAAGACCCTGCACCAGTTGCTGATCAGCCTAAGTGGTGGTGTGTAGAAGGGCAGTACCAAATCTATAGGGACGCCAAGCTGCTCAATGATAAGAGGGTGATGACTCGTACTCTAACATTTGAGACGCAGGTACTTACAGGGAGTCTACACACTTTCGCTGGGATACATGACCTATTCACCCCCCACCAGCTCGAGTGGATGGCTAGGAGTGTGCGACGCTACAGTGAGGAGTTTTTGCGAGAGTTCTACAGGCGATCTAACTCCGCCAAACAGGCACCACTTACATATGTTCGAGACCGTGTCTCCTAGGTGGATTTCTCTTTGCCTACCATTTGTCGTTTCTTATACGGTGCAGATACCAATGCCGCCAATGTTCCCCTCTCCCCGAGTTTGACTATAGGTGGGACATGGTTAAGCAGGGACATTTCTAAAGAGACCAGAATTTGAGAGACAACACCAAGTGGTGGATTTCCCAACACATATCCGTAGACCGTGAGGGCGCAGAATGGGTGCTGAACCCTCGAGAAACTGTCAAGAAGGCCAACCTCACGTTTGCAGCCAAGTTCATCTTGATTTTGGTCCGCCACCGCCTATCCCCCAAAGTTGAAGACAACATTCTTATGTGGGATAGAGCGGTCTTGGATGCTACTATGGTCATCGGGTTCGAGATTGATTTTTCGAGGCTGTTGTGGTCTATCATCCATGAGAGGGATTTTAAGGCCTCGGCCACTTACCCTTTTCTCTGTATGATTTTTGAGTTGTGCAGGGCTCTGGAGAGACCATTTGGCATATAGATGTTCTCCGGACTTCTACCAGGATAGTGGACATAGGTCTCATCTGGGATGAGGCCAATGAGGCGGCACCAAATAGAGGCCCCCGATTAGAGGTGCAACCACTGGGTGTCGCAATACGGTAGACTAAGCCCAAGGGGATGATCATGCTACTTCAGAGCCTACCGACACCACCTGACTGAGTCTGCCCCGGGCACTAGTGGGGCACCGAGTTCCTCAAGGTCTACACAATCAACATCACTGGTCCCAATTGCTAGGGTCAAGAAGCTAGAGGCCCAAATGGCCACATTGCTGCACCATATCCAGCCTTAGATGCAGAAGTTCATTGTAGAGGCTGAGGATAAGATTGAGAGGAAGGTTGCTCAACAAACAGAGAAGAGGATTTAGGCAGTCCACCAGCGCCTCGAGGATTTTAAGTTGAGAGTCCATGCACGCACAACCCCCACCATTTATTTGATGACTCTCCAGGCGGATGTGGTGAGTCTGAGGGTAGGACGCTCGCGTACGTGTGTCTGAGGCCACACCTAAGGAGTTTGCTGAGGATACTGTGCTTACTAAACGGTTCCAGACCACCACTGCACCACCGCCTCCGCCACGTGAGTATGCCAAGAGGCACCATTCTAAGAACACCAGTGAGGGTGAGGGTGCTTGGTCTAGTAAGAGGGAGCGATTAGATATGGAGAATGCGAGGAGAGCCTCATTGCTCGATGAGGAGGCCCGGTAGATGAGGGCTCATGAGTTAGTTGTTGGGGCGTCTAGCTCCAGATTGGAGGCTGCTGAGAGGAGAACCACTGAGGGTGCTGACATTGCTTCCGACACTACTAATGGTGTCCGTACTACTGATGGAGTGGGTTCGAGGAAATTGGACCCGCCTGCTTGTTGATCTTCGGCGCTATTGCGCCTTAGGTTTGATTCACTTACCATCTTGTTTTTTTTCTATATTTCTTACGCACTGAGGACAATTGCATGCTTTCTTGTTGGGGGTGGGGTGAATGGAAAGTGAGTTCTAGGGTGAAGTCTGAGTAGCCCAACTCACGATCCTCTCTTGGTAGTTTTCTTGTCTATGTTATTTTGCCCCAAGACACTTTTTATTTTACTGTTGAAACGACATGTTTAGTATCTTGTACGAACTATGAATGTGAAATTTGAAGCATGATGGCTAAATATGAATGATATCCCATTCTAAAGTGAATGCTTACATGATTTGGCATAGTGAATGTGTTGGATCTAAGCATGACATAGAGATGCACCATTGCATGACCCTCAATCTAACACTCGAATTATGTGTCTGATAATCTGATAGGGTAATGAGATGCTAAGAGAGTGTGAGGAAGGTTTATTGTTCCACCGTTGGTACCTAGTTAGAACTTGCCAGGTTAGTCCTACAAAAAAAGAAATTTGTGTTAGACAATTAGAAAGGATCATAGGCCCTTGTTCAAATTAGACAATCTTTAGCTTAAATAAAAAAAACTAAATGAAATTGATCCCTTTTTGATCAAAGAATTTTGAGCTTACAATGGATCTTTCTTTTCTACCCTAACTCACCTTCCCTGGGAATAATGTGTTGGCCCTGGTCTCTCATCGGACATGTGCACCTAAACTAAGGACAAAAGCATAAGTTGAGGGTGGATAATGAAGAAATCGATCTCGTCTTGTCCCTGACCCAAACTTGGGTATTGTGTACCTCGACTCATGGAAAGGCCATAAGTGTAGGGTTTCTTTTATGAGTAATGTCCCGAAAAGTGGGGTTGAAAGGATTAATGAAAAAAAAGAAGAGAAGTGACTCTTTTAAAGCTGAATTCATCTGAAGAAAAAAAATAATATAAAAATAAAAGAAGTGTTTAAGTAAGAGTCATTTGCACAAAAAGGAGAAATAAAGGAGAAAACAAGGCAAAGAGTACAAGAAAAGGAAGGAACCAAGTCACTAAAATGTAACAATATGTATCAATCCTTAACCAGAGGCTACATTACAAGCCAAGAAAGTCCTATTGTGATCCTAGGAGTCTAGTATGGTGACCTTAAGAAGTGAAAATAAAGGCAAGCCTATGGTGACAAGTACCAACTAGGTGTGAAGTTATTTTGAGTGTTAGTGTTGAATTATGATCCTTATACTCAAATTTCAAATCACTGTGCAAAAAAAAGAGGATATCTTTTGAAGTGAGAGCAGTAGTTACAATATTGGAGAGTTGGTGCCTTTGTGAGAGATAAAAGAGTAGAGGTATTGGTTTGTGGTGAGTCTGTGTCATGGTTTGATCCACATGAATGAGCATAGTGAGACGAAGAGTAAAATCATGCAATAAAGAAATGAAAATAGTTGGGATTGATATTCATATAATTGTGAAAAGCTTAAAAGAGGATACTTCTGTACGAAGGTGTTGTTGGTGAGTCATAGTGCGTTTCTTGACGACAAACAACGAACTTAAGTTGAGGGTGTTGATGTACCGTGGTTTCACGGTACTTTCAATGATTTTTCCTTCAGTTTAGTGTATGTCTATGGCCTTTTTGTAGTAATTTAAATGTGTTTTTATCTTTGTTTTGCAGGAAAGTTTTCCAAAATGAAAATGCAGAAAACTGTGCAGAAATGACCCACGAAGCCATCGACGGCCAGTTGTCTCATCGACGGACCGTAGGTGGTGACCATCGACTGAAGGTTCGAGCATAATTGGAAGCAACTTAGGGAATTCTGACAAAGTGTGGGGCTATAGAAGGATCGACGGTCCATCGGCTGATCGAACGGACCGTGCTGGCAAGTCGTCGATGTGATAAGAGATTACCCCAGTACCTGGTGTTGGAGAAAAGCTAGATATGGTATGACGATATGCACCGATGGACCGTAAATGCATTGATGGACCGTGATGTTGGTCCATTGATTGAATCAGAAATGGTATGATTTGGAGGCTTGAAGAAGATGCTAAGTATGGACTGACGGAGGTAGTCGACGGTCTGTCGTTCCATCAATGGACCGTCTGTGGAGTCGTCGATTGAAGACGCGTTTTGGGATAAACATTCCTTATTTTGAACTCCTTTTAATTTAGGACTTTTTTTAAAATCATAAATAGGGTAAAATACCTCGTTTTTGGGTTAGACTCTTTATTATTTTTCATACTTTTGTCATAGTAGACTTCACTATGGAATTTGAGAATTAATTCAAATTTCCAGAATCGATTCTCAAGTGAACTTTTTTATTACAGGTATAATTTCTTGATTTTCTTCATGTTCAAATAAGTTCACTATTTATTATTCAACAAATATGAATTGTGTTCTTCTAAGCATGGGTAACTAAATCCACAACTAGGGTTGTGGGAACCATGGGTGATGAACAAGGTTATACTAGCTAAATAACAAATCTATAGATTCTTGCATGTATTGATAATTCTTTCGTTTAGAAGTCTTTTTAACGAGTACACACGTTAGAACTTGCCCTATTTCTACTTCCCGGACCAAGGGGGTAGTTAGTAGGAAAAGAATTATCAACATGGATTTAGTGGACACTATCTAATAGGTTAGTTTCAATTGGTGAAAAGTAGTAAATAAACCATACATCAAATATGATGCTTAATATGAGGTAAAGGTAAGATTTAGTAACTTAGAGACACGTAGCCAGAACAAGATATGGGGTGAAATTCTCTAAATGCCGGACCAAGGATTTAGAGATACATAACTTATAACTTTGCATACAAGACACTAGGAAAGAATTGTTATAGCTAGGATTACCGCGTTATGAACATATGGGGAACAATTACGCCCTAGTTTTTCTCACTACTTGATAAACACCAAAGTTTTAATCTTGCCACTTGCTTTATTTAGAAATAACTGAACATTTTTTTTCAGAACCCCCCCCCCCCTTCAATTAACTATTTTCTGAAAGAACTTGACGAAATAGACGTAATTGTAGATTAAAGTTAAGTCTTAATCATTTTCCTTGTGGGATCGACCCCAACCTAATAATTGAGTTCTCTACTTGATTTGACCGCTTATACTTCTTTAGGGAAGTATAATTTGAGAGTATAAGGTGTTAGGATTCTTTCTTTCGCTTCTTGTAGCTCATAAAAAATTGCTTAGATTTTTGTTTGTTTTGCATCTATGTGGAATTGGTTTTTTGGAAGCCTGCATATCCATTCTCTATCATGGTTTCTGATTACCCCTCCAATTCCTTCCAGTCCTTCAGTAGTTCCCTCTGAGCATCAATGCTAAGCTGGTAGGTTCCATGAGGTGGTGCCTCCCCTTTGACCAGGATGTGCCTTTTCATGTTTGAATTGGTTGTGTTGATCAGAGGATGGAATTTTGTGTCGTTCACTTTCACTTGATTTTTTTAATGGTTTTTTCGTTACCATTAAAGACAGTATCATTTATTCCAAGCCGTAGATGCTAAATATTGAAAAAGCAAAACTATTTTCCGAAGGGTGTGTTTGTTAATGGTTTTGTCCTTAAGGGATCTCTAGGTCTGTTCTATGTTGGAGGCATCATGATTGAAGTTATTAACTTGATGTTAAGTGTGCTCACTAACACGACCTTCTTCCAGTAGTTTGGTGCCTTAGGGTAGTGGAAAAAATTTGGGTTGCATCGTCCCTTTTATTCTGTAGTAGTGGCACTATGGATTACTGTTGATCTGATGCTGTGAAGGTAGATATTTGAGGAAAGCCTATTATGGTGAAGGATCCAGAGGAAGGTATTGATTTTGGTGGAGATTGTTAGCTTCCAAATCCATAAAAAGTCTTTCTGTTGAGGATTATCCAATCTATCACAATCTTTGTCCAGCAATTGATATCCATTCTTGACAGAAAAAACTTATTTCCTGTGAGCATCCAAATTAGGTTATCAGTCCTCCCTTCAGTGGGAAAGAATAGGTTGTCTTGGATTATTGTATTCATGGCCTTCGTGTAACACCTCAGACTTTGAAAAGGTTAAAGTGGGTTAACGGACAGGATCACAGGCCTAAAAAAGAACATGTACCCTTCAAGAAATCCTAAATGACTTGTGAAAGGGATATTTTAGGGAAGTAGCTTGGAAGTTTTAGGTTTCCAGAATTTGGGGTCTCCTTGATGGTTCCTTATAAGACCTGGGGTGCCTTATATAGACTGTTGATGCATCCATATTGGTCACCCATCCGCTTCTCATGGAAAGGCTATTTATTATTCCCCTTTGTGATTCATACCTAAGTTATGTCGTTTTAACCCCCATTTTATGTCCTTTATAAGTGATTAAATTCATAAAATCACCCAATTAAATCATTCTCCTAAATCATAAATTTCCCCTATGTTCATTCTCAAAATTCCCTCTGAGGCTAAGGAAGAAATTCCAGGGTTTCAATTCAAGATTTTCCATTCACCATAGTTATTGGGCCCTGATAACTAATATATGCTTGTACCTATGGAGTCTTTCCTCAATAGGGTTCTCAAGATCGTCCAATTTTACTAGTTGAATTCTCAAATCAAATTTAGGGTTCTATTCAATCTTCATGGGTTTCTTTATAATTATGATTCAAATCACCAATTTTATCATTCCTCCCGTAGTTACTGCCCTTTTCACTACCGTGGTTATTCATTCATGGAGACCTACAAAGCAGAACACCACAGCATCCAATCTACTACAACTAAGCAAATTTACAAGCTAATTTCTCAAATGAAATTTCTAGACATCATTCCCCGACAGGGCACCATTTTTTATAATACTTAAAATACTCTTAAAAATCAATTAAAGAGTAATTATTCATTTGTCAATAAATATACCCAACGAAGAGTCATGGTCAAATTCCACAGAATACATGGTTACGAATTTTATCATGAAATTTGGAATGTAAATTTGTTTATTTGGAGCGATAAGCAAGTGGTTTGATAATTCCACCAAATTTAATAGGAGGTTTTGGTTATCAAAAATCACAATTAAGCTAGATTTTAGAAATTCAAATAAGTTGCAGGCATCAATCCTAAATTTCAATTATCGGACCCACTTCGATCAATCTCTTTTTAGCATCATTCAGAGATCAGAAGTAGGAATTAAGTTCACAATCTCAACCCATAAGTTAAATCTATGCTAATTAGACCAAATCTATGTATGAAAGTTAGCAAAAAAAAAAAAAAAAAACAATACCATTACGTTAAATAAATACTGAACCCCATAGTTTCACCCCTAGAACGTGGATTTTAGCCACCCATCACAAAGAATAAATAAATTATACCTATCGTGAAATCAACCTTGGTAACATGAAATTAAACTAGAAGAAAATCCACTTTGATTTAAGCTCTAGTTTATCAATTTCAAAAAGAAAGTTTAAAAACCCCAAATACTAGAAAATGTTATTCATAAAATAAAGTCTCTCTCTCTATCTCTCTCTCTCTCTCTCTCTCTCTCTCTCTCTCTTTTTCTTTCTCTCTGTTATTCCAAGTTTTAGAAAATTTGAAATCTCTTTTCGAAATCCTATTTTGGGTTTTTTATAATTTCCCCAAAATTTGGCCTAAAACTGAATACGTGACCCATAGTTCGACATTAATCGAGCTCACTAATCACAATGGGCGGATCACCAATTGATCCTTTGCTTGCATGTCTCTTTCTCCAGGCTTCAAATTTTTGAACCTTAATCGAGGAGTTTATTGGAATTTGTCTTTCAAACACAGCAAATCATAATGTACCACCTTTGTTCATCTTCAATCCTCTTTTTTTCTCCTTGTATTGTCGCCTTCGTTGATGGTCAGCATGTTTTCCTTTCTCACTCAACCATAGTGATAAGGTTGAAATATCCTTGTGAAAACCAATTAAAAGGGACAACAATTGTAGTCAGTAAAAAAACCCGACGAAAGTCAGGGTTGAATCCATAGAGAATAATATATCATAGAGAATTCCTATTAGGAAATTTGGATTTTAAGATCGCTTATTTGTAATAATAAAAACAAATGGGTGGATGATTCCACAAATTTAATTAAAACCTTTGGTAATCAATTATAGAAATTGAACTAATATGTCGGAGAATTCATGAAAATAGAAGAAATCTAGTGATTCAACGATTGAAAATCGATATCACATAAGGGTCTTTCTGCTGCCTTATAGATGCTAATCATCTTTTGATCTCAAAGTATGTATGCATAGAATCTTCTTACAGTCACATATAAATGCCAAACTTAAAAATCAAAAACCTTACTCTATTCTATCCTTATAAAATAGGGTAAAATATATTCGATGCATAACCTCTACTTTCAAGCAAGTTACAACCATAAAACCTAAATAGCTAGTATTGGAGTAATTACCCACTCCAGACAATCTCTTTCAAGCATCAACTAGTGATCAGAAGTAAAAAAATATGTTTTCAACCTTAACCCATAAATTATCCACATGCTAATTTACCTAAATTCATGTATGAATAGCAGGAAAACAGAGCACAATACAATATTCACTACATTAAATAAACACCTAATTAACCCCATAATTTACCCCTAGATCTTGGGGTTCTAGTCGCCCATCACAAAAAGTAAAGAAAGTTTACTTTTTTATGAAAACAACCATGTGTATCATGAAATTAAGAAATTACAAGTAAACCACTTTGGATTCAACTTCAATTTATGAAATTCAAGGGAAAAGTTGAAAAACTCCAAAGGCTAGAGTGTTATTCAAAATGGTTAAGTATAAATTGTCAAAGCTCTATTTCAAAACTAATTTTCTGATAAATAACATGATATACATTTCTCTCTCCTTTGGGCTATTTATAGTTTCCAAAAATTTAGCCCAAAACCCAATTCACATCTCCTTCGGCGATATTCGTCTTGCTCATGAGCTCGTTCGAAGGATCACCTCGTGCTCCTTAGCTCACCTTTTCATGCTCTAGGATTTAGGTGCTTGAACCTCAGTATGTGAACTCGTATGAGTCATCCTTTCATAATCGATGAATCGCTGAGTATCACCTTGGTTTGCCTTTCAATCATTTACTATTTTCTTTTACACTGTCATTTAAGGTAATATATCAACTTTCTCATTTGATGCATCACCATTTTTCAATAGAGTTTCCCAACCTGATTTGTTCGACACAAGTGCTACACATAGTAATTTTAGGCGAGGTCTTACTCAATTTGCGATCCTCCCTTCTTGTTAAGCAATCAACAATGTATAGTTTTCACTCTTTTTTTTTGCATTTCTAGCCATTCTTTCAAACATCAATTATTTCCTTGTTGATTTTCCTTCATAGTTGCAAATCATCAACATTTTATCATAATAGGACGAAAATAGGTATTGAGTACTCTAATTATTGAGATAAATAGACGTCAAATGAGTGCAAATCTAGCACTTATAAGATGACCAACATGTTCGTCTTTCTCACTGGGCTAATCAGACTTCATCCACATAAAATTCAACCAAGACCCAACAATATTTACTAGCCAATTTCAGCAAGTAACCGACATATTCAAGTTTAGCAATTTCTCTACACAAACATAAGCAATCAACTCATGGGCACACGTCAATACAATTATTTTAGCACTACTCAATGAAATCAACGAACAACATGCATCAAAAAAATATTTTAATCTTAAATAAGAAAATAGATATCGAATATAACCTTTAAATAAAAGAAAAATGTGAAAACGTTGGAGGTTAGGGATGGGTCAACTAATCAACCAAGGTACTGCACTCCACACACTCAATAATCACAAAAAATGATCACTCACACACTAAAATATGATATTGCGAATAGAAAGGAGGAAAGGATTTCAAAGTTGACAAATATTTCTTTCTGAAAATGAAATGACCCTTGGCCTTTTATACTAGGCACGTTCGGCGGTCACGACTAACGTCGTCGAGTTCATTCGACAGATATCCATATGCATTTTATTCAATTCACCCGTGGTAACTCATGCTTGGAGACCTACAAAGCACCAAACCACCACACCTAACAACGATCTACTATAACTAATCAAATTCGAAAGATAATTTCTCAAATGGAATTTCTAGCCATGATTCCTTGGCAGTGATTGTCATCTTTGATAACGCTTAACTACTCTTCAAAATAAATTAAATATTAAGTGGTTGTTTATCAATAATAATACCAGAAAAAAGATGGGGTCGAATCACGCTGAAAATAATCAAGGCTAGGAATTCTATTAGCGAATTCGATATTTAAATTCATTCATTTGTAGTAATAAACAAGTGGGTGGATAATTCCACCAAATTTAATAGTGTGTTATAGTTATCAAAAGTTAGAATTAAGATTAGATTTCAGAAATTTAGATAAGTAATAAGTAATCTAGGGGTGCGGGGATTGGAAATCGATGTTACGTAGGGTAATTGTTTTGCTTTGTAGTAATGAACATTCATGGATAGGCTAGGTCATTTTCAATGACTCTAATCTTCTTTCGATCTCTAAGAATCATTTCATTGAATTTTCTTATGGTCTCATCTATGGTCTATACTAAACAATCCAATACCTTACAATATTATCTCTTTCAATGATGTAGGGAAAATTGATCCGAGCCATAACCTTTATTTTCAATAAAGTTATAAAAATCAAACAAAAATTACAATTATGAGACTAACTAACCACTCTGATAAATCTATTTCGTGCATCAATCGGAGATCGGAAGTAGAAATTAAGTTTGCAATATTAAATTATAAGTTAGACACATACTAATTATCCCAAATACATGTATGAAAATCAATAAAACATACCTTCGTGAAAACATTCATGGGCAACATGAAATTTAGTTATTCCAAGAAAAACCACTATGAACTCAACTTCAATTTTCTAATTTCATGAATAAATTTGAAAAACCCCGAAAACTAGAAAGTGCTCTTCACAAGGTAAAGTATTTCTCTCTTTATCTAGTGTTACCAATTTTGCATTTGTTGAACTCTCTTTCCGAACTCCTCTTTGCTATTTATAATTTCCGCAAAATTTAGCCCAAAGTTCAATGCGTGACCCATCGGGGGACATTTATTGGGATCATCAATCACAATGGGCAGATCGCCAACTGCTTCTCATCTCACCTTTCTCTTGTTCTAGGCTTCAAGTGTATGGAGACCTCTAATTGCCTACCGTAATTGATAGTTTAACTACATTGTTGAGTGGGGATACACTGAACCAGTTATCTAGCATTATGATTTTATCATGTCGATTAACCAAGTAAGGTCTCTAGGTATATCTCTATGCCATATACAAATCAACCCTACTTCTAAAGAAGATCATGCTCCTTTTTTCCCATGTTCTATCCTTTTATTCCTTTTCTGTGTTCAATTAGGATAATAAGATTATTTCAATCATGGCCAATTACGAAACAAATAATTAAGATCAAAAGATTAATTAAAATTATAAACAATGTCAATCCATCAAAATTAATAATATACAATCATTTCAGAGCCGCATCCTTAGAATAAGGGTCTTTAGCTACTAATGCTAAGAAAAGAATCCTGTAAGTATAACTTTTATCTACAAAGTGTCTCTTAGTATCCACCAATAATTATTTTTACGGACTATTCATAGAGGTAAACAATCCTAAATAAAATACTTGACTCCAAAAACTAAGGGATCCAAAACCAAAAGATATTGGGTTTACGCATGAACAGTGCACCACCTAAGCTTCATTTGTGTGTTTCTTCCTCTTGCTCTCACATGTCACACCTTCACAATGTTTTCTTTTTTATCTTTCGCAAACGAGGGAATAAATAAAAACAGAGTACAGTATTAAATTTAATACATTATAATGCTTGCTTGATTTTTTTGTTCAACCTTGTATCTTTAGTTTTTTTAATCTCCAATCATCTTCATCTTCACACCAATTTAATCCTACAAATAAAACATACTATATCAATAATAAAAGAGAAAAGTATAAATACTAAATATGAGGTAAATAATGAGTAAAAATATGTATTTTTGGCCTCACATCAATGCTTCTGGAGATCACTTATAAAGTCAGATTAGTTACCATTGTTGTACTAGTGCTTTGATAAGTTATGTATGTTGGGAATGAATATCTATCAATTTATTCTCCCTCGTAGTTACCTTGAATTTTTGTAGAATAAATAATTTTAATAGAATTTTCTTAGTTGACAACATTTTTTTGGACGATGATATCTTTGGGTTACCAGTTAATGTTGCCTCTATATTGACAACAAGCCTAGCTTCTTTCGATTATTGGATAACTTATTTTGTGGTATATTTTGAGCATAACTCAGGTTATCCTTTTAGAATATGGAATATAAGGGGAGATTATATATGTAACATGAGCTAATAGGGGATATCATGAATAACGCGCAGAAGGGAAGGCTCTTGTTTGAGAGTACCATTTCGTGTGGGTAAATCTGACTTACTTTGTCGTTTGTATAAAACAAGGAATTCATGTTTTCCAGGATGACTTAGAAAACAAATAGAGCGGTCTTTTTTGTGATATCTCTTTTGGAATTTTCTTTCATAGTTTGCTCGTTTTTCTCCTTTTGCGATTATCAACATCATTTAAGTCACCTTCTTAGCATCCATTCTTGTCAGCCTATGTCCCACGGAGTGTGCGCTGTAAGTGGTCAAGTGAACTATTATATACCATGTTCTTCATTATCAAATTGTCGTAACCAATCATGTTCAATTATAAAACCACTCAAAAATCAAGATACGGTTTCTAGGTTGTTATCTTTTTTAACATAAATATGAGATTTCTACATCACGATATGTAAGATTGTTTGGTCATTTTGTGCTGAAAGTAGCTGGAGTACTTAGTGAACATGTCATCGTCTACCGTTGTGAAACCAAGCTCACTGGGTAAGAGATGTTGAAGATAGAAACACTACTTCTCTTATTTTGTGACCCATGAGTTATGGAGTGTTGGGTATATATCAAGAGTTAATCGGAAATGGAGAGAAGATAACGAGAGAGAAACATGGAAAGTTTGAAACATGAAAAGTACTCTTACATTTTAGTGAGAAGGCATTTCCCTCTCATCGGTGATGGAAAGTAAAATAGAAGAATTTAAATATAGAACACTCCTATTAATTGTTATAAGGGTTGGAAAGAAGGACCCCCCTGGCCCTGCCATCCCTCGCTCGCTCGACTTCGACTTTTGTTGGAGTATGATCGATCGAGAGATTATTTTTGGGCAAAGATTATTTTAATTATTTATTTAATTAATTAAATGGCAAAAATGCTTTCAATTAATTAGCTGATAACTGAAACGTTTTTAATTATTTACTTGAGATTAACCGAAACGTTTCAAATATTTAGTTCATTAACTGAAACATTCTGATCAGACTCAGTTGATGCACTAGTGATTGAGATCATTCAGTCTAGGGAGGACTATTTAAAATCAAACTTTGGATACTAGAGGAGAATAATTTCCTTAAGGGGACACTATGCATTTAGTGGGCTTGATCTCCTTCCAATTCTGTTTTCCAGATTATGGTATGTTCTACATATTTAGTTTGTAAATTATTTTCTATTCTTTAGTTATTTTGTTCGTCATTGATTCATCAGACTTTCATAACTTTGCATTTCAGCAAAGTTTGCCAAAACTCTTAAGATTGTTTAAACATATATTGCTAACAATCTTACGGAAATTATTATTTTTTGTTTAATATGTGTGGTGGATACAAAAATCTTCATCTTATACTCCTATTAAGTTTATAAATTTAAGTTATTGCTTACTCAGCCATTTGTATGAATTTCTATTTTTACATATTCTGAAATGATGGACAATAATGTGATGGGCGTTGTTGTTGCACCAACCTGAATTGTTGTACTGCCAACAGAGAAACTAGGAAAACTCTATGGTGTGAATTTCAAAGGATGTAATCAACAAGTATTTTTATGGCTTACCACTCTTGGTTTGCAAAAATATTCCAATGAAGAAACTCCAGTGCCTACGGCTGATGTGTAAGACCGAGAAAAGTTCACAATTATTAAAGCATGGAAATAGACAGGCTTCGTATGTAATGGCTACACTCTAATTTCTTTGGAAGATGACCTATATAATGTCTATAGTGTCATAAAAACTTATAAATAGTTGTGGGATGCACTTCAGAAGAAATATAAGATAGAAGATGCATGCTTGAAAAAGTTTGCGGTCGCAAAGTTTTTAGACTATAAAATGTGAGATGGTAAAACTGTTGGATCACAAGTGCGGGAACTTCAACTTATTTTCCATGATCTGATTGCTCATGAACTTTTTGTTGATGAAGTGTTTCAAGTGGCTGAAATGATTGAGAAGTTACCTACTTCGTGGAATGACTTCAAGAGTTATCGCACAAACTAACGAAATGAAGGTTGAAGATCTTGTGATTCGTCTCAAGATTGAAGAAGATAATAAGAACATTGAAAAGAAGTCTCGTAAGAGTTCAACAATTATTGGAGTTAATATTGTTGAAGAAGCTCCTACCCAAGGCAATAAGAGAAAGAAGTCTAACAGACAGAAGTCAGAACATGACAAGAAGAAATTCAAGGGCAACTGTTATAACTATGGTAAGGTTGGTCACAAGTCTTCTGACTGTCATGATCTACGTAAGGATAAAGACAAAGACAAAGGCTAAAGTCAAGCAAAAATCGTGAAAGAGATGAAAGGTGCAGATGACATCTGTGCAATGATCTCATAGTGCAACTTCGTTAGAAATCCCAAGGAGTGGTTTCTCGACGCAGGTGCCATTTGAAATATTCTCCCTGCGACAGAAGCCTTTGAAACATACACTTTTGCTATATTCGATGAAGATCTGTTCATGGGGAACACAATAACAACAAGGATTGCAGGAACTGGAAAAGTAATGTTGAAAATGACATCAGACAAGGTGTTGACTTTGAGCAACATTCTGCACATTCCTACTATTAGGAAGAATTTAGTTTCGGTTGCACTGTTCGTTAAGAACGGATTCAAGTGTGTCCTAGTTAGTGATAAAGCTTTAATAAGTAAGAATGAAATGTTCTTAGGAAAATGATACCTCACCGAGGGCCTCTTCAAACTGAATGTAATGATTATTGGAGTCAAATGATTTATGGAGTGCCCATTTGGGACATGTAAATTACAAAACCTTGCGAAAATTGATTACTTTAGAAGTATTGCCTGATTTCAAGTGCAATAAATTAAAATGCAAAAATTGTGTAGAAAGTAAGTTTGTTAAGCATCTTTATAAGTCTGTTGAGAGGAATGCAACCTTTAGACTTAATATACACATATGTATATGCGGTATGAAGTCAACTCCTCTCGTGGTGGGAAAAAGTATTTTATAACTTTTATTGACGGTTGCACTAATTTTTGTTATGTTTACTTGCTTAACAGTAAGGATGAAGTAATTGATGCATTCAAGCAATACAAATGAAGTAATAATCAAGTGAATGTAAAGATAAAAGTGTGTCAGAGTGATAGGGGTGGAGAATACAAATCTTCTTTTGAAGAGATATGTTTGGAATATAGTATTATTCATTGAACTAGTGCACCCTATACACCACTGTCAAATGGTTAGGCAGAACGGAAGAGTAGAACATTAAAGGAAATGATGAATGCCTTGATAACCTTTTCTGGTTCACCAGGAAACCTTTGGGGCGAAGCCATCCTTATGGCTAATTACATACTCAATAGGGTACCCCATAGCAAAACACAATCAATTCCATATAATCTGTTGAAATAAAGGAAACCCAACTTGGAATATTTCAAAGTGTAGGGGTGTCTAGACAAGGTAAATATTTCGTTACTCAAAAGGGTAAAATTTGGACCCAAAACAGTGGATTGTGTACTTATTGGATATGCAGTGAACGGTAAGGCCTGCTGTTTTTGGTTCACAAATCTGATAATCCTTTGATTCATGTTAATACAATAATTGATTCAGATACAACATAGTTATTTGAGCACATTTATCTGTATAAAATTGAATGTGAGTTGACAAGTGAAAAACCTAAATGACCACGAGAAGAATTAACGAGTAATACACTACCTAGTGAGGATCCTAGGCGTAACACTCGTCAACAGAAACCCACTTCTTTTGGAACATATTTTGTGGCACCGTTGCTTGAAAATGAGCCTCAAACATTTAAGTATCTATGTCTTCATCTGAGGCAACTTATTGGAAAGAAGTAGTCAATAGTGAGATCGAATCAATATTAAGTAATCATATTTGGGAACTGACTGATCTGCCTCTAGGAAATAAACCTTTAGGATCAAAGTGTTTATTATAAAAGGAAAATGAAATATGATGGTTCTATTGACAAATCTAAGGCTAGACTTATCGTCTAAGGATAGAAACAAAAGGAAGGTCTGGAATACTTTGACACATATGATAGTAGCCCTAGAAACAATTTATGATATTAAAATCCACCAAATGGATATAAAGATAGACTTCTTAAATGGAGAGTTGGAGGAAGAAATATAGGTGGAACAACATTAAGGGTTTGTAGTTATTGGTAAATAAGAGAAAGTGTGCAGACTTGTGAAGTCGTTATATGGTCTCAAGCAAGCACCCAAACAATGACATGCTAAATTTGACCAAATAATGTTGACAAATATATTCAAGATTAACGAATGTGATAAGTGTGTTTACATTAATAATGTTTCGAATCATGAAGTCATGGTTTGTATGTATGTTGATGACATTGTTAATAATGAGTAAAGATATTGAAGATATAAATGCCACTAAGCATATTAGGAGTTACTGATTTGATCTAGGGATCAAGATTCTCAAAACTTCTAAGGGACTAGCTTTATCTCAATCTCATTATATTGAAAGAGTACTGGATAAGTTCAATCACTTGAATTCCAATGTTGTCAAAACTCCAATTGATTTAATCTTTACATTTCAAAAGAATGTAGGTGAAAGTGAATCTCAATTGGAATGTGCTAGAGTGTTGGGAAGTTTGATATATATTATGAACTAGGTAATTACCCGCATTTCGCGCTGGCATAAGCAATCTTTCTGACCTTATTGAACAACTATACCAATAACCGACTATTATTAGAAAAAAGTAAAGTTTGGAGGGTTTTAGAACATTTCTAGAGAATTAAATGATTTAATAATATGATTTGTCCCAAAAATTGAAAATATATAATTAATGATTTAAAATATCGTGAAATCTAGTTACTTTTATATATACATATTTTATCATATCATATGTTTGATGATAATTGTCTTTAAAATTGAGTCATATTTTTATGTAGCTATTAAACATCACCTATTATTTATACATGAAAAATATAGAATCTGATATCTTTATGGTTATCATAAAATTCCTTGTGTAAAAATATTTATGCAAACGTTTTTGAAATCAGTATTAGTTATAATAAGTTAAGAGTGTCTGAGGTCAAATGTTCACCACTTTTTGTTGTTATTATTACTTTTTTATTCTACCGAAAATTCATAAAAGTAGTAAAATATATTTGGAACAATAGCAAAATAATGTTGTTCACCCATATAGAAATTCATTCTTTATTAAAATGTGGAAGACCTTTCCAGATGCTTCATCAATGAAACTTTAAGAATTTTTCAAGAATATTAATGTATAATTATTGCATTATGAAATTATACATAGATTTAAATGTTGGATTCTAGACTTGTGTTAAAGAAACATTCTCGAACATTAAAAATTAAAAATGAGCCTAATATATATAATTTAAACGCTCAGTAATGACTTGGGACATAAATCACCACAAATTTATGTTAATAGACATATATTTTGTATATTAAGATACAACTTTTATTTAGAGTAAGTTTTGTTTTATATTCTTCAAATTAAGGTTGACTAAAATAGTCATAACTTACGCCAAAAATATTAGAAGAGTCGAATGAGAACAGAAAAAAATTAAAAGGACGAAGATCTTTGTCATTGTGAGAATATGTACATGCCAAACAAAAAAAAATCAATACAATTTTAAGGAGACGACAAAAGAGCGAGAAAAAATATACATTAAATTTAGTAAGCTATGAGATATCCAATGATGATAACAAATCATTCTAATAAGAAAAGTTCCTATGTTTTGAAATAAGATACCCCAAAAAATTGATTAACACTTCAATCCCTATTAATCCTTAAAGTTCTCATTATATCCATTGATAGTATTTAGTAAAAATAGACAACAACATAAAAACCAAAAAATATGGGCATGCAGAATTATTAACTCTCACAAGATTTTATGAAGAATAAAAAATTACATCATCCTTCTTTGTGAAGGAATAACGTTGTTGATGAAGAAACTTTGAGATTTGTAAGGGCTTTTCTTTAATGTGCTTTCAACAATTAGAATAGAGAAAACTAGCTTGAACATTCAATTAACATTTGTTATTTAATATGTACTAACAAATATTTATAACAATACCTTTGCGTAAACATAAACAACAAAGTTTAAAATATATATTCAAAAATTAAAATTAAAAATATAAGTATAAACTAATGACTGTAAAAAAAGCATACCAATATATGCAACAGTAGAATGAAACATAATGAAAAAAATTGAGCCCAATGAATGCACTACGTAGTTCTCTATTTATAGAGAACAAAGGGTAGTGTAAAAATATGATTATTGTTTCTTATCGGAAAGGTCAGAACTCATCGAAAAGTTACAACCCTTCGAAAAGATCACAACATTTTATAAAAGTCACAACTCTTCATAAACTCATATATTTTTATAAAATTCACAACTTTTCATGAAAGTCACATTTTTTCATGAAAGAGGGAGGCTACTTTTGGAAATAAAATAAATTTAAAGAGAATCTTAGCTTGTGGGTTATCTAAAACATACACAACACTATGTTTTACATTATGATAAATATCCCGCCATGATTGAATGATATAGTGATGTAAATTGGATCACCAAGTCAAATGAAGTAAAATCTACAAGTAGTTATGTGTTTACACTTAATGGAGGAACATTCTCTTGGAAATTGTACAAACAGACATGTATGACTCACTCCACAATGGAATCTGAATTTGTTGCTTTAAATATGTCTAGTGAAGAAGTTGAATGGATTCAGAATTTCTTGGAGGATATTCCATTTTGGCTCAAGTCTGTGGGACCTATTTGCATATATTGCGATATTCAAGTAGCAATAGATATGGAAGGAAGCTTCATGTATAATGGGAATTCTTGTCATATACAACGAAGACATAACAATATAAGACAACTGCCTTCTACTGGAATTATCACAATTGACTATGTGAAGTTAAGCGATAATGTGTTAGTTCCACTAAAAAAGGCCTAGTGAGAGAGATAGTTGAAAGATCATCTAAGGGAATGGGTTTACGACTTAGGATAAGTCAGCATGAAAGTAACTATATCTAGAAGACTGGAGATCCAAAGATCTAGATTCAAGGATAAAAACCAAGTTGTTGCTAATGGTTCGACATTGTCAATCAACTAAATCCATTCTCATGATGAAGACAATTTTCAAGAACAAGGTTAAGAATTTAAGGCTTACTAATCAATTAATAAATCTTATATTTTTTAATGATTTGCGTTGGCAAATTTTACCAAATGGTGTATCTACGAGATGACACGATTCGAAATTACCTATGTAAATGTGAAGTATAAGCCGCTTCAAAAAGAAATTTATGTATAAAACCTATTCTCTATACACTTGTAAAACTAGGAGGTGTTCATGGCTAAAACGAACACACGCGTAATAACCATAAATGGTAAAGGATTAATTGTGAGACATATGGTTGTCTAGGTATATACCGAATCTCGGCGGTTCAAATATATCGCATCTACCAATTGACCGAGTATATTCGACATATGTTCACAATGGAAATTACAATGGGAAACCTACTTATCAAAATGTAATTAATCCTTGATTTTAAAGTACACACTCATCCGTTAATTCTTATGTTATAATCATTCCCCATTCATGTGGGGAATTGTTGGGTATATAGCAAGAGTTTTAATGGAAAGTATAGGGAAGACGAAAACAAAGGAACTTGGAAAGTTAGTGTAATACACCGAAAGTCTAATGCCTAATCTAGTTTTTTAACATGAGATTCTAAGAGTTTAACACTGTTTTTAAGTCAATTATAATGTATATGAGTCCTTTAGGAGAATTAAAACGTCAAGGAACGTCCATGACGACTGGAAACTAGTTCAAAGGGTGCTAGTCGGTCTTATCCTACTTTCCTAAGTTTTAAGAGTCGGGAAAAGGATGAAATTTGGTGTTAAAGTGTCTAACACTTATTAGAGTTGTTTTATCGTCAAAACATCCGGGTAAAACTCCCCAAGGACCAACCAAGGACCCTTGAGGAGGACCCTTGCAATTTGGCAAAAAGCAGCCAAAAGGCAGTATCTACTTATGGATCGCAGGCTACTGATGGTGCTCCAATCAACGGGGAGGCCATTGCCACCATAGATGATCTCTTATACAAATTTGTGAAGGGTTCATTTGGCGAAACTCTGACCAAAACTATGGACGTGCAGCACGGAGGCCACACTGCTCGTCGACTAACCTACAACCCATCAGTTAGGGTCTTGTAGGTTAGGTTTGTGTTTGGTTGTGTTGTTTTAATTAAATCATTTAATTAGTTAAAAGGTTAGTTATTTTATTAAGGGTCAATGGAGGTTCAATTAAGTTAATTAAGGACCACTATATAAAGACTTAGCCTAATTAAAGTTGACGTAACTCCCATATTTCCTAAAACCCAATTTCTCTTCCTTCTCACTTCTTACTCTCTCCCAATGAAATTCCATAGAAGACCAAGCAAACGAGGGTTATAGCGCTTCAAAGGATCAATATTTATCTAGAAAACTTCATCAATTATTGAGGTATTGGATTCCTTTCACCTTTGGGATCTCTTTCCCCAAAGAGTTCCTCCAAATTGATTTCAAAAGTATGAAATTCGAGTGGTTTACTTTCAATACGAAATTGATCTTGTGAATCGCTTCGTATATGATTCCTTTTTGTTATTATGAGTATATTAACATGTATTATGATTCCATTTATACTACTTCTTGATTAATTGACCTAGTTTGAGGAAGATGACCTTTTCCCCTTAAATTTAGGTTGTGATCTTGAATTGAATTGTATAGTATTGATACAATTGGCTTGGTTAATGTGTAAATTATTATTCCATGTCTTTAATATGACAATTATGAGTAGATTTATATGTATTATAATCAATGTATGATATTTCTGAATTAATTGACCTAGGTTGTGAAGTAGATCATGAATTTGATCTAAGTGTCTAACCCTAGGCTATGAACTAGTTATTAATTGTGGTGTAGTGATTCAAGTGACTTTATTATTATGTTGGTTACTAGTGATGACATTACACCCATTGTTGGGTTGAATTGGATGGTTGATGGTAAGACCTTGATGATGTCTTGTAAAGGAGATTGGGGTAAGTATTGTGATCTCAATTCTTTACTACAATCATGATTACTTGTGATTAAGTGATGATGTTGTATTGAAGTATACCTTATGTTTAAGATTTATATGGTTGGTATGATGTGAATTGGAATGTCCTGAACTATGGTGTGTGAGTTGTTAGCTAAGCTGTAAATATTATAAGAATGGTGATAACTTACCAATGTGCCGTATCATGATGTGATTATGTAAATGTGCTAAACTCACATGTATGAATTGTAATGGGAGGAAAATACTCATGAAATTCTTATTGATCTATAATGATTATATATAAGTGATAGACCCTATGAACTACATTTCGCTATGATAATTAATAAAGGCATTAAGGACATTTCAAAAGGGACTCTAGATTAGCACCGAGTGAACTGGAGTGAGGAGTGTCCCTTCCCACATAGGAAGGTAGGATCACTAATGTACTCATGATATTGGAGACTAACACATCTATCATCAAGAGGGTCCCAACTATATCTCCTAGTTCTTGAACTATATTACACCCATAGGAATACTAGCTAGTGGATCCACATATATGCTAAGTTCATGTTTTGGTACTACCTTGGAAAGTAGTCCACCTTCTTTCAGTGTAGGGTTTAATGACACCGGATTCCACATTAGCTCAGGTGGTCTATATCGGTTAAAGCAAGATGCTTCCAAAAGGTAAATGAATTAATGAATGAACCCTTACTAGGATGACCTAAGGGTTTTAGCTTAGTCTAGGTAGGGCTATGAGACTCTGCCAATACATTGCATTAGTTAGCCTTGAGTAAGATCTTAGGGGATGTTCTTATGTATGTATATGCTTATAAATGCAAATGATATGTACATGATGATCTTACATGTTAATGACACTATATGATGTTGGTGTCACTTATGAACAGGTGTTTGGTCTCTATTGGTAAGGTATAATGTTACGTACTCTTAATGATATGTTATGTGAATTTGGACATTGTTTATGGTTCTTGTTGGGTTTACTTGATTGAGTAAGGTTATGACGATTTGCTTAGTCATTTCACTAGTGGACTTAATGAGGGTTCATGAGTAATGGTTTTGCTTTGGTTATGATGTTATGAACTCTTATTCATGTTTGTTGATATTATGACTTGATGATAGAGTTGTCTTGATTATGTGCTCAATTATTTTGATATGCATGTCTCCTTGACTGGACTTAGTATTGTTGCTCTTGTGGTGTACATGGTCTTGACTTAATAAATATGTCTTATTCATTTATTGGTTCTTGAATGTGCATATGGCTTTTCAAAGTAAGTTGAATGATTTAATGAAATGTCACTTTCTAGCATAATTTTATGTTGTGTGTGCATATGGTTTCATACTTAGTACTAGTGATGTGCTAACCCCATTTTCTCCCCTTTTACCCAACATTTAAGGTTTAGGTTGTGGAAGGTCTTGTGAGGACTTTTGAAGGAACACTTGGATTCTCATTCCACAAGTTGGGTAGTTCCTCACTACTTTGATGGCAATGCCACTTTCTAATATTGGATGTTGCTTAGTCTTAAAGACAATTTATTCATTTTCTTTAATTTGAGTACTAAAGATTGTATAGCCTATATATCGCTTTTATCGTATTGATATATGGGTTATGCCCAATTGGTTATAAAATGAGACATCGGTTTTAAGACTATTTTATACATACATAGATAAATACATACATATATATATATATATATATATATATATATTATATATATATATATATTATATATATATATATATATAGAAGACTATCTAATCATCTTGTACGAAGACTATGTAATCATCTTGTATAGCCTATATATCGCTTTTATCGTATAGATATATACATATATATATATATATATTATATATATATATAGAAGACTATGTAATCATCTTGTACAAAGGGACTATGTGTACTTAATATGAATATATATTATGTGTATGCGGGAGGTCTAAGTAAACCTCATGATAAATATAATTAAAGTTTTAAATCTTTTTGCATTTTAACCGTTGAATGTAATGATGTAAGCTAAGAGGCTAGTCTTATTCCTCCATGAGGAGAACAAGGACGGTTACGTCTAGGGGGTGCTCCCGAATGTGACAAACTTTGTATCAGAGCATGAGGTTGAATATATTTAGAGTCGATATCTCACTTAACCACGTCTATGTAGTTTCTTACACATAATTGCAAAGTGTACCTCACTTATGAATAGGAAAATATATTATGTTTAAGAAATTCTCCTTTTCTTGGAAATCCACTATCGTGCCTCGAGAGTCTTGTCTTTATGTGCCCTTAGCATCAAATCCTTTGATTGTGATTATAGGAAATAAACACTCGAAGAACAGCCAATTGAAGACTTGATGAAGAGATTGCCAATGCGGGATTTCCTCCCCAAGGCAATTCAGTCCCTCCTTATGAAGAAGTTGCTAATGATGATCAAGCTCCGGTCAATACTCCACCTTTGACGGATTGGGACATAAGGGAAGCCTTTCTCCAATGGTCTAATTCATTACTACTCAAGCCCAAGTTGTCACTACTAAGCTCAAGCCATCACGACCCAAGCTAACCGCGAGGTTGCACCCCGAAGAAACCAATATGTTGGTACTATGGCCTCCCGTTTGAGGGATTCCACAAGGATGAATCCCCCTAATTTCTATGGGTCCAAAGTTGAGGAAGACCCCCAAAAGTTCATTTTTGAAACCTACAAGATTCTCTATGCTATAGGGTTGACTAATAGTGAGAAGGCAGAGTTAGACACTTACAACCTCAAGATGTGTCCCAAACTTGGTACGTCCAATGGAAAGACAATAGGTATTTAAGGGGTGGACCGGTGACATGGGAAATTTTCAAGAAGGCGTTTCTTGATAGGTTCTTTCCTCGAGAGAAGAAGGAAGACAAAGTGGAAGAATTAAGCAACCTTCATAAAGGAGGTATGAGTGTACTTAACTAATATTTGAAATTTACTAAATTGTCAAAGTATGTTCTTTCTTTGGTTTCCGACCCTAGGGATGAAATGAGCCACTTTGTGATGGGGGTATCGGATGACTTGAAGGAAGAATGTTGTTCGGCTATTCTACATGATATTATGAACATTTCTCGTCTTATGGTTCATGCTCAGCAAGTGGAAGAGACAAGGGTTAAGAGGAAGAGTAGGGAGGCTAAGAGGGAAAAGTCTTATGATGGTAGTTCTTCAAAGGGTAGACTTGATATACAAGAAAAATCTAGGTTCGTGAAGAGTTTTCTAATCATGTTCTTCCAAATTTCCCAAAGCTCATGATGATAGGGTATCTAACCCTAAATCTCAAAAGGGAAGAGGTACTATCCTACCAAACAAGAAGCCAACTTGTGGAAAGTGGGGCAAGAAGCATTATGGTAAATGCGTTGTTGTGACGGACAATTACTTTGGATGTGGCACGAGTGGCCACAAGGTTAGGGATTTCCCAAATGTGAAGGGGCAAGACAAATGTGGCAGACAAGCTCAATTTAGTGGTTCTAATGTGGATCCTCCAAAGAAAAATTGTTTTTATGCACTTCGTTCTAGGGGTGAACAAGAGTTCTCCCATTGTGGTGAGCGGTATGTTACAAGTCTTCTTTATTGATGTATATGCTTTACTTGATTCGGGTGCTACATTAACTTTTGTTAATTTTTTGATATCCCGGGAGTTTGATATTTTGCCTGATATTCTAAATGAACCTTTGATGGTAACTACACCGGCAAGTGAGTCGGTGGTTGCAAAGTGGGTGTATACAAATTGTCCTATAATGTTGCCCAATAGAGTTACTCATGTTGAATTAGTAAAACATGATATGGTCGATTTTGATGTCATGTGAGGATAGATTGGTTGCATGATTGTTTTGCTTCCATTGATTGTAGGATTAGAATTGTCAAGTTCAATTTTCCAAATGAACCCATTTTAGAGTGGAACGTGGGAAATTCTATTCATAGAGGTCGTATTATATCTTGTCTTAAGGCTTGTAAAATGATCTAAAAGGGGTGTCTATATCACATTGTAAGATACAATGATTTAGACTCTGAAAATCCTCCCATTGAGTTAGTCCCCATAGTAAGGGAACATTCGGAGGTTTTTCCTAATGATCTTCCTGGAATCCCTCCAGAATGGAAAATTTATTTTGGTATTGACTTACTACTGGATAAAAAATCCCTTTTCAATTCCTCCTTATCGAATGGCTCTGGCCGAATTGAACTTACTAGACAAATGATTCATGAGACCTAGTAATTCTCCATGAGGTGCTCTATTTTTGTTTGTGAAGAAGAAGGGTGGGACCTTAGAATATGCATCGATTATCACCAACTTAATAAAGTCACCATTAAGAACAAGTATCCTCTCCCTCGGATTGACTACTTGTTTGATCAACTCCAAGGGGCAAGCTACTTTTCTAATATTGACTTGAGATCGGGGTATGACCAACGTAGGGTGAGAGGTGTGAATATACCAAAATGGTCATTTAGGACAAGATATGGTCACTGTGAGTTCTTTGTAATGTCATTTGGTCTCAATAAAGCCCCGACGACATTTATGGATCTCAAAAATAGGGTGTTTCAAAGTTACCTAGATTCATTTGTCATTGTCTTCATTGACGAAATCTTGGTATATTCGAAAAATGAGGGTGAATACATGGATCACTTAAGGGAGGTGTTACAAGTGCTTAAGGAGAATCAATTATTTGCCAAGTATAGCAAATGTGAGTTTTAGTTGAGGTCGGTGGCGTTTCTTAGTCATATCATCGCTAGTGAGGGAGTTGAGGTTGATCCAAGGAAAACCGAGGTGGTGAAAAATTAGCTTAGGCCATTGAATCTAACCGTCATTAGGAGTTTCTTGGGTCTAGTAGGTTATTATAGGAGGTTTGTGGACAGTTTTGCGTTCATTGCATCTCTTTTGACTACTTTGACCCAAAAGAGTATGAAATTGAGTGGTCAGAGGCATGTGAAAGAATCTTCCAAATCTTGAGGATAGGCTTACTTCCGGTCTAGTGTTGACTTTATTAGAGGGTACCAAGGTCTTCGTGGTATATTGTGGTGCATCTTGAGTGGGCTTGGGGTGTGTGCTTACGAAACATGGGAAAGTAATAGCCTATGCTTCTAGGAAATTTAATGTGCATGAGAAAAATTATCCAACTCATGATCTTCAGTTAGAGGCCGTGGTATTTTCCTTAAAAATACAGAGACATTACTTGTATAGGGTCCATGTTGATGTGTATACTAACCACAAGAATCTTCAATATGTGTTTACTCAAAAAGAGTTGAATCTCTAATAAAAAAGGTGGTTGGAATTATTGAAAGATTATGACATGAGTGTTCTCTACCACCCCGGCAAGGCCAATATGGTCGCGGATGCTCTAAGTCGTGTGACCATGGGTAATATGTATCATGTAGAAGAATCCAAGAAAGACCTAGTGAAGGATGTTCATAGGTTGGCTAGATTGGGTGTTATTGGAAGATTCTCTGAATGGTGTCCAAATAATCTTTGGTGGTTAAGGTAAAGTCTAAGCAACACCTTGATCAACCATTAAAGATGTTGAAATAATTGGTTATTGGTAAAGATAAATGAGTCATTATCCTTTGGGGGGATGGTGTCTTGATGTATCAACAAAGGTTATGTGTTCCCAATATAGATGGCTTGAGGAACTTGATTCATGAGGAAGCTCATGGGTCTCGTTACTCCATTCATCCGGGTTCTACAAATATGTATCATGACCTTAGAGAAGTGTTTTGATGGGATAATTTAAAGAAGGACGTAGGAGAATTTGTTGCAAAGTATCCAAATTGCCAACAACTGAAAGCAGAACACCAAAAGTCGGGTGGTTTACCTCAAGAAATCAAAGTTCTTACTTGGAAGTGGGAAGACATTAGTATGGATTTTATGGTAGGCTTGTTTGGGACACAAAAGCAATATGACTCCATATGTGTGGTTGTGCATAGGTTGACCAAATTCGCTCAATTTTATTCCCATCAAGTCTACTTACTCGGCGGAGGATTATGGAAAGATCTTCATCGATGAGATTTTTTGTTGACATGGTATTCCGTTATGCATCAAATAGGATAGGGGTGCACAATTCACATCTAGGTTTTTGGAGGTCATTCCAAAAAGTGTTGGGTACTAAGGTGAAGTTAAGTACCAATTTTCATCCACAAACGGATGGCCAAGCAGAGCGTACTATATAAACCCTTGAGGATATGCTTAGAGCTTGTATAATTGATTTCAAGGATTGTTGGGATATAAACTTTCCTTTGGTTGAGTTTTCTTAAAATAATAGTAATCATTCATCTATGTCTATGGATCCTTATGAAGCCTTGTATGGTAGGAGATATATTTCTCATATTGTATGGTATGAAATGGGTGAGTCTTCACTTTTGGGTCCCGATTTGATATAAGACTTTGGGAAAAGTGCATATCATAAGGAACCAGTTGCAAACGACATATAGTTGGGAAAAGTCCTATTTCGAACATAGGAAAAGGGACTTAGAGTTTGAAGAAGGCGATAAGGTGTATTTGAAAATTTCTCCTATGAAAGGCATGGTTAAATTTTTCCAGAGAAGTTGAGTCCTCGTCATCTGGGTCCTTATGAAATCTTGCAAAGGGTCGGTAAGATTGCTTATGAGCTAAGGTAGCCTAGTAAATTGGCTTTGGGTCATACGGTGTTCCATGTTTCCATGATTAAGAAGTGTATCGGTGATCCGGATTCCATTCTTCCTATTGAAGGTCTAGGCATTCAGGAGAACCTCTCTTATGAGGAGGTTCCGTTTGAAATCCTTGATAGACAGGTAAAGAAGTTAAGGAACAAAGAGGTGGCTTCCGTAAATGTATTATGGAAGAACCACCTAGTTGAGGGTGCAACATGGGAGGCCGAGGACGACATGAAGTCCCGTTACCCTCATGTATTTGATAACTAAGGTTAGTTGTTCCTATTTGTAGTGAAAATAATGAGTTTATTTGAAACTGTATTTATTTTTGGTAAAGTTATGCAAAGAGGTGCATGTTACATGAGTTATAATGAATTTTATGGCTAAATGAAAAGGTTGCTTTTTACTTTTTTTGAGTTTATGTTGTGCATTTTGGTATATTGTGCCTTCATGAATTGTATTGAGCATGTTGATATGTGTTGAAGAAGGCTTTGGTATAATGAATAAGCATGTAATGGATATTGAACTCTTATGAGTTAAGAATGATGTTTTAAGTTGCATTGTGTAAAAGGTCATGTGCCATGATGATTGTGATTGTGACTCATGCTTTAATAAGTTGTTGTTGGTTTGGACTGCTAGTCTTGAGTCTATTCCTTCCTTCTAAAGAATTTTAGTGTCATTCGGGGACGAATGTTCCTAAGGAGAGGGGGGATAATGTAATACTCTAAAAGTCTAAAGCCTAATATAGAGACTAACATGAGAGTATAAGAGTTGTAACACTGTTTTTAAGTCAATGATAATGTATATGAGTCAATTAGGATGTTCCATAATCAAAACGTCAAGGAACATCCGTGACCACCAGAAACTAATTCAAAGGGTGCTAGTGTGCCTTAGCCAATTTGACTAAGTTTTAAGACTCGAAAAATGATGAAATTTGGTGGTAAAGTGTCTAACACGTATTAGAATTAGTTTATATTTCAAACGTTCGAGTATGACTCCCCAAGGACCAACCAAGGGCCCTTGATTGGGACCCTTCCAATTTGGTAAAAAGCTGCCAAAAGGCAATGTCTACCTATGGACTACAGGCGACAGATCGTGGTCCAATTGACAGGGCGTCGATTTCCACCATCAATGGTCACTTAGATAAAGTTTTGAAGGGGTCGCTTTGGCAAATATGTGAACTGAACTACGGACGTGCAACACGTAACCCACACTACTTGTCGATTGACCTATGGCCCGTCAGTCGGGGTCTCGTAGGTCAGCTCTGTGTTTGGTTGTTCTTTTTTAATTAAATAATTTCATTTTTAAAAGTTTAGTTAGTTAATTATGGGTTAAGGAGGTTCAATTACGTTAATAAAGTACCCCGATATAAAGAGTTAGCCTCATTAAACTATACCTAACTTCCATATTTCCCAAAACCGAATTGCTCTTCCTGTTCTATTCTTTCTCTCTCCGAAAGAAACTCAATAGAAGACAAAGAAAAAGAGGGTTCTAGGGCTTCAGAGGATTAAGTTTTCTCCATCAAACTTTATGAATTAGTGAGGTGTGTGATTCTTTTCACCTTTGGGATCTCTTTCCTCAAAAGGTTCCTCCAAATTGATTTCAAAAGTATGAAATTCAGGTGGGTTTACTTCCAATACGAAATTAATCTTGCTACTTGATTCGCTTATGATTCCTTTTGTTTATTATGATGTTATAATGTAAATGTTTTAATGATACGCTCAAACTTACTTCACAAATAATAAGTAAAGCGGTCGTGTCAAGTAAATAACCCAACTAGTGAGGTTGGGATCGTTCCCACGAGGAAAATAGTTTAGACTTAACTTCAATCTATTATTACTATTGTTCTGTCAATGACTTCCTTGGAAAGTAAAAAACAATAAAAGGGGGGTTTCTATTTCTAAATGAATAAAAATAACTAACGAAATTGAAAGAGACACTTAACAACTTCTAATTTTGGAGTTTAATCAATTAATCAAAGTAACTAGGGTTTACGTGTTCCCCACAGGTTCATAACTTGATAATTATAACTATAACAATTCTTTCCTAGTATCTTGCATGCAAAGTGATAAGTTATGTATTTCTAAATCCTTGGTCCGGCATCTAGAAAATCTCACTCCGCACCTTGGTCCAGCTACGTGTGTTGCTTTCCTAACCCTTATATTTACCTCTTATTAAGCATCGTATTCGATATTTGACTAAGTTATTACCTCGTACCAATCAATACTGGCCTATTAGATAGTATACACTAAATCTATGTTGATAATTCTTTTCCTATTATCTACCTCCTTGGTCCGACAAGTAGCATTAAGGTGAGTTTTAACGTTGGCCATCCGTTAAAAAGACTTCTAAGCGAAAGAATTATTAATACATGGAAGACACTATTCTAGAATTGTTATTTTAGTTAGGTTTTATCTCATTATTTGCCTATGGTTCCCACAACCCTAGTTATGGAGTTTATTACCCATTGTCATAATCATAATATTCAAATATATTATATAAGAAATCATGTACTTACCTCAATGAGAAAGAGTAAAATGCGAAAGTTTGCTTGATTAATCACCAAAAATCACCAATAATCACTTGCAAGAATCTTAAAGTAATCAATAATCTCACAAAAAGTCTAATGATAATCAAAAGGTGTCTAACAATACGGAGTCTAATCTAATAATGCAGTGTCTAACCTCAAAAACAAGGTTTTTTGAACTATTTATAAAAAATAAAAACCTAATTAAACAAGGACTCTATTTGCTGGAAATCTGTCAAAACGTGGTTGGGTCGACGGACCTTGCGACGGTTCGTCGTGGTCACGACGGACCGTCATGGACTCCGCCGTCCCATACTTGTGCAATTTGTTCTGCTTCTCTCTTCATTAACCTCGACGACAAGAATGACGGACCGTCATAGGCACAACGGTCCATCGAGGGTCTTCCTTCCAAAACACTTGAACTCTTGGAATATGGGTACTGGGATTACTTCTCTGAACTTCATGACGAACCTGCAGGACGGACCGTCATAGACACGACGGATCGTTATGGACTCCGTAACCCCACACTTGGTTAGACTTCCCCATCTTCCTTCAGCAGCTGCACTACGCTGCCACCTACGGACCGTCACAAGCTCCGTAGGTGGTCTCTTCTGCATTTCTTCGCTCAAAATCTCCACATTCATCTTTGGACAGATTTCCTGCAAATAAAGAGAAACTTATATAAAAATTATCACAAAAAGGCTTTTGGACACACTAAACTTTAGGAAAATGTATTAATAATACCGTGAAACCACGGTATATCAACACCCTCAACTTAAATTCGTTGTTTGTCCTCAAGCGACGCACTATGACTCAATACAAAATCTTTGTATAATAGTATCCATGTTTTATCCTCTGCAATCATTTGGCTATCAATCCCGAATAATCTCATCATATCTATGCATGCTATCACTATTAGGCTTGAATTATGCGGGATCAGAACATGAAACAGACTCACCATGCACTAACACCTATCCTCTTCAATTTCTCACCGAGGTGCTAACAATTCTGGTATTGCAACTAGTGTCTTCACTTTAAAACAAAATCCTCATTTTTCACACAATGATTTCAGTTTGAGTATAAGGATTACTTTTCAACACTCGCTCTCAGAACAAATTCACACTCATTCATACCTATTGCCATATGCTTGCCCTTATTTTCACTTCCTTAAGTTCGCTATACAACCCTTAGGATCACGATAGGATTTTCTTAGCTTGTAACATAGGCTCAGGGTCAGGTAGGATATATTTAGGTATACTTTAGTGACTTTTTGCCCTCCTTGACATATTGGCTAAATCTACCACTTTCTATTAATTTAACTCGCCCAGTTTCTCATATCCTTTTACCTTGCTATTTTCTCTTTTTCCTTCATTTGTGTAAGTGACTCTCTTCTTTTCTTGCTTGTATTTCTTGTATATTTTTATTTTTCTTTACTTTTCTTTCAACTAATTCTTGAGTCACTTTACTTTTGCTCTTTCTCTTTCTTTGTTCTTTCAACCCCCCCTTTCCAGAGCATTCCTCATAGTAGCCACCCTCAACTTATGGCTTTGCCATGAGTCAAGGTACACGATATCCAAAGTTGGGTCAGGTCCATAACAAAGGTTGTTTACTGCATTAGACACTTTCAACTTATGCTTTTGGCATAAGCTTAGGTGCACATGTCCAAGAAGGGACCAGGGCCAACACATTATTCCCAGAAAAGATCAGTTGGGGTGAAAAAGAAAGGTCTAATTTAAGCTCAGATCATTTGGATCAAAGAAGGATAAATTTCATTTGGTTTTCTTTTATTTAGGCTAAAAATGGGATATATTGAAAAAGGGCCTATGATACTTTCCTAATTGTCTATTACAGCTTACTTTTAGCAGGACTAACCAGGCAAGTTCTAGCTCAGTACAAATAGTGGACTATTCAAATCTTCCTCACAGTCACTTGACATCTCATCACTATACCAGATTATCAAACACTTAGATCGAATTTTAGACTTAGGGCAATGCAATTATGTACCTCTATGTCATGCTTAGAGCCACACATTTATCAGTTACTATGCCTAGTCATGCATCATTTTCCAATTCATCAGGATATCAGTTTAGCCATCATGCTCCAGAATTAAACTATGTACAAAAGATATAGACATATCGGTTCAACAGAAAAAGTAATCAGTCTTTTGGGGAAAAAGAACACAGGCAAGAAAATCCAAAAGAGGATAGTGAATTGGGCTACTCAGACTTCACCTAGCACTCACTTTCCATTTACCCCACCCCAAACAAAAAAACATGCAATTGTCCTCAATGCATAAAAAATTTAAATACTAGAGTAGTAGGTGAAGAAAACCTGTGGCGGAAAGTGCCGTCGATCAGCAAGCTGGTGCGTCCGGTTTGCCGAGACCCACGTCCTCTGCAATCTAGACACCCTCAGTGGTGTCCTTAGCAACAACCGCACTATAAGAAGTGCCTCCCACTATCTCCACAGCTCGGGAGCTAGACGCCCCAGCCTCTAACTCTCCTGCTCTCATCTGGTGCGCCTCCTCCTCAGCAAGTGAGGCTCTCCTCGCATCCTCAATCTCACGGCGCTCATTCTTCAGTGCTTGCGCCTCGTCCTCTTCTCGACCTCTACGCCTCTTGGAATTCTCTCGAGGGGGAGGTGGTGGAATCTCTGAAGTGGCGAATAGGGCCGCCAACACTGTGTCTTCAGCAGGCTCGACAGAAGGGGCCTCAGACTCAGGCACCCTAGCCTCTAAGATAGTGTCAATATCTGCGCGAAGGCTGTCGACCGCAGCCTAAAGAGTCGACACATCCACTGGAGGAGCTGGCCGGGCTAGTACCCACAACTCAAAGGCGTCCAAGCGCTGGTGAACTTCAGCGATCTTCCGCTTTGTATACTGGACCATTTTCCGCTCTAGGCGCTCTTCTGCCTCGGTAATAGACCTCTGCATCCACGGTTGGATATGATGCAGAAGTGTAGCCATTTGCGCCTCTTATTTTTGGACCCCAGCAATCGGGGCCAGCGCCGATAGAGGAGCTCTGCGAGAGAAGCTCGGGGTAGTGCTACTACTTGGGATAGACTCGACCGGGGTAGTGTCAGTGGATGCCGCCTGCGTAGCCCTGCGGGCCTGGTCGACCGTATCAGCAAGATCATCAGCAAGTGGGGGAAGCTCTGGACGGGGCCTCTGTGTGGAGCCAACTCATTGGACTCATCTCTGATGAGGCCGACGTCAACAGTGCCCATAGGGGTCTTGAGCTAATCTACGTGCCATATAGGAACACATGCGGACCTGCAGAGAGAAAAGATCATGCACGGGAAAGGGTAAGTTGTTGTTACCTTAAAGCCCTCTCGTGCATGACTGCCTGTAGAAGCCACGCGAAATCCACCTTGAACCCAACTATCATCACCTCCATCAACACTGCTCAATCCCATGTAATGATATTATTGGCGGCTGTGGGGGAGAGGCAGTGGCGGACAATCAACCACAAGAACTTTACCGTGAAAGTTAGGTTGGCCTTCTTGATAGACCCCTTTGGCTAAGTCACCCAGTCGGCACCCTCTCCATCAATTGACAGGTGCAGGGCTATCCACCTCTTGGTGGTCTCTCTTAGCGATGGCTCGCGCAGGAACTGGCCATCTTTAACAAGCTGCCATCCGTAGTCAAACTCGGCAGTGAGAAGGGTTCAAGTAGCATCAACACCCTCGCCGTATAGAAATCAACATATGGCAGGTAGGGAAATGTCGACCTGCACGGCCCGTACTCGGATCTGCTCCAGTGGGGCCTGTTTGACGGGGGAAGCCCACCTATCAATCTGTGATCGGACAGTCTCTACGTAGGATGCGTAGAACTCTCGGACCATTTCTTCACTGTAATGTCCCAAGGGACGTGCTATCCACTCCAGGAGATGCCTGGTGAAGAGATTGTGGATCTCAGGCATCGTCGGGAGACTCCTTGTAAGGACCCGCCGCTCCAAGGTGAGTCTTCGAGTCATAACTCCTTTGTCAGTCAGGAACTTGGCGTCGGAGTAGACTTGAAATTGCCCGTCAACACACCACCGGTTGGGCTGGTCAGTGGCTGGGGTGAGGGCCTGAGCTAGTGAACCTGATGTGGATTCCGAACCGTCAGCTTCAACAGACGAGGCCAACGCTGTAGTGGTGGCGGGTACGTGAACCTCAGCAGATCCGGAGGCTTCCTCCGACCACAATACTCCTAAGGAGCCAGAAGCTCCTTCTTCGTTGGTGGCTGACCCAGAAGGTGTGCCGGTCAGTGGGTGCTCCTCATCAGACTGGGAGGCAGTGACTATGCCGGACGCCACCTTTGTGGCTCTGGTGGCACGTGAAGCACGGGAAGGGGTGGAAGTGCCTGGGGGCACGTACTCGGGGTCCCGCTCATCATCAGAGCCAATGACCATGCGGGCAGATGGGGCGACAGACTTCGATCCCCCGCGTGCATAGATTCGATCTTCCTTGGGTGCCATAGTAGATAGTATCTGTAAAGGATCAATATTAGTATGAGTAGTGGCAAACAAGACAAGCAAAACCACACACAAAAAAATTAAAATAGTATGACATTTCAATAGTAACAGTGACACACGACGGGCCTGGTGACGGACCGTCATGGGGTCCGTCGTGTCTTACTAAGACTATGTATATATGGAGAACCCTGAAGGAGAGTTTCTGACTAGTATGACGGTATGTGCAGGATGGACCGTCTTAGGTACGACGGTACATCGTAGGTGTCCGTCAGAGGACAATTAAAAAATATGGAAACCCTTAGGAGAGGGGTCTTTGACCGTCATAACGGTCATGCAGGACGGACCGCCGTGGGTATGACGATCCGTCGTACTCGTCAGTTTGAGGACAGTTAGAAAAATGGAGAGAGACCCTTAGAAACAGGTTCTCTAAAAACTAGAAAGGTTGTGCAGGACGGACCGTCGTGAAGACGACGGTCCGTCACATGTGTCCGTTGGAGAACACTTAGAAAAAATGGGCAGTGGGGTGTTAGGGCTTTTGGAACGGACCTTACGACGATCCGTCGTGGGTACGATGGTCCGTCATCGGGGTCTCGTAACTATCAATGCAAAAGCACCTATGTCTAGGGTTGTAAACACGGCAATTTCGAACATTTTTAACCTAGGTTAGACCGAATCTTATATAAAAGAAAAAAACATATTACGAACAACTAAGTTAATACTAATTAATAAACAAAAATTCAAGATAAATGAGAAGAAATTAGAGACACATACATTAGAATTGGAGAAAAACAAGATGGACAAGTACTCGGTGACCAGGAAGACACCCACAGCAGCAACTCCGACTAGTAGATTATAACTTTTAGGGATTTGGAGAATTTTGGGGGGCAATGATCGGTTGATAGAGGGAGAGATTGTGGATGTTGAAAAGAGAGGGCAATGGGAGGAATAATGAAGTAATGGGGGTGAAATGAGGAGTTGGGGAGTTCAAATGGTGACATTTTATAAAAAAAACTCCAACTGGGTCGGGTCAGGTACGCCTCATTAATGACGCGATGATTCCCTGACGATGGTCCGTCGCAGTTGTGAAGACCCGTCATTGGTTCCTTCGTGTGTGCCTTAGTTTGAAAATAACAGAAAGATACGGATGTATACGACGGTCCGTCGCAGGCGCAACGGTCCGTCGATGAATCCGTCAGTGACTGCTGCAGAGTAATTTTCTGCATAATTTTTGGTGATGTGCCTGCAAATTTAAAAACCCATCAGTAGAAAAATGCTATCATTACTAAAAAGACAATAAGTATTGGGTTGCCTCCCAAAAAGCGCCTGATTTAATGTCGCGGCACGACTGAGGATACTTGATTACTCAAACTTCATCAAGATGGTATGCCTCTATCACTTCATTCCCCGATGCTTTATGCCCAAAATAGAGTTTTATTCGTTCTCTATTCACCTTAAACCGCACTCCATCCTTGGATTTTATCTCAACTGCTCCATGAGGGAATACTTGGGTATTAAGTAAGGGCAAGTCCATTTGGACTAGAGCTTGCCCGTAAGACAAGGTGACCTAGAACTGTCTAAAAGCACTAAATCCCAATCATAAACTCTTGTTTTGCATTTTTTTGTTCATTCTCCTTCTTCATCTTTTCTTTGTGGGATATGGCAGATACCAATTGGAGTTCACCACTCTGCCTCATGGTCCTACAAATGTTGAAAGTGGCTTCTTCATTGTTCAACCAAAATTTCATATGTCCCTTTTCCATATCAACTAAGGCTTTACCTGCAGCAAAGAATGGCCTCCCAAGAATAATAGGCACTTCAAAATCGACTTCACAATAAAGAATAACAAAATCAGCCGGAAAGATGAATGACTCCACTTTTACTAGCACATCATGGAGTATCCCTATAGGCCTTTTCACTGTCCGATCATCCATCAGTAGCCGCATCGCAGTGAATTTGGGATCCCCCAAACCCAACTTCTAGTAGATCGAGAGGGGCATGAGATTTATGCTTGCCCCCAGATCACATAATGCTTTCGCAAAATGTAATGACCCAACTCTACAGGATCTTGTTTCTTTTGTACGAGGCATCTTGTAGCAATAGCACTACAATGCTGCAGTCTATCATCATCCTCAAAAGTGGCCGATCTTTTATTTGTGACTAGATCTTTCATAAACTTGGCATAACCGGGCATTTATTCTAGAGATTCTACCAAATGGACATTGATAGAGAGTTGCTTCAGCATTGTTGTAAAACGCCGATATTTACCATCCTCAGTCTTTTTCACTAATCACTTAGGGAAGGGTGGTGGTGGTCCAGGCATGGGAATTACCTTCATAGGGACTTCTGCATCTTTTCCATTGCTCTCTTCTTCCTCACCACTACCCTTTACCGCCTTATCTTCATCCTTTCTCACATTTTCCTAATTAGACGGCATAGGTGGGTCAATGGTTTGCTTACCACCCCGAGTAGTGATTTCCATATAGTGCACATCATTTTTTGGATTTTGGACAGTGTTGCTAGGAAGAGTGCCCAGTTGTCGTGTGTTCACTGTCGCATAATTGGGCCATTTGCAATTCGATTTGTTTAATCGATATTGCATGTGTATCAACTTTTTGCCCAATACTAGCTAAATAACACCTAAACTCTTTAATGTGCTAATCACTAGCATCGAACCTCCTCATTATTTTGTGCAACATATCCTCAACTCGTGCCATACTATCTCCACCACCCCTAGGAGTAACTTCACGATTTTGAGGAGGGACATAGGGCCCATTCCTATCATTTCTATTGGCATAGTTACCCCTGTTAAAGTTGTTATTGTGGTTGTAGTTTCCATCTCAGACATAATGACCCTCACGATTGTAGTTACCATAGTTCCGACCTTGGTTCCCTTGACCTTGGCGCCAGTTATCCTAATTTGAGCCTTGGGCGCTCGGTCAGAAACCGTCTGTCTGCTCATTTACTGCATAAGTATCGTCCGCCTAATAGCATTCATCATTATGAGGTGGTGGTTTAGACAAGTAGTTGATTGCATTTATCTTTTCTGCACCCCCAGTGACATGTTTTAGTACCAACCCAAGCTCAGTTCTCATCTGAGCCATTTCTTTGCGAATCTCTGTGGTTGGGTTGTGAATGGACTGCACTGCGAAGGTGTTTCTCTCGGTGTTTGACTTCCTAATACTCCAAGCTTTATTATTTTGGGAGATTTTCTCTAATTTTTCGGTAATCTCAGCATAAGGACATTCCCCATAAGATCCACCTGCTATAGTGTCCAACACCGCTTTATTATTATCATCATGTCCCCGATAGAAGTATTCCTTTAGTGAATCATCATCTATACGGTGATTTGGAACACTTCTCAAGAATGAGGTGAATCTATCCCAAGAACTACTAACTGACTCTCCTGGTTGTGCCACAAAGTTATTCACTTTGTCTTTGTGATTTAGTTTCTTGGAGACCGGATAGTAGCGTGCTAAGAAAACATCCCTTAGTTGGTTCCAAGTGAAAATTGAGTTATAAGGGAATTCAGTGAACCATATAGCAGCCTCTCCCGTTAGTGAGAGAGGAAACACTCTAAGCCCTATTACATCTAAGTCCAAGTCAGGCCTCCCTACACAACTTTTACACACTTGCCTTACCTTAGCTATATGGGCATGTGGATCCTCAGAAGGTAGCCCTGAAGACAAACCTCTGGCAGTGAGAATTTGCATCAGGCTACTAGTTACCTCAAAAGTATGACATGTGGGTAGAGGAGGCAAAACAAGTGGCCCATCGGAGTCCGCTATGTTATCATAGCCTCTGTAGTATGCTTGGGGCCGTGGAGCAGAATTTTGTCCCCTCTGTTGGTATTCACCCGGAGCATCGGGTAACAACTGACCATGAACATCAACCGAAGCTGGGATGTTCTGGTTTGGATCGTCATCATTGATTCCCAAGTTTCGATTCATGTTGCGTAGTGTACGCTCTAATTTGTGATCGTAGGGAAACAAGGGTTCTCTTCCTCTCCGTGTATTTGTCATACAAGGAGGATAGTTCTAAAAAAAATCAAAAACAATAAAACAAAGTAAAATAAAGAAAATATCAACTAAACTATAATAATAAGTTCAAGTTAATCTAAAAGCTATAATCCCCGGCAGCGCGCCAAAATTTGATACGCTCAAACTTACTTCTCAAATAAGAAGAAAAGCGATCGTGTCAAGTAAATAACCCAACTAGTGAGGTTGGGATCGTTCCCACGAGGAAAATAGTTTAGACTTAACTTCAATCTATTATTACTATTGTTCAGTCAATGACTTCCTTGGAAAGTAAAAAACAATAAAAGGGGGATTTCTATTTCTAAATGAATAAAAATAACTAACAAAATTGAAAGTGACACTTAACAGCTTTGAATTTTGGAGTTTAATCAATTAATCAAAGTAACTAGGGTTTACATGTTCCCCACAGGTTCATAACTTGATAATTCTAACTATAACAATTCTTTCCTAGTATCTGGCATGCAAAGTGATAAGTTATGTATTTCTAAATCCATGGTCCGACATCTAGAAAATCTCACTCCGCACCTTGGTCCGGCTACGTGTGTTGCTTTCCTAACCCTTATCTTTACCTCATATTAAGCATCGTATTCGATATGTGACTAAGTTATTACCTCGTACCAATCAATACTAGTCTATTAGATAGTATACACTAAATCTATGTTGATAATTCTTTTCCTATTATCTACCTCCTTGGTCCGACAAGTAGCATTAAGGCGAGTTTTAACGTTGGCCATCCGTTAAAAAGACTTCTAAGCGAAAGAATTATTAATACATGCAAGACACTATTATAGAATTGTTATTTTATTTAGGTTTTATCTCATTATTTGCCAATGGTTCCCACAATCCTAGTCATGGACTCCGTCGTCTCATACTTGTGCAATTTCTTCTGATGCTCTCTTCATTACCCTCGACGACAAGTATGACGGACCGTCATAGGCACAACGGTCCGCCGAGGGTTTTCCTTCCAAAACACTTGAACTCTTGGAATATTGGTACTGGGATTACTTCTCTGAACTTCATGACGAACCTGCAGGACGGACCGTCATAGATACGACGGACCATCATGGACTTCGTAACCCCACACTTGGTAAGACTTCCCCATGTTCCTTCAGCAGGTGCACTTCGCTGCCACCTACGGACCGTCACAAGTACGACGGACCGTCACAAGCTCCGTAGGTGGTCTCTTCTGCATTTCTTCGCTCAAAATCTCCGCATTCATCTTTGGACAGATATCCTGCAAATAAAGAGAAACTTATATAAAAATTAGCACAAAAAGGCTTTTGACACACTAAACTTAAGGAAAAAGTATTAATAATACCGTGAAACCACGGTATATCAGCTAACCTCACATCTATGAATTGTAATGGAAGGAAAATACTCATGTGATTCTTATTGAGCTATTCGATGATTATATAAGGGATAGAACCTATGAACTACAATAAGCTGTGATGATTAATAAAGGCATTAAAGACATTTCAAAAGGGACTCTAGCTTAGCATCGAGTGAACTAGAGTGAGGAGTGTTCCTTCTCACATAGGGAAGGTAGGATCACAAATGTACTCATGAAATTGGACCTACCAAATCTCTCTCTATTTTGGCACATAAATAAAGGGGTCGAAGAGTTTATGGCAGATCCACTATAATGCATGTAGCATAAAGAGGGTCTCATCTGTTACTCCTAGTTCTTGAATTATGTTTCCCCCATAGTAATACTAGCTAGTGGATCCAGATAGATGCTATGTTCATGTTCTGGTACTACCTTGGCAAGTAGTCCGTCTTTTTTCGGTGTAGGTTTCCATGACACCGGATTCCAAATTAGATCATGTGGTCTATGTTAGTTAAATAAAGATGTTACAAAAAGGTAAAATAAAGTAATGAATGAAATCTAACTAGGATGACCTAAGTGGTTTAGCTTAGTTTAGGTAGGGATATGAGACTCTACCTACACATTGCACTAGTTAGCCTAGAGGGAAATCTTAGGGGGATGTTCTTATGTGTATATATATTTATAAATGCAAATGATACGTATATGATGATCTTACATGTTAATGTCACTGTATGATGTTGTTTTCACTTTTGAACATGTGTTTGGTCTCTATTGCTAAAGTAAAATGTTAGGTACTCTTAATGATATGCTATGTGAAATTGTTGTTTATGGTTATTTTTGGGTTTACTTGATTGAGTAAGGTTATGGGGATTTTCTTCGTCATTGCACTAGTGGACTTAGTTAGGTTTCATGAGTAATGGTCTTGCCTTGCTTATGATGTTATCAACTCTTATTCATGCTTGTCAATATTATAACTTGATGATAGATTTGTCTTGATTATGTGCTCAATTATGTTGAAATGCATGTTAACTTGACTAGATTTAGTATTGTTGGTCTTGTGGTGTACATGGTCTTGACTTAATGAATATGTCTCATTAATTTGTATTGGTTTTTGAATGTGCATAACTCTTTTCAAAGTAAGTTGCATGCTTTAATGAACTGTCCCTTTCTATAATAATTTTATGTTGTATGTGCATATGGTCTCATACTTAGTATAGGTGATATGCTAACCCTATTTTCTCCCCTTTTCTCCAACATTTTAGGTTCCGAACGTTGAAGGGATTTGTGACGACTTTTGAAGGAACACTTGGATTCTCAATGCCCACGTTGGGTAGGTCCTCACTACTTCGAGAACGATGCCACTTTCTAGCGTTCGGATTAGTCTTAAAGAAACTTTGTTCATTTCCTTTCATTTGAGTACTAATGATTGTATAGCCTATATCAGGATTTTATTATATTGATGTATGGGCTATGCCCAATTGTTATACTCTTGTTTAGTTAGTTATAAGATGAGACATTTTTTTTAAGACTAAGTTATATCTTATATATTTATATTTATATATATATATATATATATTATATATATATATATATATATATATATATATATATATATATATATAAAAAATAAAAGTAGAAGACTGTGTAATATTCTTATACGAAGGGTGTATGTATACTCGATATGAATATATATTATGTGTATGCGAGAAGTCCAAGTAAACATCATGATAGGTAGAAGAAAAATTTTAATTTTTTCCAAATTTTTAACATATGATGTAATGATGTAAGCTTAGAGGCTAGTTTTAGTTCTCGATGAGGAAAACGATGTCGGTTACGTCTAGGGGGTGCTCTCTCGATGTGATAGTTAAGAACTTGAGAAGTCCTCTTATGCTTTAGTGAAAGGCATTTCTCCCTTATCGGTGATCAAAAGTAAAATAGAAGACTTAAAATACCGAAACACTCCTGTTTATTGTTAAAAGGGTTGAAAAGAGGGACCCCCCTCGCGTCATCCTTTTGTCGCTCGCTCGGCTCAGCTTTGGCTTTAAAAAAAGATTGATCGAGAGATTATATTTGGGAAAAGATTTTAATTAGTTATTTAATTATTTATTTAATTAAATAAATATAATAAAATGGACAAAATATTTTCAATTTATTAGTTGATAACCAAAAAAATTTCAATTATTTAGTTGATATTAACCGAAATGTTTCAACTTTTAGTTGATTAACCAAAACGTTGCGACTCAACTTGGATATGCACGACTCTTTTTATTTAAACAGTTTTCCATTTTATTTTGAATTTCTCGCTGTTGGAAATGACTTTTCTGAAAGGTTGCAACTTTCAGGAACAACCATGCACTTTTGAAAGGTTGCAAACTTTCATGAATGGTTATGTGGATTCTAAAAGGGTTGCAACCTTTCGAAACCAGTTCCTCTTGTATATAAATACATGCTATTCTTCATATTTTTTAACTTATAAAAATCTTTGATTTCTTCTTCTTCTTCTTTTTCTTTTACATCCGTTGAGTGGCCGCTAACACTAGCGTTTTGGGTATCAATACACTGGTGATTGAGATCATTCTATCTTGAGATGACATATTCCAAATCAAATATAGGATACTAGAGGGGAAACAAATTTCCTTAGGGGGACACTGTGCATTCACTGGGCTTTGATATTCATTCAGTGGGTTTGATCTTATTCCTTTTTTGTTGTCCACATTTTTGTATGTTGTACATATTTTAGTTTGTAAATTAATTTTTGTTCTATATTCTTCATTGATTCATCAGACTTTTGTAACTTCATATTTCTGCAAAGTTTGCTGAAATCAGTAAGATTATTTAAGCACAGATTGCTAAAATGGAGAACTTTAACATGTTCTTCTCTAGATATATTCCAAGAAATTTGGGTGACAAAGTGGTTCTATTCGTGTATTTAGGAACAAAGCATTTTTTCCACCTTGAAGAGATAAGTCCATGACATGGTTTTGAACTCTCCAAGCTAGATGATTGTGACGAGTTTCATGTATACCATCTCTAGCCTAAGGAGCTCCAAGTACTTGGACCTTTTGATGAAGGGTGAATTTCGACTCATTTGAGGCCTCTTTCTTAGGATTTTGTCACACTCAACTAGATAAATAGGCTGATTATCGATCGAATTGAGTTGATTTCATGTGTTTGTTTCTGGGAAGGAACATGAAGGAAAAGACTGGAAAACATGGCAAGAAATTTGTTCTCCGATGTCCCTTAAGTTTATAGTCTATAGTTGTAAACACACCGCTAAAGTAATCGTGCAAGATTCACATTTGCGAACTCTCCACAAAATGTAGGATTCTCTTAAGTGAAATAATTTCCATTTTTTTTAAATCCCAACCGTTTTGGTAGAGCCACATACCTAGACGAGGGAAAACATGGAATTTCTCAGGCTTTGAACCCACATTTTCACATAGGACCGAAAAGAATCCTGAAAGATCCATCATACACCTAAGAGTTCGGGGAATAGAAGTTCATATGACTGAGACTAGGAAAAAACCCTAATTTGTATTGTTCATAATTTTTGGTTGAGTCTTTGAAGGCAAGTTCTCACAATTTACATTTAAAATCTCTTATTACCTTCTTCTTTTCTTGCTTTACATTGCTTCAATTGTGAATGTAATTATTTATGGAAAATTGGGGCTTTGTCCTTGAAATAAACAAAGTTATGTGGGTATTTGATTCATTCTATTGATTTTGTGATTCCTTGATTCCATGCTTAATTTTATACAAATGAGTCTAATCTAATTATCATGTTTGAATTTATGATTTGAGACCAAAAGGAGATAATTCTAGTCTACTTTGTTAAATGCTAAACTTGCTAGAAGTAGGGGTTAAATTAAGTTTTTGTATTGCTTGGTTTTTGAACACGCTTTAGATAGAAAAAAAAATTCATCATAGAACGCTTTAAGATGGAAAAAATATTAGTGTTGACTAATTATGATCTAGCCTATTTTATTGAATAGGCCTCTGTTGAAGTGCAATGGACCACTGAGTGTGGACTGAATTCCAAATTTCTCATTTCCTGTATATCCATAGCTTGATATTGTCTTGGCCCAAATCTATAGTTTTGTGACTTAAATCACTTCTTATTTGGTAATCTTGTACATTTGATGTGCATATTCAAACCGTAACTATTCATTATTTTTCTTCAATTGCTGACAAAGTATTCTCTGAAGGATTCGACCCCGACTCTTTGGGCATTTTTATTGTGTATGTCTATTTACTCTTTTCACTTGTTCCGGGGATAATTTGAGCATGATAATAAATGGAGCCGCTACTGGGGAACAATTAGGCATATTGAATTGATTTAGAATTTATAAGTTACTTGTTTCTGTCTAGATTGTTAATAGTTTGGCTTTACCATCTTTTTTTTTCTTTTTTTCTTTTTGTGCAATGTTTGGGGATGACATGCCCTATATCGATCAACATACATGTCACAAAATGAGAGTGATGAGTCAATATAGGCTTAGGGTTGAGTAAGAAAAACTCTGTCGGGGTGAAAAGACCCTACACCAACTATTCTAAGACAAGGAACATTTCACAACATGCATCTAAATCGGTGCCATGAGATGGTAAAATTTGAATTTATACTCACAACTCTTAAAACCATAGTGAGAACAAAAACGGTGGAAGATGCTACTTCTAATCCAATGAACAGAAAGAGAAAAGAGGAGACTCACAATTTGTACCAAGGTAGTTTCTATGAGATAGTAATACTCGAGTTTAAGATTGAAAAGTTGGAACCTATTATGTAAATAAACTAGGTCGTGGTGGACGTTGAGGATATCTTGGGAATTCTCAACAATCAAAACCAATAACAATCTAAGAATCTGGAATACATTAGATTGTGCTAAAGTTAATTAAACAAGCCAAGACGATCATTCATGGCAACTTTATAACTCAAGAGGAATCGAGAGTGCTACTCAATTAAAGGCCAAAAATCATGAAAATCAGTGCTCAAGTGGGACAGTGACTCTGTAACTCTCAATCCTTTCAAGGTATCCAAAACAGAAGAATGATGCAAAGTGGGTAAACAGATTCAAGTTTTCAAAGTAGAGAGATCGAGGAAAACTCTTGATTTTCTCTTGCACTCCCCATCCTCTTCAGATTCAAAATGATCTAAAGTTGGGGATAAGGTTCATTACCTTGAAGTGCAAGTACAAAGGGTGATGTACCTAGTGTCGCGCCGCACTGTTAAATTATGCACTTGATGAAAGGCAACCCAAATAAAAAAAGTTTGATTTTGAGTTTTTTATTTGTTGATTAGATTTGATTTTTTTACCAACTACAAAATTTTAGAGTGTTTCGGAGTTAATTTGAACAGGTTTGAAGGAACAGATCTTGAAGGAAATGAAGTTCGGGGTTAAACCCTTTGAAAATATGACTTTGGGAAACTTTTTGGGCGCCCAAACTCGGCAATTGAGACTGGGTTGATCACCCAATAGACCCTGAGTTCGCTGAAATGGATAATGAGCAACCTGTTGAAAAAGGCTCTAATGTCACAAAATGAAACGAGATTCACACAAATGAAGTCTAAAAAAATGGAACACTCTCGCAAAATTGAACATCACTTATGCATAGGGGCACTCACACAAGTGATGGAAATACAATATCCTTCAAACAAGTTCGAAGAATAAACCATCGTCGTTAATAAAATGCCCAACTAAGAGTATAGGTCGCAGAGAACAATTTATCGGCAATCAAAATGATAAAGAATGAATTGGTGCAAGTTTGGATCAAAACACACAAGATACAAGATTATAAAATTAAGAGTACAAGGTAACCAACTGATGGTTTTGGGAAAAAAAATATCAATCAAGGATATATGAGTAATGGGGAATTTAAAATTCAATCAACACTCAATCATGCATGATAACACCCAGATAATCCATAAAAACTAATTAAAAGAGTGAGAGGTCATAGTAAATAAAAAAAATCCAACTAAGAGTTGGGGTCGAACTTTACAAGAAACAATATAATGGCAATTGAAAAGCTAAAGGCTAACTAGTTACTAGCTTGAACCTAGTCGTATAAGATACAAAAGTATCAAATGAAAGGAAGTTTTTTTACTTAAACTACGAATGGGGGCAATAATGATATTAAGCAAGGGATGTATGGTAATTGTTAAATCTTGAGATTAAATCAACACTCAACGATTCATTACAATTCAATGGACAATCATTCAATCATTAATGGGTAGGCTAGGTCATCATCAATTATGCAAGTTATATTTCGCTCTCAAAGTGTTTTATTGTAATATCTCCTTTCTCTCTGTCAATTATACAATTTGAAAATAACCCACCGTCTTAACTAAGACCTCTCTTAGAATAAAAGACTTGCACCTAACAATGAAACCCTAAAATTTCATCATTCTATATCAAATTCAAGATTCGAAATTAACGTGCAATTACGAATCTAATTCTCCACTTCACGATCTCTATTTTAAAGAAACCCACAAAGATTAGAAGATAAGGTTAAGCATGCACTCTTAACTTATGAATTAAAAGATGGAAACTAGATTAATCCTACTTTAATAATTAACATGGAAACAAGGAATTACAAAAGTAATAGAGCAATTAATCTATAACATTATCTATTTCTAGCACAAAAGACATAATTTCACACAAGAATTACACCCACATCTCTAGAAATAAATAACAAGGAAATGAAGTAAGGCAAAAGATATTACTAAATTAGAACACAAACTTTAAATCCACAATTCAAATGTAAGGCAACTCACCTTTAATGTCTCAACCCCTAAAGGGAGAACACTATGAGATCTACTTTTTGAATGTGTTTTTCTCTCTACAATATTCTCTCTCCGTATCTCTAACAATTCCTAGATCCTAAATAATGCTCAAATATAACCCTTTTTCTGAATTTTGGGTCCAAAGCTTGAGAATTCCTCATTTCGCTCTTCTCTAAAAAAGTAGGGTTCTCAAAAGCGGCAGGAGGTTCGCAAAAGCAAACTACAGTTCAATTAAGCGACTTCCACCCGTTCGGCCCTGTTCACAAAAATGAATGCCAAATCCTTGCTAAATTAAGTTTTTGACTGGTTCTCTTTAGCTACTAGTTCTTCGCAGATGCGATGCCTATGACTTATTTCTCCCAGATTTTGCTCTTTTTCAACTTCCAATCCACTTTTGATTAGTGTTTCCTCTCTCTAAATCAAAAACCTAAACTAACATAATTCAAATTGTAATTAGCCTCTTTCTCTTCTTTGAGTGCAACAAAATCATAAGAAAAGAGCTCTAAATAAATGCAAATTTGCCACTCATTAATGCCCCCAACTTAAAATTTTGTTTGTCCTCAAGCAAAAAAACAATTCAAAATACAAGAGGCACTCAATTTAAGCACAATATTCTTTCATTCAAAACACCTGAAATAACATAATTTAAATTCTAATTAGCCTATTTATCTTCTTTAAGTGCCAAATAATCATAAGAAAAGAGCTCTAAATATATGCAAATTTGTCACTCATCAACACTTCCAACTTAAAATATTGCTTGTCCTCAAGCAAAACAAAAATTCAAAATACAAGATACACTCAATTTAAGCACAACATTCTTTAATTCAAAAAACAAAAAAACACCATGTCCATGGCTTCGGTTGGTACTAATAATTATTAAGACCACAAATGATTGTCAATCCAAGAAACTCCCTCATGTTCAAGCAAAATTTGCACAAATTCAAGACTTCCGAAAATGATCAAATGATTCTGAAGAAGTGACTCACAATCACTAGTACTCTAACAACTTCCTTTGATTCAATTTTGAAATCTGTCAAATTCACCAATCTATCCTAGCATTCATGCCCTCACAAGAAAAGAAATGTCCCACAAAAATACACAAGTATTCAAAATACAAGGGACAACCATATGGACACTCTCACTAAAAACAACTTAGCTCATGAACACAAATGTGAAACCATATGCTTGCACATATTTCTAGTTAACATCAACTCAATTTTATTCGATCGGAGATCTCAAAGAACTTTGTTAAGCTTGTAATATTGGCATAAGCATGGTTAGGATATCATTTCGATACAAGTGTCTACACCTTCCTTGAACACTACAACAACAATTCAATCAACAACTTTTCCACTTTTCAACTCAATGCACAGTTCACATTATTTTCTTATTTTTCATTCCAGATGCCCCACAAGTAACCCATTTCATCTTTTTGGAGGATTTAAATCTCACATTTACTTCGATTTTTATTTTTTTCACAACTTTTTGTTTCTTTCTTTGAACAGTTTTTCCATTCTCAACTCATATTTTATCGAGATAGCATGTGGTAAGCATCCATAGATAATTTTCCCCTAACACCCCAAACTTAGGTTTTCAGCCTCAACTTCCACGATTCTCAATTTCTAGGAAGGAAAGGGTTCAAAAGAAAGTTACTTTTTCAAAAAGGTACAAGTCTTGTAATGTAGTTGCCAATAAAAAGGATAGATCTTAAAGGGGACAACTAAGGAAACATTTAGTGTAAGGTTGAGATTTTTAAGCTAAGTGGAGTTCATGAAAAATCAAAGAAAGCCTAAGATCATTTCTCCAATTAAGATTAAAATTTTAAGACCAACCGAGCAAGTTCTAGTTAACACAAATGAATACAAGACATTATTCACAAAGATTCACGACACATGACATGAAGCTATTAAAGACGGCTTAATTTCACTTTCTAGACAAGAAAAAAGTCATTTTATAGTAGAACCTATTAACTTGAAGTCACAAAAAGAGTCAACCCATTGTCACAATATCATTCACTGTTACAAACTTTTTGAAGGGGTGCTCATGTAATACTCACAAGGATTGAAAAAATCTAATAGTGCCAAACAATTCACAATATCATATCAAAGCATCACTAAGCCAACAAAACTCAATAAAATCACTATTTGCTCTTATGAAAGTAGTCATCTTGTCTATCATTGGGCAAATTTAGGCCTTTTCATTGATCATTTTCTATGTTCCCAAATTCACAAGCTATAGGTACTTAGATTTCCCCTAATACTGATTAATCTTCCCACACACATACATTAAACAATTTAGAAAAAGATTTGGCCAACATAAATAGCAATTTAAAGCCCAAGTTAGAGAAGTTACTTCCCAATAACTAAACCACAACCTTCAACAAAGTAAGCAATAATTACAAAAATCATTATCACTTAATGAGAGTAAGAGTGAAAGGAACATATCAGATTGTGATTTCACAATGAAGACCAAGAGTTTCGAATTGGTTTGGACCAAGTAAAAAGGGAGAATGGAAGGCTGGACATTTTATTATGTGCCTTTTGTATGTTTCAATTGTGCCTCTTTGCCCTATGATCTTCTTACCTTCGCACAAGCGACCTATGAGAAAATACAGAGTTTGCTTAAGCGAGTGCCCCTCTGCTTAAGTCAAGTTTGCTTTAGCGAGATTGAGTCATTCTTACGGACTTCGCTTAAACAAAATGATGTTCACGTTTGTGGACCATTCCCAAGTTTCTCACGTCCAATATACGAGAAAACATGGGTCCTTTGGGCGATTCATCCCATATTCATTTCATGGGTTATGACTTAACTTGGATTGGCAAGCTGACGTGCCCTTCCATGGATAGTAAGAAAAAGTAAGAACTGACTATTCTGTAGGATTTAGGCTTAGCACCAAGAGGAGATTGAGATGGAAGACCTCTCGTTAGTAGAGGTTGGGTTTCTAGAAGATATATTCTTATCCCTTACGTACATTCCCCCATAAGATGATTGTGTAGATAAAAATTAGATGATGGATCTACTTAAGCTAGAAGTTCATGGTCCTTACCTTGGCAAGTTCCACAACCCTTTTCGATGTGGAAGACATTGGGAGATCATGTTATTGCTCATATGATCTATATGTCGATTAAGTCTAATTCCATTATTAATAATGAACTAAGTAAACTTCAAGAAGTATATCATATGTTTTCAAGGTTTCCAATGATGTTAGCTTGCGTGGACCATATTTAATGGCTTATGTTTACTAACCCTTTTATATCATGTTTTAGCTTGGTCGATTTCATGTCATGAAATTTCCTCTTTTTGCACAATTTAAATATTTTTTATGCATAGCTATCGTACTTGGTACATTATTTTGTACTAACACATACTCTTGCCTACATTTCCCAAAAATGTAGGGTCCGACTGTTAGGTTTTTCAGTTTTGTGGCTAAGTGGTTGATTTTGTCGTTCCTAAGCTTTGGTGAGTTCTCATGCTTCGAGGATGACTTTTTATTGTTTCAGTTTATTTCTTATATTTCAGTTTTTTTGACATGATGTGTAGGCTAGGCTCAATTTCATTCGATTGTATTAGATGGGTATTGAGACAAAGTGTTTAGACTTTCATTTTTCTTTTCTAAAACTATTAATTGTTGTTTTACTCTTATTATTCTATTTCTTATGCTATGAATACTAAGTGGATTGTATGAGGTATCTCAGTAACATCTAGGGATACTCCTGGGTCGTGACAACATAGGATTTTAGCCTCAACTTTCACAATTCTCATGTTTAAGGAGGAAAGGGTTCAAAAGGGCTAATTTTCAAAAAGTACTAAGCTTTTAATTTTTTCCCTATAAAAATAATAAGTCTTAAAGGGGACAAATATGAATATATTAAGTGCAAAGGTGAAACGTTTAGTCCAAGTTATCTTTTCGAACAATCAAAAAAAGCCTAAGATTATTTCTCAAACCAAAATAAATAAAGACCAACATCTCAAGACCATTCGAGAAAATTATAGTTAACAAAAGTGAACACAAGGAATTATTTTCAAAGACTCACCACACATGGCATGTAAACTATTAAAGCTGGATCAATTTCACTTCCAAGTCAAGAGCAAAGAAGGTATTTATCACATTTACCACATAATAAGTTGGATTCAAAAAATCATTCAATCACAACATCATTCACTTCCACCATTTTTAAAAAGTTTTGGATACGAATGGTGCTAATTTTTTATTCACAAGGCTTTACTAAATATAATAGTACCAAAAATTTTACGAGGTCATATTAAAGTACCACAAATCAGATAACACTCAAAAAAATTATGATTTGACCTCAATAATGACGTCACACAATCTATCATTGGGAAAATTCAAGCCATTTTCATTAATTATTCACATGGACTTCCGATTTCACAAGCTACTGGTACTCGAACTTCCCCATCTTCAAGGCACACAAGAATAAAATATTAACATCATAATTTATTATTACCAAAATAAACGAACATGTCACGATCAGAGTGTACACCCTGGACGTGGCCGGCACTCAAAGACCATTTTTTGTCCCCAAGCGAACCCTCATCCTGGCTGACTACAAGCGGAAGACTAACTTAAGCTTGGAAAAGCTTAAAATTGATATAAAATTTAATAAACTAAGATTTACAAATATTTTAACTCAAATGAACAACTTTGAATGAAAATAATGTGTTAAACTTGCCATAAAATAGACAACTTAAGTCTTTAAAAGATTTAATAAAATAAATGAATAACACAAACTTCTTATCTAAACTGCCTATCTATGAAGTCTCTAACTGATAATTATAGAAGTCGGGACAAGACCAACGACATCCTGACTAAACTAAAAACTGAATAAAATCCTCCAAAAACAAGTAGGATCACCATGGCTAACTCAAACTCTGGGATGTACAAAGAAGATTCTGTTGATGATTCTGAATACTTGTGTCTCCATCATCAAAAGATTCAGGCCAAATGTCTTAGTACGTGGAATGTATCATAATATAAGAGGAATTCTAAAGTTTAACATAAGCTTGAAACTTGAATAAAAAGGAAACATACTTACCTCTTTTTAAACTCACTAACTCAAGTTAACTTAGGAATAAGATACTAAACTCAAGGATTACATATTAAACTTCAAATATATGATATTCGACTCAACGAAGCTCATATTAACGCAAGATACTCAACTTCAAATACTTAACTCGAAATACTCAACTCCTGCTACTTAGCTGAACTCAATTCAATATAAAGCAGTTTAAAACAAGTGCAATATAAATAAAAGCTCGTTAGAAACATGATGTAAACTCTGTGTATATAACAAGGATACAACATAACTTTTAAATGTATATGAAAATACAATTAAGTGATGTATATAAAAATGCAATAACTTTTGTTGGAGTTTATATAACCAACAACCATCACTTAAAAGCTATAATTATTATACAACAATTTACCTCATGCTTCCAAGGACCATATTATACTTTGTCATCAGTATAGGACCTAACTTAACTTAGTGGATCCACTAGTCTACTGTGCAAAGGATTCATGTAAAAAGTATAACCATTTTCTACCCATGGTGGCTACATGATTTTGTGGAGACATGATTTACCTGAACTCACGCTCGCCCCCAATTCAGTGCTCAATACCACTCCCAAAATGTACTAGCTTTTATGTTTTAAAAACATACTATTCTGTGATTCGAGATTATTGCTAAAAAACTTAGCTCAAAGGCTATCTTGGAAATCTCTGTTTCCCTTCTTGCTTCCTTTTGAAAGTTGTTACGCTTTTCTGAAAACTAGCCCAAATGCTCTTTGGAAATCTCAGTTTCCATTTTTTATTTTAATCTCAAACATTTCAAATCTCTTTAAGAATACTTGGTTCCCATATACTTCTTTGATGAAAAGAACTTCAAATCTGAACTCTTGGCTTAACTTTGAAACTGAATGCTAAAAACAAGTTAAAATGTTGGTGAAAGACTTGAAAATTTTATAAACTTCTCCTTGACTTGCTCCCTAACTCCTAGAATTGACTTTTAGATTTCCTTGAATTGAAGTGCGGATTTCATGATGTTCAACTTGGAGGGTTCATGTGGAATTATGAGCATGAACAACTTAACTCAAGGACTCTAAGACACTTTACATCTCAAGCTCATTAGACTTCTAGGGTTCATGTGAATTAAGGGCATGAACAAATAAACTCAAGGACTTCATCGTTAACATGTTATAAGCCCATTATTGGAAATACAAACTCAAATGTGTTAGAAACTTATTACTCAAGACTTAGAACTTTAAGGTTCTCCTCCTCTCAAAGATATACAATTTGTGGAGTCCATGTGAAATTTATGGGCATGAACGACTCGACTCTAAGGTATACATACTACATGGATCTCATGTACATGAATCTTCTCATTCTCTTATTTACTTCCTCAAAACATAGTTCAAATCAATGATGGACCTCAAAGAATTCACGATTGAACTTGAAGACTTTCATGAACTCTACTCTTAACTCTCTCTTGAATGTGACTTATAAATTCAAGAATTATGGTTCATGATATGAAGGATCTAGGTGATATGTTTGACTCATCAATAGATACTCTTCACTCTTATATTCACTTGCTCGAGTATTGAAATAAGATACTAGAAGTTGTAAAAGACACCTCAAAAGAACTTTCTTAGAATGATTGGAAGAATTCTCAAAAACTTTACTCTCAACTCTACCTTGAATTTGAATTATGAATTACAGATGATGATCATGTTAGGAATGATTTTAGATAGGAATAAAAAGCTTCTCGAAGAATCTTTGATAATAACTTGAGTAGAAACCTTGAACCCCTTGCTTGAAGGTAAATGATCAAGAAAACCATTCTTGAGATTCTTAAATTTGTTTCTTTAAATCACTAGGCCAAGTATTATGAGTTTCATTAGTAAATATGAAAATTTGATTGTTTTGAACCTTTTATTAGTCAAGAAATTTGTTTAGGGTTTTTTTGGAGGTAAAAAACAAAAATAACCCTTTTTAATGTTTTCTCGTCGGCTAATTCATAACAGCACCATATAGATTACTAAAATAGTCATAACTTTTTACTCAAAAATTAGATTAACGTGAAATTGGTAGCTTAGAAAGTAGATTCAATTAACCTTAATTTGATATGTTATAACTTACGTAACTATTAATATTCTATGAGATATGGTTGTTTAAAGTTTAACCAAGTAGAATCTTACATCAAAATCTTATGAAACTTCAAGAACACTTATGAAGAACTCATCAACAACTCTAATCTTTAAACCTTAAGAATGAAATTGCGCTGAAAATAATATGATTGGAGTGTGGGTGAACAAATTTTTAACACTATGGAAGCTTACGTACCTCTTAGGTATTAAAGTCATGGTGAAAATCCGCAACTAAACCTAAGAACGTCAACGAACGCCTTCATCCTTTCCTCTTTTTTCCTTTTTTTCTCTTCTTGTATATTCTTGAACTCTCAACAAAAACCTAGGTGTATCTTTGGATTATAAAACTGACCCCTAAAATATTACTAAAAAGAAATTAAATTTGATAGGGTAAGGAAAGGACCAAAATACCCCTCACTATTTTTAGCTAACTTTCCGTATCTAGACAACCTCACTTCAAAAGGTCATATCTCACTCATCCAAACTTGAAACTTAGCAAAATTGGTTGACTTGGAAAGACGATTCAAAGATCTTTCTTATGGTATCTTGTATCACACCTAGATAATCCTGTTCTAGGAGTTATGATAGTTTGAAGTTAATCCAAAACTCATACTTAGCTTAACTTGCAAAATTTAAGACTTTGCTATTTCCAATTTAATTCTTTTTTGAACTCAAGGTGCTAAATCTAGTAAACTAGACTTAATACTTGAAAAAAATTTAATTCCTTGATAAATATGACTCATTGTGATGAACGGTTCGAGTTTTAGTTTGAAAAAAATTCTGGGGTTTTACATAACAAAATATGCTACTATAAGAAAAGAAAAAACATAATAAAAAATTAAAAATCCACCCAATAAATAAAAGCATGAAAACATAAATCCAAAATATCAATAAAAACAAAAAAAATAACCCAAAGAGGATAACCCTAGCTAAAAATAATATTGTGTCCTCGCAAAAAACCTATGAAACTCATAAAGAGAGTACAAAGGGGCTCCCTTGGCTGCCTGAATCATCTCCATTAGTATCAGTGGCCCCTCTATCCTCATCTACACCATCATCACTCCATGTAAATGTCTAATATCCAACTTCATCCATACTCAAAGTTTTGAGTGGATCATTTTTATTCAACACCTTCCAAAGGTCTTTGACCTCTTTCCAAATAAGAGTAAAGAACTTATTTCTGCTCTTAACCTGCTTTTTTATCTTGCCATGTGAGATGCTTAATTTGTCATGGGACTCTTCCGAAATGGTGTAGGCTTCTCCGATTTTCAAGCTGAGCTTTCTGATTCCTTTGATCTCTCAATTAGGCATCAAATTAACTTTGGGGAACATACTGTACTATCCTAGCAAACGACTAACCCAACCTTTGAGGCAACTTCTTCATAATGTCCTTCATAATCTTTAACTCACTAGATAATGGTTCAAATGGCCCCAAAACTGGACGTATTAAAGAATCCTCATACATATATAATTACCCAAGTTAACTTTCCTCTTCTTAAATTTCACAATCTTGCCCTCACAGGACATCTTAAGTGGAAAGATTTGATGTTTGGGTTCCACCCAAATGTCAGAAGAACCTCCACTTTAACCTATTTTCATAGCTTTTTTATTAGAGAAGGTACAATTAGGAAGAGGCTTTCTTGAACCTTGAAATCTTAGAACTCATTCACAACTAAATGGACTTTATTTAATGGTATATGATCAAGTAAAAAGCCACAATCTGTGCCTGCAACATCATAATTTTGACAATGTTCCCACTTGGGGAGATGCGGCTGTATACAATGGAAATCTATATTCTCACCTCGTCTATTATATATGAGTATAAAATATCGGCCTTTGTGTTATCCCATGAGACATTTTTTCTTGGGCAAAGCATCGATGTTATACAAGCACCAGACTCACAATCTTTGTCCGCGAAGGCCTCAATATCATGGTCTTAGTAGCCCATAGATGACATTGATTGATTTAGGCCCATAATTGACAACCTTTCCTTGAATGGTGATCAGCCTTGTCTTAATGTCCATTTTCATAAGGTTAACATATAACTCCTTCACCCATTCATCATTCGCCTTGCATGGTTTTGGAGTAAAGATTATCCAACAGGAGTTCTCCAACCTATGGTAGAAGGTTAAAAGCATTTCATCAACTTTGTAAAGTGTGATGCCTCTCTCCAGGATAAGCTTCTTCTTGATCAAATAAGAATAGTAATTATCCTCAGCTCAGAGAGAGACAAAGCGATGTTGGTTATATTGGACCATTACTTTCTCTTCAAAACCATGTTATTGTGCCATTCTTGACTTTTTTGTATTTGAAAATTAGAATAGCATAAAAGTGTAAGAATCATGTATTAACAATGTTTTTCATTGGTACAGGTCAAAGAAAAGGGTTAGGAATTAATTCGGAAACAAAACAGGCTTGCTAAAAATTATTTCACTAGTAGGAAAAACAACCGATATCTGATTCCTAAATTTTCACAAAAATTCAATTCCGATAATTTAAATTCAACAACAATCAAACAAGAAATTGAAAAACTAAGTCAATTTTTGCACAAAAATCTTTGAAAATCATCCTTTAGTTCTCTTAGGCATTTTATTAAACACATGGTGCCCAATCTAATTTTCAACATCATGAAATAGTTACTGAAGAATTTAACAAATAAACAAATAAGTCTACACACATGTATCAAAAATTTATCAAACATAATTCAGCCAACACCATAAGAATACAACTCCCCATGTTTGAGAACTAACTACCCCGACAACACCCCCAACTTTCAACAAGCCATAATTTCAAGAATGATTTTACCACTTTAAGAGATTAAGAGTGATAGAGATATACCAGAATGTGTTTGCATAACGAAGGCCAAGTAATTTAAAATTTATTTGAGATACGTGGAGAGAAGAGAAAGAAGTCTGAACCTTTTACTTTGAGTTTCAACCTATTGATTTTTGTTCAATGCCTTTATAATTTCATACCTTCTTTTAAGAAACATTTAGATGACTTTTGAGATCCTTCATTAAAGAGAAGAGTTCACTATTTGAGTTTCCATTCGCTTAAGCAATGTTTTCTTTTGCGGGAAGTTATTTCTTCTACGGAGTTTGCTTTTGCAAACTCATCGTCATAGTTTCTATACATGAGGAACATTTCTACAGAGTGCTCAGTGTCTATTTAGGTTGTCTAGGGGGTTATTAAGTAATCAACCAAGTCTCATTGGGCGAGCCTGATACCCAAAAAGCTTTCCTAGACATATTTTTAATGGGGTGTTATCCCCCACACTTCATTTCTTCCCAGATCCACACCTCCAATCGTCTTCAAATTAACTCCCAAAACTCAAAAATCACGAGGATTAGTCAAAAATAGAAATTAAGTCTAATATACAAAGAAGAAACTCAAAATTATACTTATTTGGTATTGACGAGTTGCCTCCAATCAAGCGCAAAATTTAATGTCACGACGGAACATCGGGTGCATCACCCTCTATGTTTCCACTTCAAGGAAATGAATTTCGTACCCAAATTTACATCATTCTTTCATATTGGATAGAATTGAGAGAATCACTTGGCCTCTTGTGAATTGAATTTCATTATTAATGACCCTTAATTGTGTACTCTTGAAATTCATTTGAACTAAAGTTTCCATAAAATGATCTTTTTGTTCTTTTTTGCAACTTTAGTATCATCGCATCTATTACGGCTTCTAAGTTGGTTGTGAACGTCCAAGATATTTTCAACGTCCACCACGACCCTTTCTTATGACACCTTGGACTTAGGAAAAATGTTAAAGTGGGTTAACGAGAAAGTCAACGAACCCAAAATGGAACATGAACCCTTTAGAGAACCCTAAAAAGTTTGTTTAGGGGTCCACCACCCATTTCGGGTCAATATCCTAGCCGTTTAAGGGTTCCCTAGAATTGATTCACCAAGACGGATCCCTAAGTGGTCAGTCTTGACTTGTACAATACATTTAGGGGTCCTTAAGGGTCACCCTTAAACTTTTAACTTACGGTCCATATGGTTTTTCCCCTATTGTTTAACACCTATGCTATTTCTTTTTAACCTGCATTTAGGCCATCTATGATTGAATTTTTTTCTAAAACTACCATTTTGAATCATTCACATAATTCCTGAATTTAGCTCCATGTTTCCCCTAAAGTTCTCTCTAAAACTAAGGAAGTAGAAGCTACGATTTCTCTTCAAAATCTTTAATATACCATAGCTATTGAGACTTTATCACTAAGGCATGTTAAATTGTTCACCGATGGAGTCCTTTACTCCATACGGTTCTTCAAAGATCTTCCTATTTATAAGTTTTATTTTGAATTCAAAGTTAGGATTTTATTCAATCTTCACGGGTTCTTTCCAGTTATGATTCAATTGATTATTTTCTATATTTTAATCCATAAATTAAAGAAAATTGATATTTCTTGAGTTAAATTCAAATGAACTCATGCATGATTCTTTATTTGTGACTATGACCACATGATGAAACTTATAAACTATGAAATATGAATTTATGTTGTTATGCATGTTTTTATGAAAACTATGTGAATGGCGCAAGTAAGCTTATAGATTAAGGTATCTATATGTTCTATGAAGTTGGCCACATGACATGAATGATATCATGATTTACCATTAATGCTTTTGATTATTTTCTTATATTTGGTCTTGATTAGTATGGTGTCCGTATATGTTATCAATTATCATAGATCAAGTTTTAAAATCTAATATCGATAGTAGTATGGCATATTTAGTATAACGTCAATGACCATGTACTTTATAAACCTATATTATGAAAAGATCATGAATGGTGAAAGGTTTTCTTACACATGGTATAAAGAGAAACTCTATAACTTTTCTACCTTGGATTAGTATATTAATTGTAGTTCTCCATTGATGATACCATGAATATGACTAATTAGTAAACCGTTGGATTTTACATAACACTGAGCTGGATTTGGGATGAATATTTTCGTGAGCACACGTTGACCTTTAGAAGTTATCCTTATGTCACAGAACTATGTGTCACCATATGATGTTTTCTCAACTTTAGATAGCTAAAAATCATAATCCTACCTTGTCTAGTAGGACACACTCTTTTTAGTGTGGGAGCAGGACACTGAATTCAACGTTATATCTCATATGATCTATGTTGTTAATGGTAAAGTTTCCATAATAATGAACAAAGGAAACTTTCAAAATATTTCAAAGTGTTTAAAATATGTTATGTTTTCATTCACCATGATTATATCTTGGCAAAAGTATACATTACCCCTCTGAACTTGAAGCTTTTTATTCAGTGTACACCTAAACATTATTTTGTTTTAATTACCCCCCTGAACTTGTTTATTCATTTAACACGTACACCTTTTCTGAGCGATCACTACGACCGTGTCTACACGCGCACGACACCTGGACAAATATTTTTCCACCTATATAAATATTATGTCACCTAGATAATTAAAACTTCGGGACAAAATTTAAAACCTTCACAATTCACATTGATTAAAACTTCTCAAAGAAGCTTCTGCTCTTTGCTCTAAACCTCTTGACTTTTCTCTAAACCTTTTACGAGTAGATTTGGCAAGTGTAATCGATAAAGTAACGAGTAGATTTGTGCCAGTTGCAGTTCTGGAGTAAATACTTGCTTGATTTCGTGAAGTGTTTGGTCGATTGGTGTCGATTGGTCTATTTTCTTTGGATCTTGTCTGAAATTGTTTGCAAGTAAGTGATTATCCTTGATGTATTGTTGTCTATTTACTTTACTTTTTTATTCATATTTTTGCCCTATTTTTTGTTTAATGTTTTGCAATAGTTTCCGATTGAGTTTTTGATTAGGGGTCTAATAGTTTTAAACTAGAATTTTCACTTAATGAATGTATTATTATGAAGTTTTTTACCTTATTCATGCATGAGCATTAAGGTTTCTGATAATCAGTTTAAAAAATTATGGCTTTTTAGTAAAATTAAGGTTCTAAGTATTAGGGTTTCTTGTATTGTTAAATGGTGGGGTATTTTATAATTTGTTTAAGTATATTGTGTGGTATCCCTATTGTATGTTGATGACTAATATGTCTACTATACTAAGTACCAATTGTTTCTTCTGTTTTGGTGTTATTGTCTTTGCTTCCATTTTGTTGCTTGCATTGTACAACATACTATTTGTTATTGTGGTTATAGGTTAACACTATGGCTAATAAGTACCTCAATTTAAGGTTCAAATTTGGGGGTATCTTGGTGATTGAGGTAGGTTCAGTATATGTAGAGGGTAGGGCTGAATATGTAGAGAATGTGGATGAAGATCATTTATCAAGTCCTTAACTTGAAGATTATGCTAAGTCTTTAAAGATTAGTAAGTTAGGAAAAACATATGTTGCTCCATCTCTAGGGGGTGATTTGGTGGAATTGAAAAATGCCATGGACATTTGTAGCATGGCATTATTTATGCATGATGGGGACACAATAGATATTTATGTGTGTGATGACACTATTCTGGAGGATGTGGGTCCCACTAAAGGTCAAATTAGCCAATCTTTAAGTCAAGGGGTTGAGTCTTTTAATGAACATGGGAAATCTTTAACTGCACAACCAAAAAAATCAGATCTAGGGTTAGGTTCCTCTTCTTCCTTTCCAGCTACTGAAAGACTTGAAAATTATGGGGTTGCAAGGGTCGAACAAGAAAGTGATGATGATTATTCATCAATAGATTGGAATTATACTGAAGAAGAAGTTGAACCAACTGTCCAACAAAGAACTGAACCTTCTATTCAAGAAGAAGTTAAGCCAAGTGCCCAAGAAAATGCATAGGAAGACATAGACAGTGATTCTGTCTTTTCTAACCAGTCTATTGACTATGGAAATGTTGTGCATGATGAGTTGAGAATTGTTAAGGAAGATGTAAGAAAACTTAGAGAAAGTAGGAGGAGAAAAACAAGGAAAAACCAAAAGGTATTTTAGGTGAAGTTGGATTTGATGAAGGGTATGAGGATATTGAAAAAAGGGAAAAAGAATTTCAAGGGTAAGCTTACAGAGGATGAGCCATACTATGACAATTCTGACTGTGATAGTTTTCAAAGTGATGAACAAGAACCTATTTCTAATGATGAACTTGAAGGAGGAGTTTAAGGGGTAGAAAGAAGAGTAATAGGGTGGTACATGATTCTTCTTGTGATATTGTAATATGGTAATGTGGTTTGGTATTTTAAAGTGTAAAGGAATTTAGAGAGACAGTTCAAAATATGCTATAAAAAAAAGGAGTTGCGCTTGATAAGAATGTAAATGAGAGTACTAGAATGACAATGAAGTGTAAAAGTGGTTGTCCATGGCTGTTGTATGCAAGGAAGGAAGGAATGAGTGAGAACTTTACTATCAAGACATACAACCAAAGGCACAAACATACCAGGACCACCAATAATATTTTGTTTAATTCAAAGTTCTTATGCAAGTATCTAAAAGATAGGATTATTTCTTGACCTAGTATAAAAGGGTGGGAGATACAAGAATTGGTGAGGAAAGAATTGAATGTTCATGTACGCAAGGCAGCTTGTTTAAAAACAAGAAATATTATTTTAAAGAAAATTATGGGGGATCATGTGGCAGAATTTAACAGAATCCTAGACTACAAGGAGATGTTACTCCAAACGAATCCTAGTAGCAATTGTGTCGTAAATGACCATTATGAAAGATTATCTTAATCTAGGAAATGGTTCCCAACTAACTATCATTAGTGATATGAAAAAGGTAATTGAATATCTTTCTTTTCTTTATGTTTAATTTAATTGCCAAATTAATTTCAACAAAATTTAACTATCTTGTTTTGCTTTGCAACTATAGGGACTAATAACTGTTGTAGATGAAATATTTCCAGAATGTGAGCACAGAATGTGTGCTAGACACATACTAGAAAATTGGTCACAAAACTTCAGAGGCTTAGAGAGAAGGAAGAAATTTGGGGCCTGTGCTAGATCAACATTTGAGGCACAATTTAAGTACAATATAAATGCCCTATCAAAGCTTGGAATAGGTATTGTTGAATCCCTTATCAAATAAAACAAGGAGACATGGTGCAAATCTTTTATCCAAACATTTTCAAAGTGTGATAGTATAGATAACAACATGGCAGAGAGTTTCTATTCTTGGATCTTGGGACCTAGGAACAATACCATTGTAACTATGCTGGAAGAAATTAGAGTTAAGGTGATGAGTAGGGTGAGTAAGTTAAGAGCATTTTCTGAAACATGGACATATTGAATATCTCCAATGGCAATGATGGTATTCAATACAAATGTAACAAGATCGATGCAGTGAAACATTGAATGGAATGGTGATGTTTGATTTGAAGTGTTAGAATGGGTATACCAGCATATTGTGAACTTGGCTCAACAAAAATGTAGTTGCAGATCATGGGAATTAAAAGGTATCCTATGTGCACATGGTATAGCAGCAATGAACCACTTGAACATGAATGCATAACAAGCAATATCTAGCTGGCATGGAAAAGACACATATATGAAGACATATTCTCATTTCATTCAACCAGTCCTAAACATGGAAATGTGGCCTGAAAGCAAAAACCCAATGGTTAAAAATCTGAAATTTTATAAGGGAGAAGGGATAAAGAAGAATAAATAGCTACAGAATAGAGAGAGAAATATCCTTAAAATAAGCCAAATATTAAAGAAAAAATATATTTTTTACGTATATTACCGTTGTAACTTTATGATGTGGAAAAAATTCGCTCTCTCACGCGCCTTGTAGAGTATGATTTTAGTTTCTATGCCAGGTGGACAGAAAAGGTGTACGTGTTTGATGAATAGGCGCCAGGTAGACTCTTTAATATGATTTTCTTTATTTTTAGTTTTTTAGATATTTTTATGTGGTGTATGATTTACTTCCCAACAACTTTCTCTTGATTTAGTAAATGGCTTTTTGAGACTATGTTATACTTCCACTTTGTCGAACTCTTTTATGGTATAAGATTGTTTCATTTGAAACCTTTGATTCTATTTTCTTGTATAATGTATTATAAGTGGCTTGTGAATAGCCTCTCCTGATTTTATATGCCTTGTCACGTCTAGTATGTACTTTGAGTCATGAAAAACTTTGTATTTAGAGCACAAGGTTAACAAAGGTCCTACGATGTCTCACAAGCCACAAGTATAGCTTTTTCATTAGTGTGAAATGCACTTAATTTATGAATATGAGGCTATAAGATGTTTAGGAAACTTCAATTATTTCATTAATCTAAAGTCGTTACATATAGTTTTCTTCTATAAGACTAATCCTCATCTAACCCATGTTTATGCTTTCCAAAATATTCCTCCACGAAAGAGTTTTTGTTCAAATACGAAGCCTGAAGTTCCTCAAGTGTCGTCCACCCTTTGGACGAGCAGGGGACTAATGATGATCTTCAAGTCTTATTTCACACATGTGCCCAAGTGATGACAACTCGAACAAGTAGGGAGGTTGCGGCTCCCATGAACCCAAATGTGGGTACGACAAAAACACGTATGAGGGAATTACAAGGAAGAATCCTTCAGAATTTCATGAGTGTAAGGTTAAGAAAGATCCTGAAGAATTTATTGATGAGGTTTACAAGACATTGGGTATAACTTCGGTAGAGAATACAGAATTTTCTGCTTATCAACTTAAGGGTTTTTCTCATGTTTGTTTTAACCAATAGAAATGATGAGAGGACAATTGATGTGGGTCCTCTTTATTGGGGGAAATTTAAGTTTATTTTTTTATGGGTTCTTTCCACTTGATATAAATGAGGCAAAGGTACTTGAGTTCAATTTTATTAGAGATATTTCAGTGTTATAGAGTTTGCTTTGAAATTCACACAATTGTACAAATATTATCAAACTATGGTTGCAGATCTAAGGGCATTAATAAGTATGTTTATGTGGGGTGCTTCCATCTTTGTGGTCAAAGAATATCTAATCACCATTCTTGTGAAGGAGATGGATGTCTCCCATTTGATGGTTCATACCCAAATAAATTGAAGAAGTAAAACTTAAGAAAAAGGCTAGGGATTCAAAGAGGGCAAGAATGGATAATGATGATTTCTCACATTCAAGGTCTGGTGGAGGTAATATTCTCAAGGTATGGTTCTAGTGACAAAATGGTGTCTGAGTATCGCAGATATGGAAAAATCCATAGGGTGAGTGTCTAGCCCATTCAAATGTGTGGTTTGGTTGTTGAAAATGGGTCATAAGATAAAAGGATTATCTTCAGTTGATAGGAATGATGGAGATAGTCATCAACGGGCTCAAACTTACCCTTCTTCAAGTTCTAGTGGTTTTTATAAATAAAGTGGGTTATAAATACTTCAAACTCGACAAGATCATAAGGTTTCCCCAGATGCGGTAACTGGTAAGTTATGTTCTCAATAGCTTTTTTTATGCGTTGTGAGATATTGGGTATTTTGTTGGCTATGGTAAGACTCCATGTATCGTTATTCTGTTTGAAGTAGACCTTGGAATCTTTGTGAAAATTCCTTAAGTGTGTACTTGTATCAATGGTTTTGTCGCTGTTATGACTTTGGTGATATGATTTTATTGAGGGAGATGGATTCAAAAAAACTAGAGAGGTTTTCTCACAAAAGGAAGTATGCTTCATGGTGAGTGTGTGTGGAACTATTTAAATTGGTGGAAGGATTCTCTTTGATGTGATATCTTAATTACTCTTTCTATTTCCGTTATCTTCGGGTCCATCTTAAGGCATTAGCCCCTCATTCTTTAGGATTCATGCGTTCTTAGTCAATCTCATATTTACTCATGCATGAATGCTTATAAAAATATTTATTTTGTGATTTGATTTAGATTGATTGATTGTTTCATGATGATAAACATTTGTGTATGGTCTTCATGTATGTTTCTTAAATGATGTTTATAATATGATTTAGCTTGGAGTTGATTTCTTCTTGGTTTTGTTCATTTGATGTATTGTGTTCATTGTGGTTTTTTAGTTTCCTTCCTAATCTTTTCGTGATAGCGTGAATTTCATTTAAGGATGAATGTTCACAAAGGAGAGATATTGTAACACCTTAGACATTGGAAAAAGGTTAACATAGGTAAATGGGCAAGTCAACGAACCCAAAATGTACAATGAACCCTTCACAGAACCCTAAATGGTTTTATTAGGGGTCCAAGATGTACAATGAACCCTTCACAGAACCCTAAATGGTTTTATTAGGGGTCCAAGACCCGTTTAGGATTAGTGGACTAGTTATTTAGGGGCTTCCAGAAATTGGGTCAGCTGGACGGATCCCTAAACGACTAGTGGTTACTTGTACTACCCGTTTAGGGGTCCTCTTAGTTTCACCCATCAACTTTTAAGTTATGGTCTTTTTTTCATTTCCCAATCTGTTTAATACATAAGATGTATTGTCTTAACCCCTATTCTAAGCCACATATAATTCAATTAAGTCTTAAAATAACCTAGTCTGAATCATTCACCTAATTCCTAAGGCATATCCAGATAATATACTGATAAAGACCTAATATCGGAAAATAATCAAAAACGTTGATGGAAAATGATATTTCTTTGTTTTCATGTGGCCAAGCTTCATATAACATTGAGATACCTTCATCTATAAGCTTACGTGAGTCATAAATGTTGCTTTTATAAAGACATGATGATAGATAAGTTTTCTAAAATTAATATCAATAGTAGTATGTCATTTTTAGTATGAGTTTAATTACTATGGACATTATAAAGATATTATGAAAAGATCATCGATGTTGATATGCTTTCTGTCACGCATGGTACGCATGGTCTAGATAGCTACTCTATGATGTTCAAACTTGGATTAATATCTTAATTGTCGATTCCTATGAATGATAATATAAGTATGATTAATGACTATTTTGTGGGATTTTACTTAGCACCGCGTGGACTTTTAGGATTAAGGTTTCTGTGAACGTACATGGAACTTGTTGACACCCAATTTTTGACCTCCATAATATATATTAAGCATTTTGAGTTTCTTCAACTTCAAACGATTTTAAAAATTTAGTTTTATAAAAAAAATCAAAAAAATATAGTTTTCATGTTATTTTAAATAGTTTTATCACATTTATAGTTTTTAGATATTATATATGTTACATAATTATGTGTATAATTAGTATATTTTATAAATATTCAAAAATCGTCTCAGAAAGATTTTGTGTTAATTAAATATTTCATTATTTAGTTTAGTTATATAATAGTTTCTATTTTAAATTATTTAGATTATATTTGAATTTATTAATTTATTTTGTTAAGATTAAAAAGCTCATTAATTAATGGAAAAATTTGTATATAATGGCAAATAATAATTCAAATTAAATACTATAACCACACTTTGATTTAATTGTGTCCTGTAGCAAACTGTTTGTCAGTCGCCTCTTCCCTCAAACACTCGCTCGACACTCTCCCTCTCTCACTCGCTCTCTCTCTTGATCGTCTCTCTTGCTTTTATACAAACACAAATGTATAAAATGTGTTTGTGTTTGTACGAAGTGAGAGAAAATTGTATGTATACATGTATTTTCGTCCCCCTCTTTTTTCTCTCTCAGATCTCGCTCACCACCCTCGCCTCTCCCACTTATACAAACAGAAATTGTATTTCTATTTATATAAAGAGAGAAAAAAATATATATACATATGCAAATACATATATCTTCGTCCTATACACTTATAATTATACAATACAAATATTCTCCTGCCAATTTTTGTTTTGTCTTTCTCTCTTCTCATTTTATACATTCACAAATTAGACAATTAATTTTTTGTATGCAACTGCTTTCTTTTATATATGTATATCGAATTATACAACCGATTTCTTTGTATATATATAGCGAATAATATAACTATTTTTTTATATGTATACTAAAATATACATATTTATGTTTTCTATGGAGTGCAATTATGCAAAATATAAATATACATATTTATGTTCGCTATGGAGCAAAATTATGCAAAGTATAGTTATAGCATATAAATATAATTTTTATGTTTGCTATATGTGAAAGTGTATTTTCTTTTTTTGTTTAACAACTAATGTATCTATTGTCATGTAGTTCACCTATTAAAAATCAAAATACATAACCTTCATTCACAAATTCAACAATTTTCTTACAACAATAACTTGAATTAAGAAAAAAAATATTAAAACCTTTATGACGACAAAATAAAAAATATAGAGACAACAAGAAAATTGAGTATGATGTATCACATTTTCTGTTAAACTGATAAAAAATATAATCTTATGTCTTTATGTAAGTAATTTTTAGTTATAAACTGAATTATGGGATGTGCTCATTGTATGGACGATGTAGGGATATTGGGTTATATTAAGACTCAATTCCTTTTTTAGTTTGTTATACTTAAAGATGTATTAATGTATAAATAAAAAAAAAGATAACAAAAATACAGCAAAAAAGTGATATAAACTATAGTAATTTATTGTAAATAACATACTTATAGCTATTGATATGCATTAACCCTATAAATATAGTTATTTTTGTAAGTTGCTCAAACAGGACCAACAGTCCACTTTATTTCAAATCGAAATAGAGAGCCCAAGCCTACAAATAAACAAACCTAAAATGCAAAGAGCACAAATTCAATACGTTATGGCTCTAAAGGGAGAAGAAAATCCAGAGCTCATTTATTTGTATCTATCCCCGAAAATTAAGTTGACAACCATTATAATGGTATTAAAGTTGTTGATCATTCAATATATAATGTGGTACAAGAAATAATGTGGATCAAAATAAACGTTAACAAGTTTGTAGCTCTTATAAAAAATTTAGCCTTTAAAAGTTACTATTGTATGTTGTTTTTTAAAATTGTATTAAATTGGAATGATGTCTGCAATATGTATTAAAATATATTATGCATGTATTATAAATTAGTTTGGTTGGGATCACTATAAAGAGAGTGAAGTCTGCATGATGTATTATAAATACATTGTTAATGAATAAAACATATATTATACATGCCTATAAGATGAAGTAAATCAGCACGATTAGATTAGTCATATTTTTTTCTAAGAATCACCAATAAACTTCATAAGGAACTAAAAATGTATTTCACACTTTAAAATTGAATTAAAAGAGAAATATACATGCATGCAAAATCTAACAATCAAAAGAGCAGTCAATGATTCGTTAACTAAATAAAACTCTTGTCATTAATGAATTAGACAAGTAATTTTCTCGTAACAAATGAAATCATGATAAACTGCTAAATGAATTAAGATTTGAATTAAAAGTGCATTACACACATATAAAAGTTGAATTAGAAGGGAATTAAATATGAATCAAAATATAGTATACGAAAAAACATTTTGTGATTTGTAAAATGAATAAAACTTGTATCAATAATGAATTAATCAAATAATTCAATCGTAACAAATTAATCTATAAACTGCAAAATGAATTAAGTTATATTAAAAGTGTATTACACAAATATTAAAGTTGAATTTGAAGAGATAATTAAACATGAAGAAAAAAACTTTAACTGATGAAAGACCAAACAATGATCTATAGAGTAAACTAAACTTATATCAATAAGGAATTAAACAAGTAATCTAATCGCAACAAATAATAAACTACAACATTATTTAAATTTGCATTAAAATGTATTTTACACAACATTAAAGTTGTAATAAAAGAGAAAATTATGAATAAATAAAAATGTAATTAACAAAAGACACGATAAACTGAATTAAACTCGTACTATTCTTGAATAAAATATGTATTATATGTTTCTTATGAATAATTTTGGTTTGTATCACGAAGAACATGAGTAATGATTGCAATATGTACTAAAAATGTAATTTGCATGTATTATAAATGTATTATAGGTGTGTTACCAGTTATAAACTTAACCAAACTTTCTTAAAATTGAGATATAAACTCCTAAAGATATTTTCAATTATTGTAGGAACAACCTATCTAAACTAATACAAATTGTAAAATTTAAACAATGAATTCAAAAATTGAAAGTTTAATAATGACTATCAATGGTGAACTCTTGTTTCTGTAATTTAAGAAATTTCAAATAATTGCTTGAGACATGATTTTATACAACATTTTAGTGTTTATGTTCCTCTTTTCATCATGTTTTTGGGTAAATATAGTGAAATATGAGCAAAAAATAATTTAAGGATGGTTAGTTAAATAAAAATTTCAAAGAAGAAGAAAAAATAGATGAAGTAAAAAATGGTAGAAAGAGACATAGAAGAAAGAAGAAGAACAAAAAAAAAGAAGAGGAAGCGAAGCGTGAAGAAAATTTTTACGATTTTTTCAATTCCAAATAATTTTTATATTAAGTTAAAAAAGTTATATTGCCATAGATGGTAAATATTATTTCAATTTAACATATTTGTGTGATTTACCATTAGCAGCCTCCATTAACCCAGCCCATTCTTTAATTAGGGGTGGACATTCGGTAATTCGGTTAGGTTTCATTTTTTTTATTTTTCTAATTTTTGGTTCTTGTACAACGTGGACCGAACACCGACTCGAAATAATTCGTTTCGGTTAGGTTCAGTTTTTATTATTTCGATTCAATTTATAATATTTCGGTTCGCTTTTGTCATTTCGTTTTTTTAATGGGCTTGCTTAGTGGGCTTTCTAAAATTTAAAAAATTACAAATTTTTTTCTTTGAGTTTTCAGCTTAATGGGCTAAATAGTTAAATCAAATAAGTGTCTTTTACTTTTTACTTTTTTTAAAAAATTATAATATTTATTATTTAACATTTATAATTAATATAATATAAATATATATTATAATGTAATATATTTCGGTAAACCAAAATACCGAATAACACAAAATTACATAACAAAAGCAGAACTGAAATACCGAAAAATACAAAAATCTTTACCGAATACCGAACAAAAAACCGAAAAACTAAAATCAAAATATCGAAAAAAATTGGTTTGGTTCGGTGTTTCGGTTTTTCGGTGTTTATGCCCAGCCCTACTTATCACTATTTTTAAAAAAAATAGTTCTATATAACTATTGTTGATTTAATTAAAAAATAATGAGGGCATCACCACTGATCTAGAATGTGAAAATTGTAAGAGAAGATCAGACATTTAACCATAAGGGTGAAATAGTTTTTATTCACTTGTAGTGAGGAAGTTAGTTAATATTTTGGTCGATTAGAAATGAGCTTAACAATAAATTTTGTACACATACTAATTTGGTGAACTAAGGAGAATAATTATGTTTACTGATTCATGAATGTTGATTACAACCTTATGTTGTTTTTTTCTCCATAAAATCATATTGATATTTTAACTCACAGTATGATATAGATCAATGTGATTCGCATCGGAATAATCTTGGTATAATTGATTGTACGTATGTTGTTGCACTAAAGAGAAAATCATTCACAACTGGCTAATTACTAGGAACAAGTCTCGCTAAGAAAAAAAACTTATGGCAAGAAATCTTTGATACGACTGTTCAAGGTTATATATGGGATGTTTAAGCTTTGTCAAGATAATATCTACTTGAAGAAGGTTCAACATCACAACTAGTAAAAGCATTTCCAAAAATTCAGGATCAAGTAGCTCTTTCAGAACGACAACCACTTGACATCATTGCATCCATTAGCTAACACTAGAAAATATAATAGAGAATTTGTTTCTCCCAAAAATTATGACACAATTTTTAAATAAACATCCTAATGAGAATCTATCACTAACATATAAGGCTTACTTGTCAGCCTTCTCGACTCTTAAACAATTGGCCGTCACATATGAAGAGGTCGCGTTAGACACGACAAGTGTAGATTCTGTCAAGGATGAAATAGAGGCATTACATCATAATCATACTTGAGATATATTGTCATGGTATAGTTGGTAAAATAGCCACTTTGAAAACTTAATTAGACATTTAGTCACAAGTTTTGAAAATTTGGTATATACCCATTATTAATGACATCGATCACCCATGTAACCTACTTCCAACAGACAAAAACAACTCTTAAGTTTTAATATATACACTTTGGTCCCCTTTTCATCCCAACAAATAATATTGATAATATGTGTATTATCATTTACTAATATTTTATTTGAAAAAGAAAAACTCTCTAAAAAGAAATTAAAAGAGGCTCGTTTTTGCTGCTGTTTTTCGATTCTGATGAATTTTCCGGAGATATGTTCCCTTTCACAAGTAAAATCATCATAATCCTACTCATTTCTTTCATTTTTTATACTCCGTTTCCTTTCAAAAATCAAGACTCAAAATTATTTTTCCCGCCATTTTTGAAGCTTCAGGAATCTTCTATAATCACTTGAATAAATTATTAGTAGATACATATCAGTAGTTTAGAAGCATTAGAAATACGTTTTTCCATGGCAAGAGCTTAATTTTGAACCAGATCTTATTTAGTCACACTTTTGTACGAATTTCATTGTCACATCGATCATTAAAGACTGCTTTTGTAATCTAGTATCCATGTTTGTAGTCTCTAATGACAATACCTAAATTTGTTGTTGCTAGAGGTGATTAAATGGAAGTATGAGATGAGACTTGCAATAACTGGAGTAAGACGACAGCACCCATTGCGTTGTCTCGCAATAGTTCACATAACGATATAATTGCAGACATAATTGAGGTCGATTAGTTAACCTGTTGGCCAAATGACTTGGTGATCTAACAAATGAATGAGAGGGAAAAATACATCCAATTCATAAAAAATGATAGTCACACGAGCTTGCGCATGTTAGATATTTTTATAGATGGCTCTAGGCCTACATTGAGGATAAATGTCAATGTGAGGCCTCCAATTGAACCAAAAAATTCATGTAACGATGACAATGATTCGTTTGGAAATGAAAGTTTGGGTGATCATTCAAAAGAGTGTTTGAGTGATAATTCAAAGGAGAGCTCTTGTGATCATTCAATGAATATACATGATCATCCGATGAATGTAGAAAGTCAGCCAGCAGATGTGAAAACTCTCAAACCCGAATATTTTGAAAAAAAAAATTGAGATAATGGTAATTGGGATCACAATCCAACCATTCCTTCTCTGATGGAACACATTTATGCATAAATCAAACTTTCAGTAGCAAGAATGAGTTGTGATTCTTATTAGCCGAAGCAGCGGTAAAGAAATCTTATGATTTTGTGTAAGACCCCCAAAATGAATTATTTTATAGAGCCTCACATGTGTCTAAAAAGGTTTAAAATATGTTAATAAGTAGTTTACAGTATTCATGATTGATTTTAAGTCATTTGGAAGTCAAACGTCCAACAACGTCCAAGACGTTTGAAAGTTAGCCTTTGAGACGTGCATGTGTGTCTTGACGTGTTTTGATGTGTTGCGAGTGTTGTTTGATGATCAAACTGATAGGGAAGGTCCTCTACATGTATGAGAGTTTATTTACGTTGGAAAATCTTAGTTACGACTCCCCAAGGTCCCCGCAAAAGGCCCTTAAAGAGGACCCCAAATACTGCCTAGGCACTCCCTTGGCAGTGTCAAAAGACTGCCTTAAGTGACGCCTCATAGGTGGACCTATGCCCTGTTGATGGGGAGACGTTGTCCAAAACTTAGCCTGGAGGAGGCTCAACCAGAGACAGCCCTCAGACCCAAAAGACGGTGGCCACCTATAGACCATCGTTGGGACTAAGGGACGTCGATGGCTGTCCGTCGATGCAGCCTGCAACAAGCTGCCAGGCGCATTGTTAAGTGAAGGGGTGAATGGGAAATTCATCCCACGTCCTAACCTGAACCTAGGCGGTTTATTTGGTTGTTTTGGGTATATTAAGTTGGTTCAAAACATCAAAACCCCATACTTAATTCATGATTCAAAATTGGATTTGCCTCTCCCAAACCAAACCTCTCTAGAAACGTCTATTGAAGATGAAGCTCAAGAACAGCTTGTAGATTTGATGGTGATGATATCTTCATCAAGTTTTCATGATTTTCTTCTACAATGAGGTATGGTGATCCTTCATCTTTAGATAATCTTCAATCTAAAGAGTTCTTTCCAATGTTTTCAAAGAAGTTTCATGATCAAATTGTGTATTCTTTAATTTAGCCATGGGTTCTTTCTCAAAACTTTTTCAAAAACATGTTTATGATGAATTGATGATAATTTACTAATTTTAAAGTCAAATTCAATCAAATTTCATGATAACCCACGTCCCCTTCAACTCTCAAATTAGCTTATGTTATGGGCATTATGATCTTGATTATGTGTTGGTCGAATTGTGATTCTATTATGTTGAATTCCTTATATCTACTGCCTATTATGTATATTGATGGTGAATTTTTGAAGAGTAATCCATTTGGATCAAGGTTTGAAGTTTTTGAATGAGATTAGCATATATTCTTCTATATTCTGTTGGTTGTTAATATTGAACACTTGTATGATTTCGTTTAGGTTATGATCTCTTTAGATACTGGCCTATATTGTATTATTGATGAATTATGAATATTGATCATTGATGATCAAAGCAAGGTGTATTTGGTTAGTGATCTATGTTTCTCTACTCTCTTGTGAATTGGTGATGTAGTGTACATGTTAGTATCATGATCTTGTGGTGGTTTATGCATGATTTCGTCCATGTTAATGTACATTTAACTACTTCCCTATACTTTAATTGTTGATGAAAGATGAACATGGATCAATGATGATCAAAGGTTGATGAATTGGCAAGGTTTACTCTATTCCTCTACTTTTCTATGTAATGGCTAGTTGAATTAACCTTGTATGGAATTGTGTGGTACGGTCCACTTATGGTGGTGGTGTTTACTTCTTTTCAATCTATATATGTGTTTATTCTGGCCTTGAAGGCACAATTGGTGTTATGTGGGTGTGTGATTATGATGATCACACTATGTGAAGCATGCCTAGTCTTCTAGATCTTGTTATGATCTAGGTTGTATTGCTATTCAATAAGCATGTGGAGGACTATGTTATTTTTATGTTTAGGTTCTGCCATTGATGAAGTATTTATGATTAATGACCCCTAACTATGTACCCCTATATGAATGTGTAAATAGCTAAAGTGAGGAGTCTTGAAAATAATGTGATGTTGTCTTGTCCCCTATGCTATTATGAGTTGAGTGGTCTATGCTTGGGTGTTCATTGTGGTCCTAAGAGGGTGGCTGACTCAATATGTTGTAGATAGTCATTATGTGATCATGTTGACCAATGTACACACACTTACACATTATGCATGCTTACAAGTAGTATAGGTTCATGGTGTCTAATGAAAGGACATTCTCATATGCACTAATGTCTACTACTATGCATGTAAAGTATATGTACATGAAGTATGTTATGTATATCTAAAATAGGATGACTTTATAGGTGTACTACTATGGGTAAGGGTCTGAGACCTTGTCTATGCATTGCACATGCGTGCCTTGATGGGATTGTTCGTAGGTTGTTGATTTATGTACATGAATATGAATGCATAAGCATGTTGTGAATATGTCTTATATGCTATTATTTCAAGTGTATGATATGACGAAGTATTCATGTGCATAGTGTCTAAATTTGTGTATATGAAAGCATTGCTCATACAGTTACCTCTATACTCTTCTGCATGAATGAAATACAAGTATGAACATGTGTGGTCAAAGGGTGTTTTTGTGAAAGGTTTGCTCACATATATGTGTAGACACACTGACATGAAAATATGTACATGGTGTTTGTATTATGATCTAGTCAATAGAGGGGATCTTGAAAGGTTTTCTCAAGGGTTACCTAAACTAGATGGTGCTTGAATATGTTATGTCCATGTGAAAGGGCTTCTCAGAGATTTAGGTTGATGAACTCTCATCTATGAACTATGATCTAAGCATATGAGAGGTTAAATCTCCTAATCCTACATTTTATATAATGATAATAATGACTTTGCAATAAATGGAACTTAGCTTAGCACTGAGTGAACATAGATGAGGGGTGCCTATTTCAAATGTGGGAAGGCTTGTTCACATTGTCCTCACGAGGTGGATAACTACAATTCCATAATATGCATAAAGAGGATTTTTATAGATACCTCCAAGTTCCATAAGCTATGCTTGCCACATAGGATCTAGCAAGGTATCTCACCTAATATGCTAGCATGTGTAGTGTTCTAGTTTTGCAAGGTAGCGCACCTTCCCTTGGTGTAAGGCTCTACGACACCAAATTCCATGTAGCACCCATAATCTTAGTGTCGGTTAAGTCTATAGCTTCCCTAAAGTAAAATAGAAAATGGAAGTAAATAAAGGACCCTAACTAGGATAACCTAATTGAAGTTGCTTAGTGTAGGTGGGGCTATGGGACTTCACCTATGCATTGTACAAGTAGCTCTTGAAGGGAGTTCTAGGAAGGTGTTCTAATGCATATGATTATGTTAATGTCCTACATGCATGGCATTGTGGTGTTGTCTACTTGGTATGATTATATGCATGCTATGAGTATATGTAATGGGGTCTTACGTTATATGCATAATATGGGTCTTGATGACTATATGAAGAAGGTCTTACTTGGCATGTATGAAGTTGTCTTTACTTTCCTTGTTGATGTTTGAAGTGAATGTTATGTTTGTGGTCTCTTGATAGGTTTTGCTTAGTATGTCTGAGGTTATTGGGCTTCACATGTACATTGTACTAGTAGACATAGATTGGGGTTATGAGTAAGGTCTTATAAGAGTCTATGTAAAGTGAAATTAGCATATGTGAACATTGATTATGGTTCACTGTAATCGCATTGGGAGTCTTGACTTGAAGGTATCTTGTGATATGTTATACTTCTACGAATGCATTGTATTGGGTTAGAAAGGTTGTATGTATGAATATCTTGTAGCCTTAAGGTGATGCATTGCACCAAGTGTCACTAGAGGGTCACTTTGGAGGTTAATTAGTTGAAGAAAAGAAGTTCGCTATAAAAGAAAGGAGTTCACTGTATTTGAAGTACGCTTACTGTAAAGTAATGACTAAAATGCCTTAAATGCAATGTATGGTTTCATGTAATGTTATGACCATTGAATATGCCTAAATTAAGTATGTAAATGGTATAATGCTTATTGTGTCATTTTCTATGAAGTTTTTACAAAAAGGCATGATGCATGGTTTTCAATGGAAAATGTCCCTTTTTAATGCATGTTTTTTCATGGTTGTCAAACTTAGTGCATTCTTGTACTAACACCATTCTTCTTTACCTTTTTACACAGAGTGTAGGTTATGGATGCTTAAAGGAGGTTTCTAAGGTGAAGATCTTGATATGTGATTCCCAAGCTCAATGAAAAGGATCCTTATGTTCAAGGATTTCCCATGTCAAGTTTCTATAAAGTCTTGTAATAGTTTAGTTTATGAATTTATGTTATAAGTACCGTGTCCCTAAGTTACTTTAATAATGTTGAGTCTAAGATGGCAAACAGAATTAGAGTCTTAAACTATGTATTTTGATATTTTATATACAATGGAAGTGATGTTATGGCATATGATGTGCTATGAAAAGTTTCAAATTTTTTGCTAAATTTACCTATGAAAATGCGATGAATGATATCTATGAGCTTGTATAAGACATAAAAGAGGTCAAGCAGGTCATGCTACTTATAGGGGGTGCTCCCTAGTCGTGACATTTTTCTACTGTGAAGAGTTGTAATAAATACTTACAGGTGGATTTTGTATCTCACAACTGTATGATGCAGGCAAGAAAATATTAGTGTTCTGACAAATTTCGTATCTACAAGTACATCGACGAGCACAATTGTAGCATTGAACATGCCAATAGTAATCTCAATTAAGGTCATCACTTCACTTTGAGTAAATATGTATTGTGACGGAAAAAGTCCAAATGTTAATAGATTCAAGCGACTATGATTAGTTCTTTTCGTTGTAGTTCAAACTATCGAAAATTTTGGAAGGGAGGTGTGGTTGCCAATGATATGGTCCAAGGGAAAGAAGAGAATGGATGTTCATATTTACCATATCTTTTATACATGACTAAAACTTTTAATGTTGGTTCTAGCTATAGTATCATGGTAAATAGGGATAATCATAGGTTCATGTGTTTTTTCATGGCCTTCCCTATTTGCATTAGGGGACTTCCCTACACGAGAAAGGTAATTACGGTCGATGATACTTATTTACATGCTAAATACGAAGATGTGTTGTTGAGTTTTGTTGTACAAGATAAAAAGAATCATGTTTATCCAATTACCTTTTGTGTCGTTGGGATAGAGAATGATGCATCTTGGACATTCCTCTTTGAAAATTTGAAGAACATTGTGGTTGATGAATCAGAAAGGTGCTTTATTTCCGATAGACACAAGAACATTGCCAACGATATTGTGAAGGTTTGCAATCATGTTCACCACAAATATTTTATGAGGAACCTCGGCGAAAATTTCCACATAAATCATCTTATCGAGATTCCCTCTAACTATACTAGAATGCGACAAAGACTTATTATTTGGAGGAACTTAACAATCACTTTGTAAAAATTCAGGAACAAATCATATTATTGTGAAGATTTCTATCTATACTACAATGTGGCAATACTTTGATTTAATTGTTTTTGCAATTAAGATACTGGATATAGCTACTGTTTTTGGACCCTAACATTTTGGTCAATTTTATGTTATATATTATTTAAATTTAATGTTTATTGTCGAGTCCACTCGTTGTGTATTAAGTTATGTATAATAATATATCAAAATTCATTATATTTGTAGTGCAATGATTTTAATGCATGAATAAAATTAAAAACCCAATTGTCCTAAAATAATTAAAATTTTCTCTACTAAAATTGTAAAGGGTATCATGCATGTCATTCTTAATGCACCAAATGAAACAATGTATCAGAAATTATCTAAGTATAACTAATTCAAATATAAGTCATACAATCATTATTTGAATATACACTCTACCAAACGACCCCTTAAAGAATTGTCAAAAAATGAGATGTTACCGTTCAAAAAGTAGTAATGTGAACTTTTGTTTTCTTTGTAAAAACTTATCTAAATATTTATTGGTTGTCAAAATATATAGACCCTTTATAAAATCAATACATTTTGATGTGTGTGGTGTATGCCTGACCAATGAGAGTTACACTCGGACATTACTAAGAAATATTTAGATTTACATCTATGTTAAAAAATTATCGATACTCCACCTACTAGAATATGATATTTATTTACAGACCATAACTTCAAGAAATTTAAAAAAAATAATTAATTAACAGTAAATTATATTTATGAAATTTATTAAATTAGTTTAAACAAGTCTTGTGATCATATAATGGTCCACATAAATTGAGGGTGATGATAAGAGATGTACGAGAAATGTCACGCCCCGAGGCTACCCCCTTGGATTAAATACAAGAACTAGGATCACAAGGGACCCCAGTAGAACCCTATACTGCCATAACATAGAAATACTTAAAAATTTACTGAACTGAGTAATATTGTACGAAATCTTTAAACATAATATAAAATTAATTGAGGAATACCTAATACTATTTGAATATATAAACTATGAGTTTTAATGACAAGTGAAAGATCAAACTCCAAGCTCAATCTGAATCCAAATATGCCTAAAATAAACCTCTAATGGACTATAGATGTTGGCATATGTCCTAGATAAATCTAGAAAAACTGAAACTAAAAAGATTGAAAATGAAAAAAAAAAACATTCTATAGTCCTCGAAGAATGAGGACTAACCATTGGTACTGCTGAACTGGAGATAAAAAAAATGATCTGTGTGATCTTAATGCTGAGGACCTGAGCCTACATCAGGAGAAGATGTAACACATAGTATGCATTAGCACTTGAGGGTGTTGAGCATAAATGATAGGATAAACCTTCAGAATATAACAAGCCAGGCTAAGCAATAATATAATATGAACATGACAAAGATACTAAGATAAACTGAAGAAGACTAAGCTGAATGCAATGACCAAGTACATAACATGCTGAAACTGAATAGTGAAATACACCTGATAACCTGGTTAATTCACTAGAATTTGACTGTGGGAGTTACTAATAACCGACCTAAAATAACATGAGCAAAACATGGAGTCCGATGTATATGCCCCATCCATAGGACCAAATATACCTTGCCAGGGGTTTGGAGGAATGACTAGCGTGATCACTAGATATGAAGGCCAGAGAGAGGACTTAACCTACGAGGCACGTAGTTCTGGGACTATGAGGTGATTGGCCCTATCCCACTCGGTATTAAGCCTATTCCCAAATAAAATTTTTACAATACCAGATAAGTGAATATAAACTTGATAGCTCAAGATCCTAACATGCTAACTGAAAATGCAATATTAAGTACTGATAATGCAACACTTGAAACCGATGCATGTATATGTATAAACTGACCTAGTAAGTGCAGTTCATGAACTAAACAAATCTACACAACTAGTGCTCTAAATTTCGTGCAAGAATTAATCAACATAGTTAAGAAAACATAATATTTTAATTAGGATTTATCTAATAACTAAATCAAAACAATAATCTGATTTCTAGAAATCCTAGGTCTACAAAATATGAAGAGAATAAGAATCTGACTAATTGTAGGGACCTAATGGGTAAAAGGAACCCACTAGTAAAATCCCACGTACCTGGTGACTAGTTATGCTAAGAGCCTAGAACTGATGAAAATGGGTTGCGTTCTTGGAGAGGTCTTTGTTTACACTTTTAATCTAAGTTTTCTAAATTTTGCTAAATGGATCATTTAGTCTATATTCTGATTAATTTACTAGGGTAAAACTGACAAAAATGATGTAGTTTAGGGGTTACACGGCGTAATATAGGTGTCCAACAGATGGAGAAAAGACCAAAGAACCCCTTACTTAAATTTTGACGGGGCTGCCAACTCACGTGACTGACGGACTATGGATGGAACGATGGCCCATCCTGGTCTGCCGTTGTTTGGATTCGAAGAGGGGCTACTAAGGGTGATGATCCAAGACCTAGACCATGGTCCATACTCTGACCTATGGTCCGTTGGTCCGATCGTTGGTCGTGGATTATTTGGCTTTTTCTATGTTCTAGGGAGGGGGTTTCTGGTGGCCAACTGCGGACCACACCTACGATCTGTGGGTCACCCTACGATTCATAAGTGTTCTCTATTGGTGGCGCCTGCAACTTTTGGAAATCTGCATTTTGGTCTTTATAGGATACGGGGTGTTATAGTATCTCCCTCTTGGATCATTTGTTCTCAAATGAAGACTAAACTAGCTGAAATGGATGGAAAGAGCTGCACACCCTACCGTTAAACATTGGAAACTAAAATCGGATTGTTCTGAGTTCCAAGGACATGAAAATACGCTGAAAATACAAGTATACTTGAAGGAACATAATACTAAGACTGAATTTACGCATGAGTAACTGAAAGACTGGAGAGGAACTATTATCTTAAGCTACAATTGAAGGAAAGAGATGAGGATACATCTCCTACATGGTTGCTTCTGCTTTTCAAGTAGCTCCCTTTACAGCCTGACTTCTGCACAAAACCTTAACTGAAGAAGCTTCATTATTTCTCTACCTTCGTACCTGATGATCAAGAATTTCAAGTGGGACATCCTCATAACTGAGAATGTCCTTCACATCCACACTCTTTAAAGGCACTGTGGACACACTTCTTCCACAACGAAATATGAAGACTGGATGGACTGCTTTTAGTTCTGCTAGCAACTCTAACTCATATGCCACTTTACCTGTCACGACCCGAGATTACACCCTGAACGTGTCGGGCACTCAAAGACCATTGTTGGTACCTAAGCAAATCGTCATCATTGGTGACTTCAATATGAAGATTAACTCAAGCATATAAATCTTAAAACTGAACAAAATCATTAACTCAAATAAAAAAGCTTTAACTTGAAAGATTAACTCGTAACAAAATAATATATTCAACTCGCCACAAAAAATAGGCTAATTAAGTCTTTAAAACATTAGATAAATTAAATAATACAGACTTCTCAACTACATTGATTATCTATGAAACCTCTAATGATAAAGATCTAAGCCACAAAAAGACCCACGACATCCTGACTAAATTAAAAAGTAAATGAAATCCTTTGGAAGAAATGAGGCTCACCATATCTACCTCGAACTCTTGGATGTATCAACGAAGCTCCTATTGATGATATCGAATACATGTGTCTGTATCATCAAAAGATTCAGGACAAATGGCTCACTATGTGGAATATATGAGCATGTAAGGGGAATTCTAAAACATGAAGATAAGCTTGAAAATTGATAAAAAGGAAACATACTTGCCTCTTTTTAACTTACTCAAGTCAAGAAATGCTCAAGGATACCAAAAACTACTCAAACTTACTTAAGGCAGAAGTATTGAAGGATAAGATACTCAACTCAGAGATTAGATACTCAACTCAAAGATATGATATTCGACTATGGGTACTCAACTCATGATACTCAACTCAATATAAAGAACAATAAACATGCAATATATAGAAAACTTTATAAAAAAAAGTAAAAACAACTTAGTTCATTAAAGAAAATGCAATAACAAACTCAACTTTAATTATATAATAATGTCATATAGTTTCTTTGGGAGATTCTCTGTCCGACAACCACCACTATGAGCCTGAGTGATGATACAATGTTTTACCTAACGCTGCCAAGGACCTTCCTATACCTTGACAAGGGTATTGAACATAACTCACTAAGTGGATCCACTAGTCTATGTTAAAAAGAACTAAGGAATCATCTAAAAGTATGACCCTTTTCTACCTATGACGGTTACATGGTTTATGGAGACTTGATATAATATGAACTCTCATCCCCATATCAGTGCTCAATGCTACTCCCAAAATATCTTAGCTCATATGTTTGTGAAAAGAAACTTAGTTCTTTGGTTTGAGATAATTAATCAAAAACTTAGCTTAAAAGATCTCTTGGAATTGATGTTCCATTTCTTGCTCAAAACTCTTTTGGAAATCTGAGTTTTCTCTCATCTTAAATGTGAAAGAATTTACTCTTGCGAATACTTAGTTCCCATATATCACTTAAAGAAAATGATCTTTACTTTTACTCTATACTCAATTTAAAAGCTTAAGTCTTAAAATGAAGTTAAAAGATTTGTAAAAGACTTCCCAAAATATGGTTCATCCCGAATCATGGACATGAACAACTCAATGCGAGGTTTTTAATAATCATATATATAACTCAATACTTGGAACTCACGAACTTTAATGATATTACACATTTCAAGAATACTCAACTCAGAGTGGTTATTTGGAATTATGAACATGAACTACTCAACTCAAGGACTCAGAGATACTTCTCGTCTCAAGACTATTCGACTTATATGGTTCATGCAGAATTATGGGCATGAATAATTCAACTCTAGAACTTCATGGGTAACATGTAATAGTCTCATGATTAGAACTATAATATCAAAGTGGGTTAGGAACTCAATACTCAAGACTTAGAACTTGAACATACCACTCCTCTCAATGATACTCAATTTGTGGAGTCCATGAGGAATTGATAGGCATGAATGACTCGAATCCAAGGTATACATAACTACATGGAACTCATGTATACAAATATTATCATTCTCTTACTTACTTTTTAAAACTTATTTTAAATCAATAACGCATATCAAAGAATTCACAATTCTACTCATAGGCTTTCTTGAACTCTACTCTTAACTCTCTCTTGAATGTGAATTAGGAATTCAAAAGTTTTGGTTCATGACATGTAGGATCTCATCATGACAAGGTATACTCATTAATACATTATTTTCATCCTTATACTCACTTGCTAGAGTGTTCAAAAAAGTTACTAGAACTTGTAGAAGACTCCTCAAAAGGGCTCAAATGGACTTCCTTAGAATGTTTGAAAGATTCCTAATAACTTAAATCTCAACTCTATCTTTGATTTGAATTGTGAATTCAAGGTTATGATCATTTTTGGAATAATTTTAGGTACCTATAAGTATCTTAGAGTAGTTCCAATCAAAAAAAGGTGAAGCTACCCTTCGAAAGAACTCAAACAGACCAACCGATTGAAAAATTGATGGGGCAGGTGACCCTGGGTCTATGAGTGGCTCGGGGATCCAGACCCAAAATTTCAGAGCATAATTTGGGGAGATATGGCTGGTGAGACGCGCTAGGCTATAACCCAGAAGACTCGACGAAATTCTTTGCTTGTTTTCTCACCCTAATTCGCCTATATTCAGACGATTTCTTCCCAAATCACTTGGATTTCATTACTTAACATAAACAAAGTATAATCTACTGAAAATCACTCAAATCATTAATTTTTACCTCAAGAAATCATCAAAATCCCAACACAACAAGATTTAGAATGAACTTCAAGAACACCTATCAAGAACTCATCAAGAACTCTAATATTTCAACTTTAAGAATGAAATTGTGCAAAAAATACCATGATCGGAGTGTAGGTTAAAAAATCCAATGCAATGGAAGCTTACATACCTCTTAGGGATCAAAAACATGGCGAAAATCTGTAACAACACGCAAGAATCTCAACGAATGGTTGATTTCTCCTCTTTCTCTTTTTTTTTTCTTCTTGAACTCTCAACTAAAACCCTAGGAGTATATCATGATTAAACTGAACCTAATAGGATTATAAACATAAAATATTGGTAAGAACAAATTAAATATGATTAGGTATGGAAAAGACCAAAATACCCTTCACTATTTTCAGCTAACTTTCCTTATTTGAACATCCTAACTTCAAAAGGCCATATCTAACCTAACAAGAGACTTAGAAAAATAGGTGGAATTGGAAAGATAATTCAAAGGTATTTCCAAAGGTATCTTGTAGAACACCTAAATCATCCTATTCTAGGAGTTATGATCATATTTCAGATTTTCCTATTTTCAATTTATTTGTTTTTGGACCTTAATGTACTACATCTATTGATCTTAATACTTGAGAAATTTTAAATTTATTGTCAAAAACATACTCACTACAAAGGATGGTTCAAGTCTTAGCTCAAATAATTTCCGGAGTGTTACATTATCTCCCCCTTGGGATCATTTGTCCTCGAAAGACGGCTAGTATAACACCTCGCATAAAAAGAACTAGAAAAAGAGTTTAAAATCTTTACATATTGGTTTTGGAAAGTATAGGGAAATCTGGGAAATTTGTCTAAGTTAGCAAAGTGAGTATTGGTCATTTTCAAAACACCATAACTCCAAGATCAAGATGATTTAGGAGTTGTTGCAGATATGGTAGGAAAGCCCTTAGAAAAATCTTTTCAACACCACCGAGTTTGCGCAATTTCAATATCGTATGAGTGAGTTATGACTTTTGGAAGTTGGGAAGTCGGATAAAAGAAAGTCCAATCCCGATTTAGGAAAGGCAAAGTTATCTTTTCCTTACCTAATTTAATTATTTTTTAGGGATTATATTGGGGTAAAAACTAGACTTTATTCAGTTTAGGAAAAGGAGAATTCATGCTAGGACTTGGAGAAAGGAGAATATAAGGAGAAAGAGGGCAAAATTTTCCAAGATTTTTGAATTTACTTGAGGATTTCTTTGGGGTTGATTCCTAAAAAGGTATGAGGGTCTATCTCAACGTGGGGTTTGTTCACCCACATGACAAGCATGCTTGATTCATCGTGTTTTCATTCCATTATGATTGGACTTTGAATGTTCTTGAATGTTGTTCTTGAATTCCTTTCATTTTTGAACATGAGTTGAAGTTAATGAATTTATTGAGGTAGAAAGTTTTGTTTCTTGATTTCTTTGGGTTATATCTTTGTATATATGAATTTAGTACATATATATAAGGTGAATTTGAGATAAGAAGTCGAATTAGAACAATTTCAGTTCAGAAAAATGAGATAAAAGTTCGTCAGGGGTCACCATGGTAGGGCCAGACGCGGCGCGCTCTATCTGCTCCAGAGGGTCTGGGATTGTGCACCTGTAGTTCACCTGAATGAGGTCTCTGAACTTGAGGCCTGGCACGGTGCACCCAAAACGCACCCGAATAGGCGTTTTTTTCAGTTTTCGTAATTCAGTCCGTTTAACCTTTTCTAAAGTGTTTAACACTTCCTAGTGATTCTAACTACTCTAAATGACTTTTTAACATATAGAAATCATCCAGAAACATGAATTACAACCTTAAATCCATAACTTTAAATTCAAGTAAAGTTTAGAGCCAAGTTTAGAAAATTCTTAGAGTTCTTTCAAGAAGTCTTTTACAAATGCTTTTAAACTTGTAAGACTTAAATTTTAGGTTGAGAAAAGAGTAAAGAGAAGAAGAAGAAGAAGAAGAAGAAGTTCATTTCAAATTTTAATAAGTCTTTCAAAAACGTTTCAATGTCATTTGCATACTTAAGTTTGATTTTAGTTTAGAGTAAGTGAAGTCTTTTCTTCAAAACAGTGTATGAGAACTATGTATTCCCAAGGAAGTATAAAAATGTTTTCACATTTAAATAGAAGGAAAGTTGAGATTTTCAATGAGCCTTCGGGCTAGTTTTCAGAAGAGAGTACTAGTTTTCTAAATAAAGCAAGTAGGGAAACTGATATTTCCAAGATACCTTAGAGTTAAATTTTGAACACTAATCTCAAATCACAGCCGTAAGTATGTTTTAGAAACATAAGAGCTAATATAATGATATTTTTAGGAGTGGTATTGAGCACCGATATGGGGATAATTCAGATAAATCAGAGCCCCCATAAATCATGTAGCCACCATTAGTAGAATAATGTCATACATTATAGATGAATCCTTTAGTGTTTTTTAGCATAGACAAGTGGATCCATTAGATAGTTCAGGTCCTATATCGATGGCAAGGTGTAGGACTGCCCTGGCAAGGCGTGTATCATCACTCTAGCTCTTAAGTGATGGTTGTCAATTAGAGAAACTCCCATAGAAGTTAAATATATTTATATATATATATATATATACACAACACTTTTTTTGTATTATTTCATACATCTCAGAGTTATTTGTATCCTTGTATACATTCAGAGTTAACATCATATTTTCAAACAACTTTTTCTATGAGTACCGCCCATCTTGAAGAAGAGAAGAAAGAACTAGGAAAAGATGTACATAGACTTACACGCCTAGGAATCCGACTTATGGATTTCACAGAAGGAGGGATAGTGGTGATAAATGGGGCTGAATCATCATTAGTGTCACAAGTCAAAGAAAATCAATACCAAGATCCCATTTTTCTTGAATTCAAGGCAAATATTCATAAGCAAAGAGTATTAGCTTTTGAACAAGGGGTAGATGGTGTAGTAAGATATCAAGGTAGATTGTGTATACCTATGTTGGATGGACTCCAAGAGAGAATCATGGAGGAAGCTCATAACTCCATATATTCCATTTATCCGGGTTCCACTAAGATGTACCGCGATTTGGGAGAAGTATATTGGTGGAATGGTATGAAGAAGGGAATTGCTTAATTTTTTTCCAAATGCATGAATTGCCAAAAAGTAACAGAAGAGCACTAAAGGCCTGGAGGTTTGTCTCAGAATATAGATTTTCCAGGGTTGAAGTGGGATATTATTAATATGGAATTCATCTCATGTTTACCCAGATCTTGCAAGCAGCATGATTCTATTTGCGTGATTGTCGATAAAATAACAAAATCAGCCCATTCTTGCTGGTAAAGACTACTCATCCAACATAGGATTATGCTAGGTTATACATTCAAGAGGTAGTAAGACTTCATGGAGTTATAGTCTCCATTATTTCAGATAGAGGTGAACAATTTACTGCAAGTTCTAGAAATCTTTTCAAAAAGGTTTCGCCTTGAAGTTGAACTTAAGTTTTACCTTTTATCCTCAGACTAACGAGAAAGTATAGCGCACTATTCAGACCCTAGAAGATATGTTCAGGTCTTGTGTGATTGATTTCAAGGGGATATGGGATGATAACATACCTCTCATTGAGTTTGATTACAACAATAGTTGTTAGTGTAGCATCCAAATGGCTCCTTCTGAAGCTCTTCATGGAAGGAGATCCAGATCTCCTATTGGATGGTTTGAAGTTGGTGAAGCAGGGTTGATAGGACCAGATTTAGTTCATTAAGATATAAAGAAGGTGAAGGTGATTCAAGAGCAGTTGAAAACGGTGCAGAGTCATCAAAAATCCTACACTGATGTTAGGAGAAGGTTGTTAGAGTTCAAAGTAGATAATTGGGTATATTTCAAAGTTTCACCCATAAATTGTGTTATGACATTTTGTAAGAAGGGGAAACTTAGTTCTCGTACGTTGGACCTTATTGTATAGCCAAGAGGATTGGAAATGTAGCTTATGAGTTAGAGCTACCCCATGAAGAAGTGCATGGGCGATCCTTCATTGATCATTCCAACTGAAAATATTTGGATCAAGGATAGTCTATCTTATTAGAAGATTCCGGTTGAGATCTTAGATCATCAAGTTCGCAAATTGACAATAAAAGAAGCTACTTGGTAATCCAAAGAGGATATGAAGAATAAATATATGCATCTCTTTGAACCCGGTGAAAATCTAGACCAAGGTACTAATTAGTACTCTTTAAGTTATGAGTAAGCATGTTATTGTTGCACTTGATTGTTGGGCGTTTGAACTTAATGTACTACTTCATTCAAGGAGAACTTTCCTAAGGAGAGATATTGTAACACCTCACAACTAGAAAGAACTAGAATCAAGTTTAAAATCTGAAAATATTGGTTTTTGGAAACTATAGGGAAATCTGGAAACTGTCTAAGTAAGGTAAGCGAGTTTTGGTCATTTTCAAACGACCATAACTCCTAGATCAGGATGAGTTAGAGTAGTTCCATATATGATTGGAAAGGCCTTAGATTGGTATTTATAACGCATTAGATTTTGCGCAATTTCGATATCTTATGAGTTAGCTATACCTTTTGAAAGTTCAGCTGTTGGATTAAGGAAAGTCCAATCCATATTTGGGAAGGGTAAAGTTGTCTTTTCCTTACCTAGTTTGATTAATTAATTTTAGGTATTAAATTGGGGGTAAATACAAGACTTTATTCAGTTTAGCAAAAAGAGAATTCACGCTAGGGCTAAGAGAATGGAGAAGAGAAGGAGAAAAAGGGCAAGATTCGCCAAGATTGTCGAATTTACTTGAGGATTTCATCGGGGGTGGTCCCTAAAAAGGTATGTGGATCTATATCCACGTTAGGTTCGTTCACCCATGTTCAAAGCATGTTTTCATTCCAAAAATATTGGATTTTGAAAGTTCTTGAATGTTGTTCGTGAATTGATTTCGTTTTTGTACATGAGTTGAAGTTTATGAATTTTTGAGGTAGAAAGTGTTGTTTCTTGAGTTCTTTGGGTTAGATCCTTGTATATATGAATTGGGTAAATAGATCTAAGGTGAATTTGAGAAAAGAAATCAAATTAAAATGATTTACGGTAAGGAACAAGAAAAACATTTGTCAGGCGTCACCTGGGCAGGGCGAGGCGCGGCGTGCCCCATCTGCCCCAGAGGGCCTGTGGCGGAACTCCAGAATGAGGCCTGGTGCGGTGCGCTCAGAACGTGCCCGAATCGGCATTTTTTGCCCAGTTTTTGTAATTAAGTCCGTTTAAGCTTTTATAAAGTGTTTTAACACTTCCTAATGATTCTAACTACTCTAAACGACTTCTAATCTTATAGAAATCATCCAGAAACATAAATTACAACCTTGAATCCATAACTTCAAATTCAAGGAAAGTTTAGAGCCAAGTTTAGAAAGTTCTTAGAGTCCTTTCAAAAAGTCTTTTACAAATGCATTTAAACTTGTTTTAAGACTTAAATATCAGGTTGAGTAAGGACTAAATATAAGAAGAAGAATAAGTTCTTTTAAAGTTTCATAAGCCTTCCAAAAATGTTTTAATATCATTTTAAGATTTTAATTTGAGTTCAGTTCATAGAATGGTAAAGTCATTTTTTCAAAATAGTATATGGGTGCTAAGTATTCCCAAGGAAGTATAAAAATGTTTTTACATTTAAACAGAAGAGAAACTGAGATTTCTAAAGAGTTCTCGGGATAGTTCTGAGAAAAGAGTAATAGCTCTCTAAATGAAGCAAGCAGGGAAATAGAGATTTCCAAGATAGACTTTGAGCTAAGTTTTGAGTACTAATCAAAAAATCACAGAAGTTAGTATGTTTAAAAACATAAAATCTAATATAATGATATTTTTGGGAGTATCATTGAGCACTGATATGGTAGAGAGTTCAGATAACTCCTATTTACAAACCATGTAGTCACCATGGGTAGAAAAAGGGTCATACTTTTTAGATGATTCCTTTAGTGCTTTTTAGCATAGACTAGTGGATCCATTAGGCAGTTCAGGTCCTATATTGATGGCAATGTGTAGGACAGCCCTAGCAGCGTGAGGTAAGACACAATATCATCACTCTAGCTTTTATGTGATGGTTGTTGGTTAGAGAAACTACCATATAAGTTAAAGGTATTTATATATATACATCAGATTATTTGTATTTTTACATACATCTTTGAGTTATTTGTATCCATGTATACATTCATGAATTTAGAGCACGTTTTCAAAAAACTTTTCTTTATATTGCACTTGTGTTTAAATTTCTTTGTATTGAAATGAGTTAGTTATGTTGAGTTGAGCCAGGTAAGTTCTTCATTTTCTTTCATACTCTTTCCAACCTATGTATTTATCATTATAGCTTGCATACACAACATTCAATGTACTGATGCTAGTTGGTATGCATCGTATCATGATGCAAACGGAGGTAATGAGGATCGTCAGACGGTGCACCATTAATCCAATTAAGCACTCCAGAGTCAGTTAGTGAGCCTCCTTGTATGCTGACGGACTCCTTTTATTATTGTTATCACTAATTTCTTTATTAGGATGTTTTGGGGTGTGTCCCAACATCCATCTCAGTTTTAGAAGGCTTCATAGATAGACTGTTAGTATTTCGGTGATCTTTGCAGTAGCATTCTTATGTTAAATACTTGGGTTGCCATTTCATCCAAGTTGAATGTTTAAATCTTTAAAAAATTCCAGTTTTATTATTATTCAATTTAGCTTAGTTCTTTGATCCTTAAGTCATTGATTGTTGTCTTCTGCTGAGTTAAGTAAGCCAGGGCAAGGGTCCACTTGAGGCCAATAATGGTCTTCGAGTGCTGGCCACGCCCAGGGTTTAGGCTCGGGGTGTGACAGTTAGACTGGGTATGGAATGAAGTTACTCTTAATATGTTCTGAATATAATGGTACACTCTCACTATATTCAAGCTTAACTGAAATCCTCAAGTTCAAGTTCTATACCTCTCTATAGGAAATAACATCCCAAAACTATTACTCTTTACCACTACATTCAAGAATTGTACTCTAACAACTTCATAGACTTTTACTAACTAACTCCTTACAAATCAAATAAGTGTTCTTATTTAACTATTTCTCATAGAAAGCCTCATCCTCCTCTTTTATGACCTTAGATGGAATTTTCATACTATCATTATCACAATTGAATCATTAAAGCTTCTCTTTCTAAAATCACTCTATTACAAAAAGGACCTCCAAAGGATATCTCTCATACTCTATGGAACTCATTAGCTATCTTACTCTCTGACTTGATTTCTCATCTTGTTATCTCCCCCTTAGGTCTATGATGTACCGCGATTTCACGGTATGTTCAATGCTTTTTCCTTAGGATTGCTGTGTGTATAGAGCCTTTTTCTAGTAATTTTATTATGTTTTTATCTTTATTTTGCCGAAAAGGTGTGTACAAAAGCAAAATGTGGAAGGAAGCTGAGATTTAGTGCAGAAGAGACCCATGATGGCCATCAACGGACCGTCATCTCATTGATGGACGATAGATGGTGACTGTCGATTGGAAGTTCAGGCATCTTGAGTAAGTCGGGGAAATTTGACCAAGTGTGGGGCTATATAAGGAACAACAGTTTGTCAATTGGTCGACCGACCATCCTGTTAAATCGTCAATCTGATCTGAGAATGTCCCACTACCCAAAGAAAAGCTAATTATGGAATGACGGGAGGCATCGAAGAACCGTAGGTACATCAACGCACCATTTTGTTGGTCCATCAATTGGATCAGAGAAGATGCTAGTTGAAGGCTAAAAAAAATATACTAAGTCTGGACTTACGGAGGCAGTCGATGGTTCATCGACGGACCGTTTGTGGGAATCATCGACTGAAGCCACGTTTTTGGACAACTTTCCTTATTTGAATTCCTTTTATTTTAGGATAATATTTTTTTATTAAATATGGTGCAAAACCTCATTTTTGGGGTTGGATTCTATTACTACATTCTTAGTTTTGTTCTTGGAGATTTGTTTTTGCAACTTGGGCATTAATTCAAATTTCCAGATTTGATTTTCAAGTGTTTTTGTGGTTTCAAGTTGATAATCAGGATTTTATTCGAATTTGTCAAAGTAAGTTCATGATTTATTATTTATCAACCATGAATTGTGTTCTTTTATGCATGGGTAACTAAATCCACAAATAGGGTTGTGGGAACCATGGGTGGTTAACAAAGTAAATCTAGTTAACAACAATTCTGAAATAATTTATTGCATGCATTGATAATTCTTTCGCTTAGAAACCCCTTTAATGAGTGCCTGCGTTAGATTTCACTTTATTGCTACTTGTCGGACCAAGGGGTTAGTTACTAGGAAAAGAATTATCAACATAGATTTAGTGATATACTATCTAATAGGTTAGTCTCGATTGGTATGAAGTAAAAACTAAGTAATACATCGAATACGATGCTTAATATGAAGTTAAGGTAAGGGTTAGTTACTTAGACACACGTAGCCGGACCAAGGTAAGGGGTGAAATTCTCTAAATGTTGGACCAAGGATTTAGAGATACCGGACTTACCACTTTGCAATGAAAACACTAGGGAAGAATTGTTATAGCTAGGAATACGACGTTATGAACCTCTGGGGAACACTTACACCCTAGTTTCTCTCACAACTTGATATACACCAAAGATTTACTCCTATTACTTGTTTGATATAACAATATTAAATGACTTTTGTTTCACAAAAACCCCTCCTTTAATTACTAGTTTTAAGAAAAGACTTGAATTAATAGAAGTAATCATACATTGAAGTTTAGTCTAAACTATAATCCTCAAGGGATCAACCCCAACCTAATTATTGGGTACTTTACTTGATATGACTTCTTATACTTCTTTAGGCAAGTGTAATTTGAGCGTATCAAATTATGGCGCCGCTGCCGAGGAAGGTGGCTTTTAGATTAAGTTTATTTACATTGCTGAATCTTAGTCAGCAATTTCCTAACTTTACTTGTTTCTTTTGTTTTTGTTTCTCGTAGTTCTAGCTCTAGTATATGCCAAGTACATGGATCCGAGGAGAACCAATACTTCCATTCCATCCTGAACTTAACCGTACACTCCAAATAATGAATAATCCGCAGAACCCAGTTAATCAAGGTGATGGGATCAATTGCCAACTCCCACAACCAGTTTATGCTCACAATCAAGTGGTTGCAGAATATTCGGCTGATGATGCTTTGAGGATTCAACCTCTCATCCCACGCCCTCAAGAGTTCTATTGGGAAAACGTCAATATCACTGACTCTAATGGGCCTTTTTTCCTGCCTCCTCTACCGCAGGTGCACATGTTCGTGGTAACTACTATTCTGATGCAGATGCTTACCGCGAAGGGTTTGTTTTTAGGGCTACCATCTGAGGATCCACATGCTCACATAGCCAAACTAAGGTCGTTGTGCAAGAGTTGTGTAGGGAGGACACACATAGACATGAATGTCATTGGTTTAAGAGTCTTCCCCGTCTCACTGAAGGTAAAGGTCGTGATATGGTTTACTTAGTTTCCCTATAATTCTATCTATACTTGGGATCAGTTGAGGGAGTGTTCCTAGAACAGTACTACCCGGTGTCCAAAAAGCTTAACAACAAAGATAGAGTGAACAAGTTTTTAGCTCTACCTGGGGAGCCGGTGAGTAGCTCTTGGTATAGATTTACTGCTTTCATTAGAGGTGTCCCAAACCAACACATAGATGATGAGTCGTTGAAAGAGTACTTCTATCAGGGGCAACATGATAATAATAAGGCAGTGCTTAGTACTATTGCGAGTGGTTCTTATGGTGAGTGCACATATGCATAGATTGCAGAAAAGTTTGAGAATATCTCTCGCAACAATTAAGCTTGGAGTACTAGGAAGTCGGACACTGGGAGAAACACCTTTGCAGTGCAATCTACACACAATCCGGACACAAATGAGATTCTAAAGAGATGGCTCAAATGAGAACTAAGCTTGGGTTGGTATTAAAACATGTCACTGAAGGTGCAGAGAAGGTAAATGTGGTGAATTACTTGACTAAACCACCACCGCTAGTGGATGACTACTATTATGAATAGGATACTTATGTAGTGAATGATCAGACGAGAGGTTTCCAACAGAATGCCAAAGGCTCCAATCAGGAGAATTAGCATCAAGGTCAAGGAAATCAAGGTAAGAACTATGGGAATTACAGCAGAGAGGGTCATTATGTTTGAGATGGAAACTACAACCGCGACAACAACTTCGATCAGGGTAACTATGGTAACTGAAATGATCAAACTGGGCCTTATGTCCCTCCTCAAAATTGGGAAGTTGCTCCTAGAGTGCGAGTTGAAGATATGTTACAGAAGATGAGGAGGAGGTTTAATGCCAGTGAGGATCATGCCAAGTAATTGAGAGGTCATTTTGCTAATATTGGGCAAAAGGTGAATGCACATGCAGTCTCGATCAAGCATCTTGAGTTACAAATGGCCCACTTGTCTACTACTGTGAACCCACGTCAACCAAGCACTCTTCCGAGCAATACCATTCAAAATCCTAAAAATGATGGACATTATATGGCAGTCACTACTAGAGGATGTAAGCAAACCATTGATCCACCTATGCCGTCTGTGGTAGAAGATGAGATGAGAAAATATGAAGAGGTAGTGGAAACTAGTGGTGAATTGGTGTACAAACCGGTGAAAGAAGCAGAGTACCACAAAAAAGTGTTCCTCATTTCTCGACCACCACCACCATTCCTTTATAGATTGGTAAAGAAGATTGAGAATGGTAAATACCGATGTTTTATCTGTTGAAATAGATTTCCATCAATGTCCCATTGATAGAAGCTTTAGATCAAATGTCTGATTAAGACAAGTTCATGAAGTATATGGTTACAACGAAGAGATCGGTAATTTTTTAGGATGATCACCAAATGCAGCATTGTAGTTCTATTGCTACAAGGTATCTTGTGTAGAAGAAAGAAGATCCAGGCGCTTTCACTATTCCATGTACCATCGGTTTATTACACTTTGCTAAAGCACTATGTCATCTCGGTGCAAGCATAAATTTCATGCCTCTCTCTATTTATAAGAATTTGGGTTTGGGTGACCCGAAGCCCACTGCAATGCAGTTAATGATGGACTATCAAACAGTGAAGAGGCCTATTGAGATACTCTATGATGTGCTCGTGAAGGTGGAGTGGTTTATATTTTCGGCCGATTTTGTGATTCTTGACTGTGAGGTGGATTTTGAGGTTCCTATTATTCTTGGGACACCGTTCCTTGCTAGTGGTCGCGCGTTGGTTGACATGGAAAAAGGGCAGATAAGATTAGGTTGAACAATGAGGAAGCAACTTTCAACATTCATAGGTCCATAAAGTAGAGTGGTGAGCTCCAAACGGTATCTGCTTTATCCTAAAGGGTTGAGAGTACGTCTGAGGTACAAATCCAAGAGCGTCTTGGTGTTGAGGCACTAGCAACAGTGATTATGAATTTGAGAATAATGGTATGGGTCTTTGGTTCCTGCACTTAAACGAGGCGAATTTCGGTCAAAATCAAAGAAATTGGAGTTAGATATGAAGCATCACGAGTCTCCACCCGCGAGACCATCTATTGAGGAGGCTCCAAAACTAGAGGTTAAGGCTCTACCACTTTATATGAGGTATATATTCTTGGGGAGAGATGACACTTTGTCGGTAATCATTGCATCGGATTTGAATGGGCAACAAGTAGAGTGTTTTGTAGAATTATTGAAGAGGTTCAAACAAGCCATTGGTTGGACTATTGCGGACATTATTGGGATCCCTCCCGGTATTTTTTCACACTAAATCCAACTCATGCCCGATCACAATCTAAGTATTGAGCACGAGAGACGGTTGAATCCACCTATGCAACAGGTGGTAAAAAAGGAGATCATTGAATGTTTTGATGGCGGAGTCATATATCCTATTACAGATAGTAGTTGTGTATGCCCTGTTCAATATGTGCCCAAAAGAGGGGATGATAGTAGTGCCCAATGAGAGGAACGAGCTTGTTCCAATGAGACTAGTGACTGGATGGAGAGTTTGTATGCATTACCAGAAAATAAGTGCATGGACCGAGAAGGACCATTTCTCGATGCCCTTCATGGAACAGATGTTATATAGACTCACAAGAAAAGGATGGTATTGTTTTCAGGATGTAGGGTTACAATCAAATCTCTATTGTGTCGGAGGATCAAGTGAAGACCATTTTTACTTGCCCTTATGGGACGTTCACATTCAAGAGGATGCCTTTTGGGTTATGTAATGCACCGACCACTTTCGAGATATGTATGACGTCGATATTCTCCGATATGGTGGAGGAGTCTATTGATGTTTTTATGGATGACCTTTTAGTGGTTGGCGACTCATTTTATCAGTGTTTGAGTCATTTCCCCAAGGTTCTAAAAAGATTTGAAGATTGCAACCTTGTGCTAAATTGGGAAAATGTCACTTTATGGTGAAAGAAGGTATAGTATTAGGTCGTCGCATCTCGAAGAACGTGATAAAGGTTTATCGAGCAAAAGTTGAAGTCATAGAGAGACTTGTGAGAAGTTTTCTAGGACATGCGGGTTTCTACCAGGGGTTTATGAAAGATTTCTCAAATATTGCACATCCTCTGTGCAAATTACTTAAGAATGAATGTAAATTCTATTTTGATGAATCTTGTCTAAAAGCATTTGGAGAGTTGAAGGATAAGTTGGTGTCTACACCCATAATTATTTCTCCATATTGGAGTAAGCCATTTGAGGCGATGTGTGAGTCTAGTAGGGTTGCTCTTTGTGTGGTATTGGGACAAATAAGGGATAAAATCCTTCAACCCATCTATTATGCAAGTAAGACCCTAAATGAAGAACAAAAGAATTACACTGTGACTGAACAAGAGCTCCTTGTGGTATTTGCTTTTAAAAAATTTCGCTCCTATTTGCTTTGTATGAGAGTCATAGTGCATACTGACCACTCTGCTTTTAGGTATTTGATGGAAAAGAAGGATGCAAAACCAAGGTTTATTAGATGGGTGCTACTATTGCAAGAGTTTTATTTTGAGGTGAAAGATAGAAGAGGGAGTGAAAATCAAGTTGTCGATCAGTTGTCCAAATTGGAGGATGAAGCTATGAAAAAGTTGGGTGAAAAGGCTGAAATTGATGATACCTTCCCTTATGAGCATTTATTGCTTGCTTCATGACTTGATTCCATGCTTCACCGATTTTGCAAATTATCTGTCTAGTGATATAGTCCCATCGTACTTCTCCATCCATCAGAGGAAAAAGCTCATGCATGATGTGAAAAAGTTCTTTTGGTATGAGCCTTACTTATACCAGAGTTGTGCTGATGGGATTATTCGTCGTCGCGTGCCGGAAGTTGAGATGCTAAGTGTTTTGGAGGCATGCCACTCCTCGCTTGTGGGTGGGCATCTATCCGAACTGTCCACAAGATTTTGCAGTATGGGTACTATAGGAAAACCATTCTCTAAGGCGCTCATGAGTTCGCCAAGTCATGTGATAGGTGTCAAAGAGATGGAGGAATTTAGAAGAGGCAAGAGCTCCCTTTAAATCCCATTTAAGTGATTATTTGTTTGATCTATGGGGTTTGTGAGTTATCATGTGATGAAATATATACTTATGGCAGTGGACTTCATGTCAAATTGGGTGGAAGCAATAGCTATTTCTAACAATTAAGGGAAGAGTGTCACCGCATTGTTGAAACATCTTCTCTAGATTTGGCACACCTAGGGCCATTATTAGTTATGGGGGATCTCACTTTTTCAATAAGTTGTTCAAAGGGTTATTGGAGAAATATGGGGTTCGCCATAATGTGGCCACTCCATACCATCCCAGACTAGTGGGCAAGTTGAGGTGTCCAATCGAGAGATCAAGCAAATCTTGTCAAAAACATTAAATGCTAATAGAACGGATTGGTAAAGGAGGCTTGATGATGCTCATTGGGCCTACCTGACTACATACAAGACCCCCATAGGTATATCCTCTATACCAACTTGTATATGGGAGGCTTGTCACTTGCCAGTTGAGTTAGAGCACAAAGCCATGCGTGCAATGAAAAAATTGAAGATTGATTGGAATGAACCAGTGGAACAGAGACTTAATGGGTTTAATGAGCTTGATGAGTTTCTCCTAAAAGCGTATGAAATTTAAGCCATCTACAAAGAGAATATGAAGAAGTACCATGACCAAAAGATTGAAAAGCGAGAATCTGCGGTAGGGGACTTAGTGCTTCTATGAAACTCTAGGCTACGCTTATTTCTGGGCAAACTCAAGTCCAAGTGGATGGGAGAATTCCTTGTTACTAAAGTGTTTCCACATGGAACGGTTGAGTTGGAGAATAAGAAGGGTGCAAAGTTAACGGTCAATGGGCAAAGAATCAAGATCTACCTAGGGCATGTGGAGAGTGTCCACGATGTGGTTGAGGCATATCACCTTGATGAAGTCTGAGTAATCAAGGATCTTGAGTCATGCCACGACATTAAATAAAGTGCTTCTTGGGAGTAGGACTACGGTTTTCTTTTCTTTGTAGTATTAGTTGCATTCACTTGTTCCATTTTTTTACTCATCTTCATGCGTTATTTTTTTTAGTGTGTTGTCTAGAGAGTAGTTAAGGGTTTGTGTCTCAAAAGTTTCCAGAAAAACACAAAAAATAGCTTAATGGGTGTTCAATGTGCAAGTACCAAACCCAAGAATTCTACAGAAAATGGTCTGGTGCACAGATCTACGGACCAATCGACCGGTCATTGTTCAATCGACGGACTGTTGATGGGTCAGTACATCCAGGTATGTCTTGAAATATTGTCTGTGTCTATGTGCAATTGACGGTCCAGTCGACGGTCCATCGAATGACTTACGGACCGTCGACGGGGAATCATCAGATCGTAAACCAGTGACCCGACCTGACCCGACCGTCTATATTAAGAAAACTATTCAGTTAACCACCAAATATCTTTTCAAATTCTCTCCCAATCGTTTCCCTCCCCTTATTTCCTTCATTTCCATTTAACTCCCCATATCTCTCCCTTCTATTTTCTTCAGAATCCCCAAAACTCCCAACATCCCCTACAATACCAAACCCCCCTCCTCTCCAGATTCTACTCCATCTCCCTTGTTTTCTCCGGTCGGCATTAGAGTGCAGGAATGTAGGTTGGTTGTTGAGAAAATCATTGACTCATTCACTCCACTCTTGATTTCAGGTACTTCAATTCCCTTGGCTTAATGAATTCTCGTTCATTTGTTGTTGGAAATGAAAATTTCGTATGTGGGTCTTAACTTTGGGAAAGAATTGCATGTTAACTAGTTAAATCATGGTTATTATGTCCCTTGGAATGATAGAAAGTGAATGGGTTGGGGGTGTAATCTGTGTAAAAATAACATGATTGTTGACATTCCGACTTAGGGTTAATTGCATCATAGAATCCGAGATTGAAACTTGCAAAATTGAAACCCTAAGGATGAAAAATTAGTCTTATACTTGTTTTTTTGTGTTGAATGAACTAATGAAGGTCTAAAATTTGTCAAAATGTGCTTTCATAAAAAGGCTTTGAATCTTGTCTCTGACCAATAGCACGAGACCCCGTCTACAGACCGTCGATGGAGTCCGTTGATGGATAAACTTTTAAATACTAAACCTCTGAGATGACAAAAGAGAACTACAGCCCATCGATTAATCAACGGTCCATTCTGCACGTCCATCGTTTCAAAGTAAAACCCTTATGTGTGAGAGATTAAAAATTATTCTAAGTGTTAGACGATGGAAGTGGACTACAGTTCGTCAATTGATCGATGGGCCGTTTTGCACGTACATCGTTTCAAACTGAGAGGTTTGTGGAATGAAGACTAAATAAAATTTCCCAACTGTCCAATGACGGACACCGTCGATAGTGCTCGTCAACCAGTACTGCAATTCTACACTGGGTTGTGTTGTGTGTTTTCTATTTCTGTTTTGAATGTTTTGTTTGTGTAGAATGATTGGTATGAGCCTAAGAAATTGTTTTCCAGGTACATATGGCTCCCAAAAAAGACATTGTCTATTCCAGGGGCAGGTCTAAGTATGTGGCAGGATCCTGAATACGTGGCCCCAGGTACTCGGACCCCTACACCAGCTGCAAGAGACACTCGGGGCACCCATTAAAAGGTGGTGTCCGGTGTAGTCACTGCCTCCCAGTCTAATGAGGAGCGCACATTGACTGGCACACCATCTGCGTCTGCCTTGGGTTCTAAAGGACCGTCTGGCTTCGAATAGGTATAAGGTTATGAGTCGGCCCACTCTACGAGGTCGAATGAGGCCGCTGCCTCCAGCTCCGGATCACTTGGATCCGCTCAGCCAGAGGTGTCTACCCGCCATGCCTCGTTAGATGAGACCCATAGCTTGGAGTCTACTACGGAATCCCAGGATGATATCCCTGCATTGGTTCCTGATGAGCCCAATCGGTGATGACTCGATTGGTGACAGTCGAGCGGAGAGTTATTAGAGGGAGTCTGTACACGGTCCCTGATATGCATAGCTTGTCTACCCTCCACAATATTGAGTGGATGGATAAGATCCTGGGGTCATATAGCGAGGAGGTTTTTAGTGAGTTCTACGTTTCATAAGTGGCGACTTTCAGAGGTTCTTTGGACAGGCGAGTGAAACCTACCAAAAAGGATCCACTCAAAGAGGTTTTAGTCAAAGGTTGCGGGGTGGACATTTCTACCACTACCATCCGCCGCTTTTTGTATGGTGTGCCCACTTGTATTATGAGGGAACCCCTTACTCCAAAGTCCAATTATCAGTGGAGTTTGGTCAAGAGTGGCCAATTTTTTGTAGGACCAGAGAGCAGAGAGAGTCCACCAAGAAGTGGCTTGCATAGCATTTGTCCATTAACGATGAGGGAGCAGACTGGGTGTTAGACCTAGAGGCCTTATCAAGAAGTCCAACCATACCTTTGCAACAAAGTTCTTTTGGATATTAATCCGCCACCGCCTATCCCCCCACGGCAGTAGATAACATCCTTACTTAGGATAAAGCGGTCATGGTAGTAGTACAAGTTGCTGGGTTTTAGATTGACTTCGCTAAGTTGTTGATCTCCATAATGCATGAGAGGTATTTTAAGACCTCTACTACTTACCTGCTCGTATGTATGATTTTTCAATTATGCAGGGAAGTTTGAGTGCTTATTTGGCGCTGAGATGCCCTCCGTTCTCTGACCATGACTGTGGATATAGGTTTCATCAAAGATGAGGCCAATGTGACGGCACGGCATAGAAGGCCTAGAGTTGAGTTGAAGCTGATGAGCGAGAATTTAGTGGATACTGTAGAGTAAGCCTAAGGGGATGAAGCCTACTGAGACTACCCCGGTCGAGTCCGCCGATGGCACTAGTAGAGCACCCAGTTTCTCCCGATCTACTCCACCGTCTGCAGCACTGGTCCCGATAGCTAGGGTCTAGAAGTTAGAGGCCCAGATGGCCATCTTTTTACACCATATCCAGCCTTGGATGCATAAATCCATTGTCGAGGCTGAGGACCGAACTAATAAGAGGGTGGCCCAGCAGACGAAGTGAAAGGTTCAGGTGGTTCACCAGCGCCTTGATGCATTTGAGTTGCGGGTTCTTGCACGCCCAGCCCCAACCATTGACTTGACTACTCTTCAGGAGGTTGAGGCAATATTGCAGGCGGATGTTGACTGTATCTTGGAGATAAGGGGACCTGAGCCCGAGGCTGATCCCGTTAAGCTAGCGGAGGACACAGTTCTTGTTGCACTATTAACTGCCCCCCACTGCACCGCCCGAGCCACGTGAGCGTGCCAAGTGGAACCGTTCCAGCGTCACCAGTGATGGAGAGGATGCACATGCGAGGAAAAAGGAACAGACGGACCTTGAGGCGTCGAGAAATCCTCCTTAATTATTGAGAAGACCCATTAGATAAGGACTCGCGAATTAGATACTGAGGCATCTAGTTCCAAACTTAAGGATGTCGAGAGGAGCACCACTGAGGGTGCGTAAGTTGATGTAGGAACCACCAAGGGTGTACATACTATACAGGTTGCGGGTTCCAAGAAACCGGACCCGTCTGCTTGTTGATGATCAGCGCTATGCACCTCAGGTTTGCTTACCACCCTGTCTTTATAATTTTTATGCATTGGGGACAATTGCATGTTTTTTATTGTGTGTGGGGTAAATGAAAAATGAGTGTTAGGGTGAATTCTGAGTATCCCAACTCACGATCCTCTCGTAGGAGTTTTCTTGCCTGTGTTCTTTTGCCCTAAGAGTGATTACTTTACTGTTGAACCGGATGTGTCGTAACTTGTACAAAGTATGAAAGTGAAATATGAAGCATGATGGATAAACATTAATGATATCCCATTCTAAGGAAATGCTTGCATGACATAAAGAAGTTGTATATGTTTGCTCTAATCATGACATAGACATGCACCTACTTCATGACCCTCAATCTAGAACTCAAACTAGGCGTCCGACAATCTGATAAGGTAATGAGGTGTCAAGAGAGTGTGAGGAAATTTGATTGTTCCACTATTGGTACCTAGCTAGAACTTACCCGGTTAGTCTTGCAAAAAGAAATTTGTGTTAGACAACAAGGAAAGGATCGTAGGCCCTTGTTCAAAATTAGCAAACATCTAGCCTAAAGTAAAGTGAACCAAATGAAATTGTTATCCTTTTTTGATCCAAATATGTTTAGCCTATAATAGACCTTTCTTTTCTTCACCAACTCACCTTCCCTGGGTATAATTTGTTGGCCCTAGTCCCTCCTTGGACATATGCACATCAACTTAGGCCAACAGAACAACTTGGGGGTGGCTAATGCAGAAACAGACCTCGTCTTAGCACTGACCGAACCTTGGATAATGTGTACCTCAACTCATGGCAAAGCCATAAGTTGAGGGTGGCTATTATGAGTGATGACCAGAAAAATGGGTATGAAAAGAATAATGTGGAAAAGGAAAGATAAAGTGATCAAGAGAACTGACTCAGTCAAAATTTTCAATTGAATGAAAGAAAAATTGATAGTAAAAAAGAGAAAAGAAAGAAATAGTCACTTCCTCAAAGAACAAAGGAGAAAGCAAGGCAAAGATAACAAGAAAAGAAAAGTAGGGCATAATAGATAATGAAAGATGTAGGACGCTTAGCCATAATTTCTATTAAGTCAAACAGTAACTAAAATATATCCATATTTACCATACCTGACTTTGAGCCTACATTACAAGCTAAGAAAGTCATATCGTGATTTTAAGAGTCTAATGTGGTGAACTTAAACAGTGAAAATAAGGGCAAGCCTATGGAGACAAATACTAACTAAGTGTGAATTTGTTTTGAGTGTGAGTGTTGAATAATGATCCTTATACTCAAAGTTAAAATCACTGTGCAAAAAAGGAGGATATCTTTTGAAGTGAGGGCACTAATTGCAATTATCGGAAAGTTGGTACCTTGGTGAGAGGCGAAAGAGTAGAGGTGTCTGTGCATGGTGAGTTTATGTCATGGTATAATCCACATGAATGAGCTTATCAAGCCTAAAAGTAAAAGCATGCACTTAAAACTACGAACAAGTTAGGATTCATATCCATGTTATTGCGAAATCTCAAACGAGGATACTTTTGTACAAAGTGTTGTGTTGAGTCATAGTGTGTCCCTTGAGGAAAAACAACGAATTTAAGTTGAGGGTGTTGATGTACTGCGTTTTTATGATTGGTCTATGTCTAGAGCCTTTTGTAGTAATTTTAACATGTTCTTATCTTTGTTTTACAGGAAAGGTGTCCAAAACCAAAACGCAGAAGGCACTTGAGATTTAGTGCAGAAGTGACCCACGAAGGTCATGATGGACCATCGTCTCATCGACGAACCGTAGATGGTGACCGTCGATTGGAAGTTCAGGCATCTGGAGAAACTCAGGGAAACCTGACCAAGTGTGGGGCTACAGAAGATCAACGGTCCGTCGATTGATCGACCGATCATCCTGTTAAATCGTCGATCTGATCATAGAATTTCCCACTACCTGAAGTTAAAGAAAACCTAAGTATGGAACGACGGAAGTCATTGATGGACCATAGGTGCATCGATGGACCATGTTGTTGGTCCATCGATTAAATCATAGGAAATGCTAGTTGATGCCTAAAATAATGCTAATTGTGGACTTACGAAGGCAGTCATTTCATCGACGGACCGTCTATGGGGGTTATCGATTGAAGTCGCATTTTTGGACAACTTTCTTTATTTAAATTCCTTTTATTTTAGGACAATTTTCTTTATAAATAGGGCGTAAAACCTCATTTTTGGGTTAGATTCTATTACTATTTTCTTAGTTTTGTTCTTGGAGATTTATTTTTGCAACTTGGGCATTAATTCAAATTTTCGAATTTGGTTTTCAAGTGATTTTTGTGGTTTCAAGTTGAATTTTTGGATTTTCTTTGAATTATTCAAATTAAGTTCATGATTTATTATTTATCAACCATGAATCGTGTTCTTCTATGCATGGGTAACTAAATCCACAACTAGGGTTGTGGAAACCATGGTTGATTAACAAAGTAAAGCTAACTTAATAACAATTCTTAAATAGGTTATTGCATGTATTGATAATTCTTTCACTTAGAAGTCTTTTTAACGAGTCCACACATTAGAACTTGTCTTACTGCTACTTGTTGGACCAAGGGGGTAGTTGATTGGAAAAGAATTTTCAACATAGATTTAGTGAGATACAATCTAATATGCTAGTCTCAGTTGATGCGAACTAATATTTAAGCCATACATTGAATACAATGCTTAATATTAAATTAAGGTAAGGGTTAGTAACTTAGACACACGTAGCTGGACCAAGATACGGGGTGAAATTCTCTAAATTCTGGACCAAAAATTTAGACATACCTAACTTATCACTTTGCATGCAAAACACTAGGGAAGAATTGTTATAACTAGGAATACGATGTTATGAACCTATGGGGAACACTTACACCCTAATTTCTCTCACAACTTGATAAACACTAAAGATTTACTCATGTTAGTTGTTTGATTTAACAATATTAAAAGACTTCTGTTTCACAACCCCCCCCCTTTAATTACTAGTTTTTGGAAAGGACTTGACTATATAGAAGTAATCGTACATTGAAGTTAAGTCTAAACCATTTTCCTCGTAGGATCGATGCCAACCTAATAATTGGGTTCTTTACTTGATATGATCACATATACTTCTTCAGGGAAGTGTAATTTAAGTGTATCAATCTAAAGCTAACACTTGAAAACTACGTACATACTCTAAATTGACAACTCAATTATGCTATCTAGGCACACATGAAAAATTATTACTTAATTGGAACCTCATCTGGTAACATACCATATCGAAACACCTCTTAATGCTTTGTTACTGTGGTGACATAGCCACACTTCACTACACTTATCTAAATGTTAAGGTCTCTAACGTGTACCACTCATATTTATTGCATCATATCACCTCTATTCCTCACCTACTCTATGTCGAGTCTTCTAAATCATATATCTAGACTAATATCATCGCCCTCATGTTGTCATTCTTTTGATCATGACACTAATCACAAATTCAAGCTCAATGTTTTTTACTAAACCCGAATATCAACATGATTGCTCACCTATTACACAAACTCACAACTACTATGCATAATTGTACAAACACTCGTCCTAAAGAACCTTATGAGAAATAGTTAATCCTCACCTCATAGCCTGCATACCTACAATTTACTATCATATTTCCATTCACAACTTGAGTACTATTCACTCATTCACTATACATCAATGCCTAATTAGTTCTATAACACTTTGAATATTACGGGATTTCCCCTAAAGATCACAAGAGCGCCTAGCTTAGAGCTATCACCTCATGAATACTCCTGCTCTTATATTCACCACTTACACTTGGTCCTTACTAACACAATGACACATCTTCACAACCCCTTTCTAGTTAATCAAAGCTCAAATGTTCGTAGTTTCTCCATGAAAATTGGTCAATACATCTTAAGATTCTGAAACTCTATATAAACATAGATGGTAAAAACCTATACACAATTTATAGTGAAATATGGCCCCAACTTGACGAAATGTCAGTAAAACTTCATAAAACAATCATAAAAGGGTCCCGAGTGTTGGGTTTTCTTTCGCCCTAAATTTCTTACCATAATTAGGTTTTCCTTTTAGGAAAAGGTTTTGGATTGACTAATCCTTTTCTTGTAGGAAAAGGTTTAGAACTCTATAAATAGGGGAATGTTCCTTCTAACTTAATCAGCATTCACAATGTCGTCTTTAAGGGCTTTGAGAGTTTTGGTTAGGCGGAGAATTTATGGGTCACAAGCTTGATACGTTATCACTTGTGTGAACCTCCCATGTATTACGAGTGAATTGGTTGAGGTTTTTTCCCTCTGTATTTTGTACTCTCATATTTATAGTGGATTGCTCATCTCCTTTGTGGACGTAGGTCGATTGACCGAACCACGTTAAATCTTTGTGTCTTTTGGTATATTTCTCGTTGTCTTCTTACTCGTGGTCTTTCGAGGTTTGCTTTGCTAGCTTCCTCATTTACACCTACTAATTTTTTGTCATAACAAGTGGTATCAGAGCCAGATTCAATGATGGAGTCAGTTTCAGTGGTTCGATAATCGATGATTGAACCAGGTTAGAAAGAGGTGTTCATCTTGAGGGGTGTAGTTCTAGCCGCAACCTTTTTTGACAGTAATGAAGATTCTGTTGGAGAAATTGTTTCAGAGAGGTTCTCTGTGTTGAGACATAAATTTCGCAAAGGAGATTATAGAGAGGAGAAGCAAGTTGTTGAAGATTAAGTAAAGAAGGTGGACAAATGTATTTTGTCAGAAATTCAGGCAAGGGGGAGATTTGTTGGGTTTTATTTTGCCCTAAATTTCTTACCATAAATAGGTTTTCCTTTTAGGAAAAGGTTTTGGATTAACTAATCCTTTTCTTGTAGGAAAAGGTTTAGGACTCTATAAATAGAGGAATGTTCCTTTTAACTTAATCAGCATTTACAATGTAGTCTTAAGGTTTTTGAGGGTTTTGGTTAGGGAGAGAATTTATGGGTCACAAGTTTGATACGTTATCACTTGTGTGAACCTCCCATGCATTCCGAGTGAATTGGTTGAGGTTGTTTCTCTCTGTATTTTGTACTCTCATATTTATAGTGGATTGCTCATCTCCTTTGTGGATGTAGGTCGACTGACCGAACCACGTTAAATCTTTGTGTCTTTTGGTATATTTCTCGTCGTCTTCTTAACTCGTGGTCTTTCGAGGTTTGCTTTGCTAGCTTCCGCGTTTACACCTGCTTATTTCCGATCCTAACAAATGATTATCTTAGAAAATCAAGTGTAAAACTAGAAGAAATATTAATAAATACCAATTTATATCTTCAAATATGAGCTCCAAACGCAGCTAATAAAAGGAGAAAATGATAGCCTCGTTTGGAAATCATATTTCAAGGCATGGGGGAAACCTTTTCTGGTAGAAATCGCAAAAACTAACCTTTATGCACAAAACAACTCCATTAGAACACTCTCTTTAACTTTCTTTCTGGTGAGGAAGTGACGACAGATGTTTTTATGGGTTGAAACACCGAGTAGCCAACATACCATAGTTTTACCTGACCCGTTTTGTGACCTGGATTCTACCTAAGTAGTCTGCAGTAAAACACTCATAACTTATTACTTCAATGTCGGTTTGATGTGGGGTTTTGTGTGTTGCAAACTAGAACGGTAGAAAATTCAATTTGATAGTTCATGAGCCTTGTAATATTTATATATTATGTGAAAACATTCAAGACATTTGACACAAAATTAAGAAAATTTTATTAGAGAAACTTTGATAACTTTTGTTGATATAAGCTTCACTAATCTGCTTGACTTCAAAACATAACATACAACCACTGTGTTGTTATAATACCTCAAACACATTATTCATAGTAATTTATACACTCGTAGGCTTATCCCCAAGGTATGCGTTAATTTAAACCATTTAAATCGGAGAAGTGCTACCCGAGCCATTTCTTTAATCTTGAACCTTTGTTTGAGGGGTTCCTTTGACCAAAAGCTTCAGTTTAGTTCCTTGATATTTCCACTCAGCTCCAATTCTATTCTCAAATGTACTATACAATTTAACATACACCGTACATAAGCACGCCATACTAAGCCACATACATTAGGGAAAAAATGGAAACAAATAGTATGGGATATCACAAGGCTCTTCTTGATCAAATGTGAGTAATAGTTCTCCGGATTTCGGAGAGAGACACACCGATATTGGTCATACTTGACCACCACTTCTTCTTCTTGAAAATAGTTTTCTTGTGCCATTCATGACTTCTTAGAAATCTGAAAATCACAATAGCATGAAAGTGAAAGAATCAAGTGTTAAATAATGCTATTATATTGGTATAATTCAAAGAAAACCATTACATACCAATCAAAAACCAAAAATAGGCTTGTTGAACTATTGAAGACTAGCAGGAAATGGTCTTTGATCTTGTAAAACAGACAGACCATGTTAGTTTAAGAAAATATCACAAAACCGACCATGAGGTTGTTTATGTGGAAATTGCAAAAGCAAAGAGAGGTCACTTAAGCAGAGTTCACTTTTTTGTTCATGAGGTAACAATTCTATTTCACAAATTTCATCCAAAAATCAATTTTCAATTGTCTAAAACCAACAATAACCAAGCAACTGATTAGAAAACACAATCATTTCGACACAAAACATCGGCAATCATTTTTGAGTTCTCATAAGTATATTATGAAACTTATGGTGCACAACCATCTTTTCATCAATTGGATCATCAAATGGGTACTCAAGAATTCCCCCGATACACTAACTCTGCTCACACACATGCATTTAACCCCCGCCCCTCACCAAGTTTGAGAAATGGTCACCCACATAATACCCCAATTTTTCCAAAAGGTAACATAATGTAAAGAAACAATTTACTACTTCAAGAGAGTAAGTGTGAGAGACACATGATGGATTACACATTCAAAATGAAGACCACAAGTTTTGAAGTTAATTTGGTACAAGTTAGGGAGAGATAAACATTTTGAAGTTGATTTACATTTGCAAAAGTCACATTTTGGTTGCTTTTGTGATCCTTCATCAAATGGAGGGGCTCGTTTTCGGATGAGTGGTGAAGTTCAACTCATTGAAGGCTCTTTTGTTATGATTTTGTGACACTAGAGTAGAAAAAGAGGCTTATTATCCATTGAATTGTGTTAATTTATGTGTTTGTTGTTGAGAAGGAAAATAATGGACAAAGGTGGAAAAACATCTAAACCTAGTAAGAATTGAGCCTCGGATGTTGCACTTGCGAATGAGTGTTCACTTTTAAGAAAAAGTAAAAAAAAAAAAGTCAACATATCGCTTAAAGCAGTCAGGTGGGGTTCACTTTTGTGAAAAAATCCCAAAAAGGCGACGGTTGCTATAGAGAATGAATGTTCAATTTTTTGGGGTTTACTTTTGCGGCATTCTGTTTTGCGAATCCCAACCGTATATGCGAGCCTCACCTACTTAAACAAGGAAATATTTGGAATTTCTCAAGCATGAAACCAAATTCTCACAAAAGGGCTGGAAAGAAGAATTATCCATATCAAATTTTAGATTAATTTTCTCACATTTCAGCTTAGATCAAGGAAGAATCATAATTTGTAAATCTTAATTTTGGGTTAAGACATTGAAGGCAAGTTTTCTCGCAGTTCACCTTTGGTTTTGAAGATTATGTTCTTGATAGTAAAATCTCTTTTCCCTTCTTTATTTCCTTATTTTGTATTTCAAGAATTGTTGGCGTAATTGTGTATATGAAATTGGGGCTTTTGTGCTAGAAATAGATAAAGCCATTTAGGTATTTGATTTATTGCTCTATGGATTTTGTAATTCTTGATTCCATGCTTGAATTCATGAAATGGGTTTAATCTGGTTTTCATGTTAAAATTTATATTTGAGAGTGCACGCTCAGATCTAGCTTTAGATCTTTTTAGGTTTATCAAAAGAATATTCTTGAAGTGCAGAATAAGGTAAATAATCATAGTTGGCTTTGAGTCCTACATTTTAGACTAAAAGAAAATAATTTAGGTCTACTTTGTTAAATGCTAAAATTGCTAGAAATAGGGGTTTAGATTAATGTTTTGGAATCCTTTGTTGTTTACTCGATTGAGAGAGGAAAGAGATATCTAAATCGTAAACTTTGAGATAGAAAAGAGATTAGGGTTGATTGATGATAATCTAGCTTATCTATGATTTAATGAGAATGTGTTAAATTGCAATGGATCATTTAGTGTTGATTGAATTCAAAAATTTTCAATTCTCATATATCCCTTGTTTGATATCGTCTTTGCCGAAAACCATAGTTTGATTACCGAAATCACTCTTAAATTGATAACCTTATATCATGTGTGTTAAGATTCAAAATTGTAGTTATTTACTTTTTGTCTTTTCAGTTGGCCATAAATTGTTCTTTGTGGGATTCGACTCCAAATCTTAATCAGTATTTTTATTAACGATGACCACTTACTCTTCGAACTTGTTTTAACGGTAATTTGAGCATTACCAATAATGACGTGGTACCGGGGAACAATTCACCTGATTTAGGATTTCTAGTTTACTTATTTCTATCTAAATAGTGAATACTTGTATTTACTTTATTTTTTCTTGCTTTAATGTCTTTTTGTGATCATATGTTTCAGAGTGGTATGCTCTTTGCCTACCCATGGCCTTGTCATGAAACAAATTTATAAATTCAATTTCTGCTTGGGGTCGTTGATGAAAATCTCAATGGGATAAAAATAATCCCTACACTCAACTCTCCCAAGAAAAGGAAATCTTCTCAACATGCACCTATATTAGTGCCATGAAGATGTCAATTTCTATTTTGAACTCCCAACTCTTATGACCAGGGTGGGAACAAGAGTTGTGGAAGATGCTACTCCTTACCCTTTGAGCGGAAAGAGTAAAGATTAATCTTGTTATTTTCACATTGCTAGGTATTGTGGGATGACTCAACTCGAATATGAGATCGTAACCTTAGAAGCCAATATGAGAAGAGAAACTTAATTATTTTTATGATTATCAAATGGCTGAATATTACATAAATGTCTCAAAATGACCAAAAAATCAAGAAAAATACATTATCAGTATAAATAATGCCTCAAACAAATTTTGACTTGCACAAATGACCTTAAAATATCGTGACGAATAAAAGAACAAAACTCTACTTCCTTTCGTAAATATTTAAAAATGATCGATTATTACGTAAAAGATACATAAACAATACAAGATACGCCTCAAAAAAATTTTGACTTGCACCAATGACCTTAGAATATCGTGACGAATAAAAGAACAAATTTTACTTCGTTTTGTAACTATCCAAGAATGCACGAATATAACGTAAAATGCCCCAAAATGATTGAAAATGGATGAATACGATAAATGCCCTAAAATGGCTGAAGATCAAGAAAAATACATAAACAATACAAATAAGCACATCAATTCTTTTTGTAATTGTCCGAAAATTGCCAAAATTTACGTAAGTGCACCCAAAATGGCTCAAAAATCAAGAAAATACATAAACAATACAAAGAACACCTCAAAAAAATTTGACTTGCAACAATGACCTTATAATATTGTGACAAATAAATTAACAAAACATCACTTCTTTTCGTAAATGTCTGAAAATGGCCGAATTACGTAAATGCTCAAAAATTGCTGAAATCAAGAAAAATACATAAGCAATACAAAAAATGCCTCAAAAAAATTTTAACTTGCTCCAATGAGCTTAAAAGCGTGACGAATAAAAGAACAAAATATTACTTCTTTTCATAACTATCCAGAAATGGCTGAATATTATGGAAATACACTAAAACGACCAAACAATCAAGAAAAATACATAAGCAATACAAAAAATGCCTCAAAAATTTTTACTTGCATTAATGACCTTAGAATATCGTGACGAATAAGAGAACAAATGTTACTTCTTTTCATTACTATCCGAAATGGGCGAATATTACGTAAATGCTCCAAAATTATCGAGAAAAATACATAAGCAATAAAACGCCTCAAAAAAATTTTGACTTATACAAATGACCTTAGAATAACATGACGAATAAAAGAACAAAACTTTACATCTTTCGGAACAGTCTGAAAATGACTGAATATTACGTAAATGTCCCAAAATAATCGAATTAAAGAAAAAATAATACATAAACAATACAAAAAGATGCCTCAAAAAAATCTGATTTGTACCAATTACCTTAGAATATTGTGACGAATAAAAGATAAGTCACAAAAGTCATGTATTACATCAAGAAGGAGTGGTTGGGACGTAAACCATCTACCACGTACAAATGTCTTCAATCTTAAAATAAAGGATAGCATATCAAAGTGTCAAAGTCCTCCGAACATGATAATTCACCAACTTTTAATCTTCGAATCACAAATGAGATCAACTAGCCACGAGTACGAGAGTTAGGAGTGTCATAACCTACATCATGAAACAATGTAGGCACAATTATGCATTAGATCAGGGAATGTAACATGTATGATAGCAATGTATCAAAGTTATGAAATTATTCTAAAAGTATTTTGGATGACATGGAATGACCATGCTAAATCATAAGATAAAAGGAATAGAAAATATAAGACATGATCTTGGTAAACATAAGCTTAACACATCTATAATACTTTGAGATACTTTAAAAGTAAACTTAGTTCATTATTGTGGTAAGTTTGTCATTAACTGACATAGACCATGTGAGTTATAACATTAAATCCAGTTTACTTCTCTCACACAGAGAAAATAGTGTCCTACTTACAAAGGTAGGACCATGGGTATGAGCTAAGATGGATCCTTTACATAATGTCTGAGACAACATCCCATGGTGGCACATAATTCTATGACTTAGGGATTGCTACCATTTTGTTTATATTAAAAAAGAGAAAATGAGTGTTTAAGAGTCGTCGCTTATTTTTTAAAGTAAAATTAAGAAAACTATATTTTCAAGATTGAAGTAGAAATCAATTGAAAATATTAAAGGGGGTTCGGGGTTCACATTAACATTTCAGGAAGGGTTTGAAAGCATCCGAAATGCCCGCTAGCACAGGTTATCTGCTAATTAATTATTTGGCTAAACAATTTTAAAATAAAAGCATACTTTGTTTGAAAAGATAACAACTTAAGACTTGAAATTGTTTCTAAGGGAAAGGGAGATAGTATAAGGATATTATTTATGTATGAGATATTCTAAAGTCAAATATAATAAAATATATTTGTTTGATTTTAACAGTTATGGTTTGTTCATATTTTGGGGTAGAACCGTCAATATAGGCTAAGCCCGTTGGGTGGCCTGGCCTAACCCGGGATTTAATAGGGTTGGGCTAAGATTTTTGGAGCTCATTTAAGAAAAAGGGTTTTTTTTTTATCCCGGCTTGAATAAGCCTGTTTGATTTGATGGGCTTGAGAAATATAGGTTGTGTCAGCCCATGGGCCAAAAATAATTAATTAAAAAATATAATATAATATTAAAAATTAAAATTAAAGAGAGTCCAAATTCAAAAAAAAATAGGTTAATGTTTTTATTTAAATATTTATACTTGTACTTGAACAAAAAACTTAATAAATAGAGATAATTTCAGAAACCTCTCTTCAAGCTTCGCTCTATAACACTCACCTTCCCTATGGTTTACGATATTACGTCTACCTCCCTTATTTTCATTTTCTTGTAACCATTCTTTAAACCTATTTAAATAAATATATATTAATTTAGATTTGACAAATTTACCCTTATACATGAATGTTTAGATCTAATTTTTAATGATTTATCTCTATTCGTTGGATCATGTTTCTTCTTCGCTTGTGTAAATGTTTAACTAGAACAAAATCTTATCGTTCTTTTCGAATTTCTTTCTTGGGAAGTTCAATTTTGTCTTCTATTTGAAGAAATTATTGCCGAAAAAATGATGGGTTATTGCGGGGAAAAAATTTACTTGAATTGGTAAAGGTGAAATAGAGATAAAGAGTTAATATTTGGTGAAAATGTGGGTCAGCTTAGTTGAAGACTTTGATCTTTGTTAGATTAAAAAAACAAGTCTTTGTGTTAATTTATGTTTAAAGTATTTGTTAAATGGGTTATTTTTTATATAATATTTATTAATAAGAAGAAATTTATATAAAAAAGAGTAAAATTGTCAAATCTATATTAATTTATATTTATTTTAAATAGATTTAAAGAATGGTTACAAGTAAATGAAAATAAGGGAGGTAGACGTAATATCGTAAACCAAAGGGGAGGTGAGTATTATAGAGCAAAACATGGAGGTCTCTGAAATTATCCCTAATAAATATTATAAAAATAATTTTATTTAGGTTTGATTAACAAGTATTAACATAAGCATCATGTAATATTGTTTTGTCGATACTTAGGATAATATATTAAATTATAATTTAAAATTTAATTTAATAATTATAAAAAAATATAATTTTTTTTATAAAGTGGGTTGGCCCGTCAAGCCTATAAACCACGTACTTGTGGGTTGGGCCGATCATTTCCTGGCCCACGACAAAAATGGGCTAGCCCGGCCTGACCCGTAAAATGTCAAAGCCTGTAGTGGTTAGCCCGGATGGGGTGGGCTAGCCCATATTGACAGCTCTATTTTGGGGAACTGAATTAAGGAAAATAATTTCTTCTCTCTCTGATCTTGGTGCATGTTAGAGTGCACTAGCTTACACCTCGCCAGAAATGGAAAGAGGACGACCGCGGAAACCTGCGCAGAAAGACCTAGCAGAAGAAATACTGCATGGAATCTCTACTAGTTCTAATGGAGGAAAAACAAACACAACTTCCCAGAGTGAGATACATCCACGCACACCAGAAGAAATCAATATTATGGTGGTGGAAACCAAGGGAAACAAGTAAGAGATGAAGAATGGCTGGAGATAACACAACAACGAGGATCTGGTGAGGGTATCTATGAAACCCCCATCGAGGTCAATGGAAAGTAAACTTGGATAAGACTGTGGGAGGTGCACAGAGGAAGTTAAATCTTCTAGATGTATAACCTGAGAAGCCTTGGGTAAACCTGTTTTCCACAAATCGACTAGCTGGGAGAGGTATTAATTTAAACTATATAGCTCCAATAATTGTTGAGGGAAGAAAGTACTAGAAATTTTGGCTGAAGATGAAGATAAGGACGATAAGAAATGGTCACCTTCGGTGGTTGTATATGTTGTAAGAGCAAAATAATCTATTGGATCTATGAAAAGGTTTATTGCAGTCCAGGGGCCTTTCTCTGCTAAACCAGTAGTGCTATGTCATTCTGATCGATACTTTGTCATTAGATTTGTAAATGCAGAGGAACAGATAAGGTGTTGGGTGGAGGACCTCACTATTTTCTCAAAAGGCCTGTTAAATCTTCTAGATGTATAACCTGAGAAGCCTTGGGTGAACTTGTTTTCCACAAATCGACTAGCTGGGAGAGGTACTAATTTAAACTATATAGCTCCAATAATTGTTGAGGGGGAGAATGTACTAGAAAATTTTGGCTGAAGATGAAGATAAGGACGATGAGAAATGAGCACCTTCGGTGGTTGTATATGTTGTAAGAGCAAATAAATCTATTGGATCTATGAAAAGGTTTATTGCAGTCCAGGGGCCTTTCTCTGCTAAACCAGTAGTGCTATATCATTCTGATAGATACTTTGTCGTTAGATTTGCAAATGCAGAGCAAAGGGATAAGGTGTTGGATAGAGGACCTTACTATTTTCTCAAAAGGCCTGTTATAATGAAGCCTTGGCTCCCAGAATTTAACTTCAAAGAAGACATCCTCACCACTATTCCGATATGGATAAAACTTCCTACTCATACCCTTAACTGCTGAAATTTTGTGGTACGAAGCAAAATAGGAAGTTGTTTGGGACAACCACTATATGTTGATGAGTGAAAAACACAAAAAAGTCAAATATCATTTGCGAGAATACTGATTGAAATGGATGTGGCTAGACCTCTTCCCAAGATGATTAAGATTCAAGACCCTATGGGGAGAGTGTTGGAGCAACAAATCTGGTATGAATGGAAGCCACTGTTTTGTCAAAAATGCTTACAAGTAGGTCATTCATGTGTAGACAAGCCAAAAAAATACCAAAAAATACAGGACAAGGACGGGCAGAGGAAAGAACAGAGGCTTACAACAATGGGAGATAAGAATCAGGAAAAGCAAATAGAGCCAAAGTCATATCATATACATGAAGTGGGAACACAAAAGGAGAATGAGAATACACAAGAGCAGGAGAACTGCAAATTGTGAGATACAGATCAGCTGGCAAAGGAGTGGCATTGCAAACTACATGGATTGAAAATATTGAGCAGGGTGAGAGTTATATGCTTGAAAGTGGGCAGCATAGTGGAGCAAGTGAGGAAGCACAGGTTTCACTAAAGGAACCCTCCTTTTCAAGTACCTCGGGGTTCCACTCAGTTCAAAAAAGCTATCTATTAGTCAATGTCAACCATTAATACTTAAGATGGTGGGGAGAATCAACACATGAACAGTAAAGTTTCTATCATATGAAAGGAGGCTCCAATTGGTACTAAGTGTTATAACTTCTATCCATGCATTTTGGTCACATATTTTTCTCATCCCTAAAAATATCCTACAAACAGTAGAAACAATATGTAAGAGATTTGTATGGAAAGAAGATGCACAAAGTAAAGGGAAAGCACTCATTGTAAGGGACACACTATGCAAGCCCAAGGTTGCTGGTGGACTAAATGTAAGTGATGTTTATCTATGGAATAAAGCAGCTATACTAAAATATCTATGGAATCTTGCAAAAAAAGAAGGATAAGTTATGGATTGTTTGGGTCCATACATACTATATTAAAGGTAGGAGACCATGGGAGTTAGCAGGGCAACAAGCTTCTTGGATGGTGAGGAAGATCATGCAAGAATCTCATTGGATTTCTGAGTTCGAATGCAAACGACAGAGATCGTGGATGCAGAAAATTTCACCATTAAAGATATTTATAAAAAGATGAGGGGGCACTTCACAAAGGTACCTTGGAGAAGGTTGTCATGTAATAATGAAGAGAACCCAAAATGGATCTCCATACTCTACTTGACCATAGATAGGAGATTCTATACCAAGGATAGGCTGGATAAATGAGGGATACAAACAGATCAAATATGTTCACTATGTAAGCAAGAGCTAGAGATGCACCAATATCTTTTCTTCTCATGCACTATGGCTGCTAGGATATGGAGTAAACTATTACATTGGTTGTGCATTAACAGAAACACTGCAGGGTGGAATGAAGAATTGGAATGGACTGTTTCACATGCCACATGCAAAGCACTGCAAGATGAACTATATTGACTCTCTCAGCTGACATGTATGGCAAGAGAGGACCTACAAAAATTTTCAAAAGAAAGAAAGAACCACCAAGGTGATCACCAGGAACATCATTCAAGAAATCCATTGTAGAAGCAGTATGCAACCGAAGTTGGCTGATTTCATTCGTAATTACAATTATTATCCATAGAATAGAAGTCTACTTGTACGGTTAGTAGAATGGAATTTGAGATTTGGGACATATGTCCATATCCGGAAGTCCAAAACGCGTTGTACATATTGATATATCTAGTAAATAAAACTTACAGTTACCTAAAAAAAATTAAGGAAAAACCATAGGTTAATTAAACAAACAAAACACAATAACAAATAAATGAATAAATAATAAAGGGAAGAAAGGCTTGCCGCGCAAGTCTGGTTTTGTCCGCCTGAGCCAACACTTGACCTAATTTTTGTTTAGGGCCTTTAGCCCAATTCTTGCCCCTTTTTTGTACCCGTCCAAGACTAAATCTTGAAACTTATTACTTTGGGCCTTAGGCCCTTTTTTCACCTGTCCTACAATAACAAGATAATAATTAAAATAGAAGGGGGCTTAGGCCCAATGATTACAAAATACAAAAGCTGAAATTTTGTGGTTATTTAGATCATTTTCAATGCAATATACAGCGTATACGACTAATATATCGTTGTATATTGTGCGTATCCAGCACTTTGATTCACTCCGAACACATGTATGTCAACTCCAAGGACTTCTTCAATTTCATTGATCTGGTTGGGTGGATAAAAGAGAATTGGGCCTCCTTGGCCTATTTCGAGATGCAAGGGAGAACATGTGTAGTCCAAATGACTCAATACGAGAGAGTTCATGCATAAACAAAATTTAATTAATAGCTCATCATGGAATCTCGGGTATAATTTAGAAGAGTCAACGACACCAAAGAAAACAGGCACATCGTTGACAAGAAATTCGACCTATACTCGAGCTATATAATAATACTAAGGACCTAACTCCGAACAATAAGATACAAGACTTTGTATCCAACAAATTTGATGTAACAAACATAAATAGAAAGAAAAAAAAGATTCTACATGGAGAAACATAGTCATTGGTTAATAATAATAAAGAGGAATGTAAGAATACTACTGCATTAATTGTTATTAACATAGAAAAAGGAACAAAAACATATTAAACTCCATTAAAAAAATGGATGCTAACAGTAGGATGGTAGCATCTTATTGAGGCAGTAACACATGATAAGGGAGAAGTAAGAATCCAACAATGAAGATAACAAGCAACAACTTGTATAAATGAGGGTTTGGAAACTGCTGGACAAGGACAACTTCAAGCAGACTGAAAATTTGAACTTAAACAGCCTCATATTAACCAAAATAAACACATTTTTCATGCTCAAATTTAGTTACAAATCTGAATGGTTCCCTAACCCCGCGATTCAACTAACAGTTCCATTTCTTAACCAAATGACTTGTCACCTAGAAGAATTTCAGACAATCAAATACCCCAACACTTTTTATTTAAAGACATAAACTAACAGACACATAATACGAGAGACTTGGATCATTCTAAGGAGGGGTTAAAATTATTCGAGTTAAAATTACTTTAACGCAGGGAGCAACAACAACTAAAGAAAGGACTATTGCATTATGTCTTATTCTTTGAATATTAACTATCCTGTGAACTACAAACTGATATAGAGAACTAAAGGGAAAGCAAAAATGCAGGCAGGGACTTGAAAAGAAACGAGAAACATATGGGCTAAAATCTGGAAAGAAAAACAAAATCCTACATTTTATGCTAGTTCAACTACAAATGGTAAGACAAAATGGAGACATAGACAGCATTCCAGTTGTGCAAGAATAGCTATAAATCTCACGAGATGTTCTAACATCGATGAGAATCTGCTAAAACACAATCAAAGAAGGCAACTAAAACACAAGTGAACAGTGAAATAAAACAGGTAAGTATAGCTAACACGTTCAAAGAAGGAACCAAATGAACATCAGAACTATTTCAAGCGAGATAAAGCAGTGGTTCAGCTGACTATAGAAATACAAAATCGAGCTAACAAATTGTAACGCCCAAGATAATCTCTAAAGCGATTTCACTGATGCTAATTAACACACATTCGCAATTCAAAAAACTCACAGAAGAGTGAAGCAAAAGCAGACGATAATGCAAGGAACCAACTCCACTTAACAAACGGGTACAAAGAATGTGATACAACACACCATATCGAAATAGAATGTAAGAGGGAGCTGAGACTACCTTTCTTGGAGCAGCGACTGCAGAAGCCTTCCACCACTAAGCTTAAAAATTTTGCAGCGTACTGGGTTTAGGAATTTGCTGGATACGATTTAGCAGAGAAGAAGAAGAGTAGTGGGGTCGGTGTGTCGCTATATTGTTGTTGTATTGTTTGCTGATGGTATTGTTGGTCGTCTTGGGCTATTAAAGATAGGGCTCGGCATAAGCATGGAAAATCAAAATATCGAATTGAATTGAATTTTTTTGGTATTTTGATTTTGGTTTTTTTATTTCGATTTGATATTCAGTACATGTTTTATATTTTTTGATACTTTAGTTTGGTTTTTGGTATATAACTTTGTGTTATTCGGTATTCGATTTATTGAAATATATTATATTATAATATATATTTATATTATGTTAATTATTAATATTAAATAATAAATATTATAATTTAAAATTAAAAAAAAAGTAAAAAGTAAACGACACTTCATTGATGTAACTATTTTAGCCCATTAAGCTTAAAAATCAAACAAAAACATTTGTAAATTTTAAATTTTTAAAATACTCAATAAGCAGGCCATTAAAAAAACCAAAATAATAAAACTGAATCGAAATAATAAAAACTAAATCGAACAGAATTATTTCCATTCAATGTTTGATACATATTATATAACAATCAAAAACCAATAAATCCTAAAAAAAAATTAAACCAAACCAAATTACCGAATATTCACCCTAGTGAGAAGTGATTAAGGTATGGAGTGATCACATGAAGCCAACTGTTGTGTCTAAGAAAGTCAATAACAGGTAAGAGCCAATCAATCAATTGCCAATAATTACGCATAAAATAACTTCCATGAGCCAACCATTTTTCTCTGACAAGCTAACTTCCAACAAAAACATTGAATATTGTAGAAATACAAGACAAGTTGAAGAAAAAAAAATATTTTTTTCCTCTTCCTCATTCTACTTAATAATAATAAAATTTCTCAGATAATGAGAGAATAGAAGGAAAGAAGAGAAAAAAGAAAGAGGGTTTGCAAAGCAATCTCTCCTTCTTTGGATCTCTCAAAATCATATTAAAATTTTATTTATCTAATTAGTACGATCTTTATATTATATATATATATATATATCTATATATACTTTAGAAACTACCCTTTTCTTCTTAATTCAGCAATATCCCAATTCATTTGTATTTCTCTATATATTTCATTCCTCATAATTATCATTCTTGAGGAGTTCCTCTACATTTTTCTTTTATATAAAATTGATCATGAGTAGACTCCGCGTAAATTCATCTCCTGATTTAATGTCTAATTCAACGTTTGAACAATGCTATGATGATTCTGCTTTAGAAGGTAATGTTTGATCATTTTATGTTTTGTTTTGTTTGTGGGATATTATTAAGTTTTCTTGATTCATTCATGAAAAAAAAAAACAATGAGATATTCATGTTTTGAATTTTTATTTTATGTTGCAAATATCTGTATTTTCAGGGGTTGCAGCCAACATTAAGTTATTGCTAAAGTTGATTCAAGAGCACAAAAATGCTTGTCACAAAGAGAAGAACGATGGGCGGAGAATGTTGAGGGTGGCAACCATGATGACCATTCTGGATAGTGTTAGGACGAGAATTCAGAAATGTCAATCTTTTGGTAACAAATCACCATCAGAAGCTGAATCTACTAGTCATGTTCCCATAGACAAGAAGCACCACGAGGTGATGATTGATGAGAAAGAAAAGCTGAGGAAACAGCTAAATGCAAGCTTGGTAGCACGAAAGAGCCTTGAAGTCATGTGTTCAAGCTTAGGAAAAGAAAAAGAGATTATGGCAGCAGAGCTCTCAAAGAAAGTCCACGAGTTGAATGAAATGGAGGACCTCATCAATGATCTCAAAGAACAAAATGAGAATTTGGTGGAAAGGTTACATGAACGTGCCACCAAGCAAAAAGAAAGGAGGCATAGCAGTGATGGAGGAGAACTACAAGGATACATTGCCCTCCAAGAGAGAAATAAGGCACTTTCGGAGAACCTCCTAAAGTCATTGGATGGGTATAAGTCTATTAAGAGGAAATGGAAGGATGCACAAGCCGAAAACATGGCGATGCATGCAACCATGGAGGAAATGACAGCAAAAATTGGTGCTGGACTTGCCAGAATTCACAGCTTTAAAGAACGAATTGCCTCTGAAAGTGTGCCCTCGACAAATATCCAAGAGGAGATTGTTGAATTAGAGCATATGTTTGAATGCTTTAAAATGCAGGTGGCAGAACACGGTCCAAAAGAAGGGGAATGTGTCAAACCAAAAGTAGATATTAGTGCTTGCAAGCCAACAGTTTTTGCATGAGTAACTTAGAAACAAGCCTCAAAACACAAGGAAGAAAAGATGGTTCTCAAGGTTTTCTTTGGCATGGTCCAGGATCATGGTGTTCCACTGAAAATGGAGAAACATTACCCATTCTTCTCTGTTATGGAGTCAACGTAATAAAGGAGTCAACTATATGGTATGTAACAGGAAATAACTAGTAATGTTGTTTTTTTATTCATCTGCAAGTTACAAGGTATCCATTTTGTCTTCAGTTCATTTTTTATTTGACCTCATTGTCCTAACTTGCAATGTAACCCTTTTTACAAGACCTTGAAGTGCTCTTTATGGAATTATAACGGAGAGCAGAATTCTGAATCTACTTTGTTTAAGGACAGAGTGGGTGGATGGGATGCAGTTATGGATTCACTCTGCAATTTTGAGCTCCTCTATCTGCAGATTTGATCAAACCTTTCAAACTATATAAAACACAAACTGAACTGGATTTTCATTTAATATTTAACTTATACATCAACAGAAGAAAAAAACATGACTTTTTGGGGTACAAGTAACTGAATGATCAAAGACATGAACAGTCATTTGGAAAATATTTAGTTTTATATAATGGCAGATGAAAAAAAAACAAGTCGTGTTGCATGATGTGAAAAGCATGGGTAGAAATTTTACACTATTCCAGCTCCAACAACCTAGAGCCAGCAATGCAGTTTAGAATCCATGAGTGGCTGGCAGCTACAGCTCCAGTTGAACTAGCCAAAACTTCTGCATTAGATCTTCTGCGCGCTATAATTGAAATTTTTTCACTTCCTTCACACTGATCAAGTTGTTCGTGACTATAAATTACAAACAGTAAAGGGCATCCGGGTGAAAGAATTTCCTGATCCAGAGCAATAGGCTTCCTGTTAAGGACAATTCCTCCAGCAGCAATAACAAGGTCATGTAGGTAGCTCTTGTATGAAGGTAAAAAGTCGCCCATAAAAAAGAACTTGTATCCATTGAAAAGCTTTGGTTGCTGCAAAACAGGAATTTTGATATTTAACGAATGCATAACAGGACCTTCACAAATGATGAAACTGCAGCTAGCAGAAGATAAAAATGCACTGAGACCTATTAGCAATCATTCCAACTGAACATCAACTTCTACTTGGTAGATTAATTTAGATGGGTGAGGTGGGGGATCAATGAATCAAAGGAAATGACAATCTTAATGCTCCGAAGATTCTAGTTATAGTTCCATTCTCTTTATGGAATAGGAATCTATTTGGGAATGCATACAACCTAAAAGAGTATTTTATACACACAAGGACTTAAACATTACTTTAACCGCCACCACTCCAGAAAAACAATTACAATAGTAACAACTGTTACCCAAACAAATTGAAATGCACTTGATTAGTTTATTGTTTGATGATAAATCTGGAGAAAGATGTAACCTTATTTAAAATCCTCAATCTTCCAAGCTTAGGCCCATCCACAATGCCATGAGTATCTATTTTAATCTCATATTGTTGTTCATCGACATATTCTGTGGCTTCCAAGCTAGCAATAATCCCTGCAGGCATAAAAAAGTTAAGATGGACAAAAACAGAAACTAAACTCTGGTTGTAGAGAACACATTTGTTACTCTTAACATATTAATTTGCAGTTAAGAAAACAAGGTTACTGACAGTTGATGCTCATTATCCATTTCCCAGCCAAGACACCCATCAAATACTTGAGAGTTCTTCGGCATGCTCCTTTCTCATCAGTAGAAGCAATGACATGGGTGACACTTAGGTCCCAGTTCTTGACTACTGTAACGCCAGACAACCTCTTTAATGTAGAAACAAGCTCCTGTAAGATGAGGATTTAAGTTATCACCAGATAATGAACCTCATTTGTCTCAAATAACTAAGATCCATGAAAATTATCATGTTTGCTTACTTTTTCATCTGCGGTTAGAGCTGAACAACAGAGCACTAAGTTCTTATTCTTCTTCTGAGACTTCCACTGCAAAGTAGCACCATTATCAGGTGTTGCTGAGACTTTGGGTTGGTGGATACGAGAATTTCTGCATATTAGAGGCAAAAAGAAAGGGAATAAGTACTTGGAGCCAAAATGTAAAATTTTCAGCTAACAGTTCTAAGAATCTGTTAGTCCAACCTTTTAGTGCTATCTCCAATCTTTGTCTGTTTTCCTGGGATCTCGGATGGCAACTTAGAGTTAGCATGCAAAGGGCATAACATAACAAAGTTATCCTACAACAAGGAAAATGGAGTAAGTGGCGTTGAATCTTTTATGAAATATAGTTCTGGGTGATTGAAATTAAGACGTACAGAATCCCATCTACACTCTGGTGTCAATTTGGCACAAGGAACATGAAAGCTTTTGCGACAACTCATCTCATAACACCCAAGAGCTGCCCCCTTTACTCCACAGAAAAAACAAGTGATCCTTCGACTCCTCTTCAGTTCAGATTCAAGGTTGACCACATCATTGTCTCCAAAATATACATTAGGGGCCCTGTAGATGTGCATTTCTGCTTTTTACACTAGAAACAATTTGACTAGCAACAGATTCGAAAACGTTTTTGACAAGGCCAAATTACTGCACATTGAACACATTAGATGCAGATAAAAGATTTACACTTTCCTTTTAATTAAAAATACGAAATTGACTTGATTAAACAAGACAATTGTGACACTGATGATGAAATTATCTATAAAATCCGTAATTATTGCAGATAATTTTTATATATTACCATTGCCACATTTATGTGAAGGAAAGATAAGAGGACCTTCTGAAGAGTAATTACCATTCTGCACAATATTTGTGAACATGTATTACACCAGGTGCTCCATTGACATCTTCGACAGGGTTTCCATTAAGGTAGCTTACCATGACTCCTGAAACCTGAAATTTTGTAACAGAAAATGGTATAGTATTAATATACAATCGAGAGGCAGATTTGAAGAATTTAGAATAAATAGAAGGGGGAACTAGAAAAAGAAAACACAAAAATCAATGGCTTCTACCTCAGATATCTCTGCTGAACGGCAGAAAGCACATTGTATTTTGCTTTGGCTGGCCTCACACTTCTGCAAAACTGAATCATTCGAGTTCAAAACAGATTTCTCTGTTTCCAATGAATTGAGCACTCTCTTCTGAATTTTTTGAAGCCTAATATTATCCTTGTCAGCAAGCTGCCCATCATCAGAAAACTTCACTTTTTTCTTCCCATGAAGCTTGGTGTCACTACCAAGCTCACATTTCTTCAGTTTTGTACTAGGAGTAGGTTTCTTGTTATCCATGGGAATCAATCTATTTGCTGATTCGAAAGGCAAAGCTTCATCTTGAGTTTGTGGAATGTTACACACAGCAGTTTTCTTTCCGCCTTTTGGTCCAAAACAGTTTTTAGTTTGTTCACGTAATAATCCCTTGCGAAATATATTATGCGTCTTCAAGTCAAGTGTCTCGACACTTCCTTCACTATGTTTTTCCTGATTCACAATAGTAGACAAGTTGAAGGACTTTGAGTTATTGCCCTTGCGAAGTCTTTTAGCACCACATGAAGTGGAAATGTCTTCTACTACTGACTCAGAGACATTTCTAGAGGATCTACCCTTTTTCTTGTTTTTCAAATCCTTCTTATTCGAGATAAATGCATTGGTATTATCCTGATTGTTCTTCATAGTGTTTTCAGCTGCTTTTAGTGAAGCATCATGAACTTCTGATAATTCTCCAATTATGTTTTTTCCTTGTTTCTTCTGGCTACTTCTCAATGACTTGCTCCTGCTAGACTTGCAAACAACGTCTTTTCTACTAGTGGTTTTATTTACAGGAGAAAATATCGCAGGTGAACTCAGCTGTCCTTTATCAGTACCCTTTTCATTTTCCACAGCTGTTCTGTTTTCAGTTGCTGATGCATTAATGTCACTTTCCTCAACTAAGTGAGCTTGAGTCTTTACCTGAGCTTCAGCAGAATCAATAGTATCCTTAAGCTAAACCATAAAAGAGAAAAATTAGAGACTAAACAAGTCTGGAAATGAGAAAGAAAAAAAACAGTTTAGACACCATAGGCAATAATTATACCACAGAGAAGTACCTTCATCTTAAAGGGACTAGAACAAAGTTCAGGGGAGCAAGCTCTTTGTGTCCAGTCAAACATCTCACTGTCAAAAAGATCTGCTCCATTTGCTGCATCATAGGGTCCACTCTGTATAGCGAAAAAGTGGGAAAATCAATAAAATTTCTTCAAATCAAATACATACAGAAAGTGTCAACATGAATAAGATCACCAATAAGCTTGACTCTGGATCATAAAACATGAAAGCTAAGTGGAAGGGTAGGAAAAGAGAATAACCAAGAACCTGATTAAAGGGTTTCTATAGTAATATTTTACGTACAGGAAGTTAGTTTGAAAAATAAATATCAAATGATAAGAATCATGCAGACTGGGAAGCAACCTCTCTTCCTCATCCGACAGAAAATGGATAAAGAAAGATCAAAAAAGCAATATAGGAGGACTCAGAAAATCAAATTGTAGAATAGAAACCTATCCTGCCAACACATCAGGCCAAACAATCAAGTCTTGCTAATTTTCCAGTTTAGGGTATACTTCATTCTGGAGGGGGAGCAGTTATAAGTTGGATACTATGGTACTTACTTTTGGAGACATTTCGCAGTGAACCTCATCATCCAAGTCTTTCATATCGCTGAAGGATGGAAAAGCTGGAGGAGTATCCATGATAATGTCCCCATCTGTTTGCTGACTTGATCTTTCTACATCCTCTTCTCTCAGCCAGAAGAATGGAGATAGCACAGGTTCTCCTTTTTCATTTAGCATAGACCTATCTCTCTCAATTACCAATGGTTTATGAACTTCATCGGTTATGGATTTGCCATTTCCACCACCTAACTTTGTAGGTGGTGGAGTCTCTGAAGGTGGATATTGTGGCACCTGTACTCTCTTCTTTGTCGGAAAAGAAGGTCTAATAAGATTTGATCCGGAAACTTTTTTGTTGCACCCTGAAGATTTTTTTGATCCTTTCCCTCTTTTTCTTTTCTGATTGTCTGTCGCTGGAGCTTCTGTTACAGTTTTAGGTGTCTCTTGGAATCCACAAACTTTTTCGCCATTAGATTGAGTGTTTTCCCCTGTATGAATGATAAAGATGCCCCACGCCAAAATTATTTACAGAAGTGATAATAACTATGGCTGTTGGCCAAGCCAATTTAGCTTCTCCAGAACCATAATTTTGATCAAAACAAATACATTTGTATTATTTTCAAAAACTAAACAATGAAGATCAGATGCAAAGCAGAGATTCTGGCATCCATATCATCTAATGCTCTAAATGAATAACAAATATGATGTCTTTAATGAGGTTGATTATTGACAACATCAAATTAACTTGATGAGAACCAACTAAAAACTCCTGAATGTCACTTGTTTCAATTTAGAAATACAGAAAAACAAAAGCATGCAAGTTTTAAAATGAAAGACACGCCTGTTCAAGCATGGATTAGCACATCAAACAATCGATTCCAAACACCGTTGTTGAACAACTGCCCATGATGATAGTAGGAATATTTATACATACAATGCTTCACAAGATTGAGGAATGACAACTAATTGAATATTACCTGGTAATTTTGTGGAAGGATTGGATTGAGTGAGAAACATATTGACTCCTGAAGCAATTTCCATGTTCTTATAGATGCTCACCAAGTTATCCATGTGGAGAGCAGGTCGGATTTCTGTAGCACGAAATATTATAGAAGTTAAACAAGGAAAGAAGAAAGAGTTAAAAATAATCTGTACAGTAAAACCAACAATGAAAACATTACTCTTGAATTAAGTTTTTGTGTAACTGGACATATAAGCTTAAGCAAATAGAACTGTAATGACTCCAAGAGCACATGGAAATCTAAACAACATGCAAAACGGGGAAACTGGCTTTTCAATCACACATTATGAGCTAAATTAGAATGTTCTTTAATTGAAAAGAGCAGCACTACTGATTGATCACCCCTGCTAGCACCTCAACATTGATTATTCTGTTAAGTATATATAAACACTCATCATACCATACAACTGCTGAGCTGATTACCATTATAGCAATATACAGAGTCTTCAATTTTTAGGCAATTTTATTGATTGTAACACAAATGCTTGATTGTAACACAAATGCTTCTATAAATTCAAACCCTAAAATACCAAAATTTGATAAAGCAGTAGGGAAAAAAAACAAACCTCTGCGATGAAATGGAACTTTGCACACCGGACAATTGGATCCAGATTTCATACCAGTTTGAATACATAAACTGCAAAAAAGAGAAAATCAAATTATCCAAATTCCCAATCAAAAAAAAAACATAAATAAACATTTTGTCATGGACTTCACTTACTTGCAAAATACATGATTACATGTAAGTGAAACAGCAGAATTGAACAGACTCAAGCTGTGAACATAGACCAAAACGAAAAAGAAACATTAAGATTATACAAAATCAAAATTTTAAAATGAAAAAGAAAAAAATATATAAACAATGAACTGTACCAAATGGGGCATTTGAGCTCTCTTCCCATTCTTTCAAGGTGCGAAATTTCTGCCATTATCTAAAAAGAATGTGACTTGTGAGAGAAGCTGAATTGTGAGTGAGATGTGAATAACAGTAAATGTTAACAGCGAAGGTTTTCTATATTTTTGAGGGGGAATTATTTGAAATTTTAGTGAAAGCGCGCTTATTCTCTCCCGCCACAACATCTGCATTATTTGCCCTCATTCCTTTTGGGGGCGTCCGACCTAATCCTAATTTTTGTTTTATTCTTTAAGTGGAAAAGCGTCTGATATATCCCTCTAGCTCGTCATTTGGAGCTGATATACCCCTCGTTATAAAAGTGGCTCATATATGCCCCTACCGTTATACGAACGGCTCACATATACTCTTGCCGCTATAAAATGGCTCGCATATACCATTTATTTAACGCAAGTTAAGAAATTAGTTTTAAATTTATATTTGTTACTTCTAATTTTTTTTAATAAAAATTATTTAGGGGTATATATAATTCTTCTATCAAAGTTCAAGGTATATTTTAAGTTATATCATACATAAATTATTTTTTGACTTCTTTTATTATAATTATTTGAGTTTCTTATTCTTATTTTATTTCTTTCATTCCTTAGTTTTAAAAAAAAATTAAACTATTTTTTTATGTATTGTAATTTAATTCGTATTCGAAGAAAATTTTTGGTCATCTACAATAAGTTTTACAAGAATATTAGTGAAACATAAATAAATTTGATTATCAAAATAATAATTATAAATTAGTTATTGAAACAAAAAAAAGTCAAAAAAATATGTTTGCCGAGGATTAAATTTACTCATATGTTATTATATTTTTTAGAAAAAAAAAATAAAAATTTAGATTGAATTTTTTTTTTCATTTCCGTTAGAGGAAAAAAGTATATATGAGTCATTTATTTACAAGTAGGGGTATATATGAGCCACTTTTATAACGAGAGGTATATCAGCTCTAAATGACAAAGTTAAGGGGTATATCAAACCATTTTTCCTTCTTTAAATTAGGTAATATGTTTGAGTTTTGTGCGGTCATAAATAATAATGGAAAAATTATATATAATAGCAAACTATAAGTCAAATTAAATGGTATAAATATAAATTAATTTAATTGTATCCTATAGCAAGCTATAGCTATTTCCACCACTCTCCTTGGTAGAATCTCGCTCGCCACTATCGTTTGGTGGAAGTCTCGCTTGCCTCTCTCACTTTTTATACAAACACAAATGTATAAAATGTGTTTGTATAAAGCGAGAGAAAATTGTATAAATACATATATTTTCGTTTCCCTCTCTCCCCTCTCCCAGATCTCGCTCGCCACTCTCCCTAATCTTGCTCGCTTCTCTCGCTTATACAAATAGAAACGAAGTGTATAATTTCTGTTCTGTTTGTATAAAGCGAGAGAAATTGTATATACACAGACAAATACATATTTTTGGTCCTATACACTTACAATTATACGATAAAAATACTCCCCTTCCAGTTTCTTTTGTCTTTCTCTCTTTCTCATTTTATACAAATTCAAACTGTATATAATTTCTCTCTTTCTCGTTTTATACAATTCGTTTCAATTGTATCCCTGACCAAGTCTCTTTTGCCTTTTTCTCTTTCTCATTTTATACAAATTCAAATTGTAAATAATCGTCCTATACACTTATGATTATACAATACAAATATTTATCTACTGAGTCTCTTTTGCCTTTCTCTCTTTCTCGTTTATACAAATTCAAATTGTATATAATTTCTCTTTTTCTCGTTTTATACAATTCTTTTATTACCATTCGCTTCAATTGTATATGTATAGCGAATTATACATATATATGTTTGCTATGGAACACAATTATGCAAACTTTGTTATAGCATACAAATATGAATTTTGTATTTTCTATACGTGAAAGTTGCAATAATAATTGCATTAAACTTGCAAATAATTTTTTTTCTAATATCTATATATTAAAAATAATAGAAAAATTGGTTCATAAAATTTTTTTTAGCAATATTTCAACATGAATTTGATTACTTATTATTATCACATAACTCAAAAACCTCTAATGAATGAAGTACTCACAAAATAATAATTCATTGTTTTTTAAATCAATATTAAGAATGTGTTTGGTATGAAGAAAAACATGTTCTCGAAAATGTTTTCCAATTTTCTCATCTTTGGTTGGGACAAAACTTTTGGAAAATGTTTTCCAAAACTCTCATCAAACTTCAAATTATATTTTCTTTAAGAAAACATCGATTTCTAAAAAATATTTGCAATTTCAAAAATTTATATTTCACTCTGTCCTCCCTCCGAATCAAATCAACTCTCCATCCCCCTCCAAAATAATTAAATTTGTTTTCTAAAAACTATTTTCAATTTCTAAAATTTATTTGTTTCACCCCAGATCCCCCCCCCCACACACACACACTACCCCCCCCCCCCGCAGCCACAACCACTCCTCACCCCCCCCCCCCCCCAAAAAAAAAAAAAGATTTTGTTTTTAAAAAATATTTTCAACTTCAAATTTTATTTCTTCCCCCTACCCTGGACCCCCCCTCCCCCGGCAAAAAAAAAAAAAGTTTGTCTTTAAAAATATTTTCAACTTCAAATTTTTATTTTTCATTCATAGCCTCGACCCCCACCCTTTACCAGCCTACCTACCCCCCCCCCCCCAAAAAAAAATTAAGTTTATTTTTAAAAAAATATTTTCGACTTCAAATTTCACCCCTATCCTCGACCTCCCCGCCCACTCCACATGCCAAAATAAAAAATTTCATTTTGTTTTTAATAAATATTTTCAACTTCAATTTTTTTAATTTTTCACCCCTAGCTTCCACCCCCAGCCCCTTACTACCTCATCAGCGCCCCCCTCCCCTACCCACCCACACACAAAAAAAAATTGTTTTTAAAAAAATTCTTTCTAACTTCAAATTTTTATTTTTTCACCCATACTCCTCCTACCCCCTCCCACCCCCACTCAAATAAAATAATTAAGTTTGTTTTAGAAAATATTTTCGACTTCAAATTTTTATTTTTTCACCCCTACCTCGACCCCTGCCCCCCCCCCAACACTCACCCCCACCCCACCCCACCTCCCAAAATAAATTTTCATTTTATTTTTAAAAAAATATTTTCAACATTAATTTTTTTATTTCACCCCCCCCTCCCCACCCAAAAAAATTAATTTTATTTTTAAAAAATAATTTCAACTTTAAATTTTTATTTTTTCACCCACCAGCCCCCCTTCCCTCACCCCCTAAAAAATATTTTCAATTTCAAAAGTTACTTTCTACTTTAGTAAAATAAAATATTTCTCAAATATATTTTTCATTCATCAATCAAATACTAAAAATTATTTCCTAAAAATATTTTCTACTCACCATTAAAACATGAGAAAATAAGTCATAAATCTACTTATTTTTCGGGAAAACATTTTCCATGGAAAACATATTCCTTCGTACCAAACACACCCTAAAAAGGAAAATAAAGAAGAAAATAAGAATATATATACAAAGAGATTTTGTAAGAAAAAGAAACATTTAAGTTGCATAGATTATACAATAATGATATATATCTTAGGATAAAATTCAAAAATTTGTTAAATATTCAAAAAACATATTACGCTTGAACATGAAAACAATTATAACTTTTGAACTTGCATAATGAATTTCTTCAATTGATAAGTGAGAAATTTCATGTCTATGTACAAATAGATAATATGTAAGCTTATATATAATATTTTTAAGTTATAGAATTAACTATAGAATATCAAAACACGAATTCTTGGAACTGAGTACAATAATTATTCTCTGCACAATAAATATACGTACCATATGTGTATATGTTCAATATAACCGGAGACAATAACTTTGCAGAAACATAAACAACATAGTTTAAAACATGTACTCAAAAACAACAATTAATATCATAAGCATAAATTAATGAGTGTAAAAAACATATGAGATATGTAAAAATAGAATGAAATAGAAGGGAAAAAATTGATTCCACTTAATGCACAATGTCACCTTAAGAAAACTTCCCTCAAATACAAGAGGTATAAAGAATTACATTCTTTCAGGATGGATTGATTTTATTCACCAACTTATTGATACAAAAGCAGTGGTGTTAGTAAGTCACTCAACAGAAGCAAAGTACACGAATATTTAATTTTGCGGAAGTAGAAGAAGAAGATTAGAATTTTGGTCGTTTTAAAATGACAGGAAATTCCACTATTTATAGATAACAAAGGGTACTGTGAACAAATATTTATTGTGCCTTGTCAGAAAGGTTACAATTATTTGGAAAAGTTACAACCATTCGAAAAGTTCACAACCTTTTATAAAAGTCACAGCTTTTCATAAAAGTCACAAATTTTGGTAAAAATCGCAACTCGCATTTAAGTCACAACTCTTCATTACAGTCACAACTTTTCATAAAAGTCACATATTTTCATGAAAGAGAAAGGCTAGTTTTGGAATTAAATAAATTTAAAACAAATTTTTTGCTTGTGGTCGCCACGTAGGCGAACCTAAGGCTCTCTTTAATATAAGTATATGATATAAAGTTTTTTATTTTTAGAAATAAATAATGTCAATTTAATTCGTTATTTTATCCTATAAAAAAGAATGACTTTTTCTTATTATTTTCTTATTTCATAGAGCAATATAAATCTCTTCTCTTTTTTACCAAATAATCACATTATATAATTTTCATGTAATATAAAATTCTATTCTTTTCGAATTCTTTATTTACTATAAAATTGTACTTTATTCTAAATTTTTTAATTAACATAAATTGCAAAAAAATATTATATATTATACATATTAATGGACAATTCACATATTCGGGTGTGCAGTAGGGTTGTTGCCTCGTATATTGACAATTATCACTCTTTCCCACCTTTGTAGTATGGTGTCGACTTGTGGAATTTCTATACAAAGTTATACCCATATTGGCTCATATGAGATCGTAAGGGTATCATTTGGACTTTCCTAAATTGACGAGGGACTTAGAGTGGTGCATATGGTTGAACCCCGTTTAAGCTGATAAGAGTGATGAGATATAGCTCATGCCCTCTAACCAAAGCATGGAGAGACCTTAACCACTGATATTTCCTCTGGATTTGAGTGCCAAGAAACTCTCTTAGGTACATGAACCAATCTTCTATCCCTACAGTGGCAAGAAAATATTTCATCCTTATGGGTGACTAAAAATATTATTCCCCAGGCCATTCAAGATGTCACCAAGTTATCCCTCTTGTAGAAGGGTTCAATAGCCCCTAGTTGCAACAAAAGATTGCAACCCTCAAAATATCTCTTACCATTAGCACATGCGGAGAATGCCTTTATTATTTTTACAAGTATCATGGACACTATAGTCTTTGCAGGATTTGGTCCTCTTTGAGCTAACATGTTAACCACATAACCTAAGGTAGTGCTAATTTTCCCTTCCTTCATAGGAAAAACTAAGTAACCCATTAGCGCAACAACGGAAGCTCCCAAACAATATTTCTGCCACTGTCTAGCAGAGCAATCAAACTTTTTATTGAAATGTTTATGACCATTCTTATCACAAAAATGCGAGTATAGAAATTCCTTTGAAATCCATCCAAAATCTTAAAAATCTAACTTCATATTACGCTTCAACCTAATGTACCGTGTTTTTACGGTGCTTTCAATGTTTTTTCCTTTAGAGTCGTGTGTGTCTCAAGCCTTTTTGTAGTAGTTTTAACACGTTTTATGTTTGTTTTAAAGGAAAGATGTCCAGAACTTAAATGCAGAAGGAAGCTGGAAAATAGTGCAGAGCGACCTACGAAGGCCATCGATGGCCCGTCATTCAATCGACGGTCCGTAGGTGGTGACCGTCGATTGCAGTTCAAACAAATAATAAAACTCAGGGAAATATGACCAAGTGTGGGACTACAAAGAGGATCGATGGTCCGTCGATTGAACGATGGACCGTTCTGCTGAATCTTCGATATGATCAAAGATAGTCCTAGTACCCGATGTTGGAGAAATTCTAAGATTGGAGTGACAGAGGGCATCAATGGACTATAAGTGTATCGACGGACCGTGTGTGTCTGTCATTTGATTCAAAGATGATGCCATCTGAAGGACAAAAAAATTATTCTAAATCAGGACTGAGGATAGCAGTCGACGAACCATCGTTCCATTGTGGGTGTCGTCGATTACAGCCGCGTTTTTTGGATAACTTTTCTTATTTTAATTCCTTTTAATTTAGTACAACATTTTCTATAAATATGGATTAAAACCTCATTTTTGAGGTTAGACATTGTGGGCATTGTTCTTGTTTTATGTTGGAGATTGATTTTTGCAAACTTTGGCAATAATTCAATTTCCAAATTTGGTTTCAAGTATTATCTTGCAATTTCAAGTTAATTTTCTGGGTTTTTCTTCAAATTGTCAAAGTAAGTTCATGATTTATTTCTTAACAATGATGAATTGTGTTCTTTCTTGCATGGGTAACTAAATCCACAACTAGGTTTGTGGGAACCATGGGTGATTAACAAAGTAAACCTAGCTAAATAACAATTCTCAAATAGGTTCTTGCATGTATTGATGATTCTTTCGTTTAGAAGTCCTTTGAACGGTGACCAACGTTAGAACACGCCTTGTTACTACTTGCCGGACCAAGGAGGTAGTCAATAAGAAAAGAATTATTAACATAGATTTAGTGGGATACTATCTAATAGGCTAGTGTCAATTGGTGCAAAGTAATAACTAAACCATACATCGATTATGATGCTTAATATGAAGTAAAGGTAAGGGTTAGTAGTTTATACACACGTAACCGGACCAAGGTACAAGGTGAAATTCTCTAGATGCCGGACCAAGGATTTAGAGATACCTAACTTATCACTTTCCATGCAAAACACTAGAGAAGAATTCTTATTGCGAGGAATACAGAGTTATGAACCTAACGGGAAAATCTACATTCTAGTTTATCTCACAAATTGATAAAAACTCAATCTTTTCTTTTGCTTACTTGTTTAATTAGAAGTACTAAAGAAAATTCTTTCACAACCCCCCCCCATTTAATTACTTTTTTATCAGAAAGAGCTTGACTAAATAGACATAATTGTACATTGAAGTTCAGTCTAAACCATCTTCCTCGTGGGATCGATTCCAACCCACTAGGTGGGCTCTTTACTTGATACGATCGCACTTCTTTAGGGAGGTGTAATTTGAGCGCATCAAATTTTTCTAGACTTTCAAGAATTTCTTCAGTGATTGTTTGCATGGCACGATCATTTGACGTCCTTTGTTGGGAAGTCCAAGAAACCTACAAATTTCCTTGATTGTTGGTGTTAGCTCAAAATTCCTAAATTTGAAGACCAATCTTGTGGGATTCCAAAATTTTAGCAAAGCCATAATCATGTAGTGATCAGGAGAAAAAAATAAGAGGAAAGTAAATCCACCCAGTAGTTTGCGGATTTCCAACTCACGATCTTTCTTAATATTCACCCACAATTTTTTTTCTTCAGAAGATCATTCACTCTCACAACCATTTGGGTGTTTGGGAAACTGGGGAGAATCCATGACTCTTCGAAACAAAATAACAAACAAATTCTATCCTCCATTTGACATAATTTGTCTTTAATTTAATGATCGTGATCACATTGACACATAATATTCAATTGTTGTAAAGTGTATTGGGTCCTTTAGATGATAGGGTGGCTACTATGAATGTGAGTTGACAACAAGAGTCAAACCACCTAAGATTTATGCAACATGTATGACCTAATTGAGATTTCTAAGAGTTAGGTAGGCACAGGGTTGAAGAAGTTATATGAGGGAAGGCACATGGTTCCACGGTAATAAAACTATCTGTATCTGCCATGCGTCAACCATATCTCAAATATAGGTAAATTCATGTAACACTACTTCAATTCAAGTGTCAACAATCGCGAGTAATAATATAACCCAAACACGGGTTGGGATCATTCCCACAAATAGTGGGTTTGAGAATTAATAGTCAAGTACAAACCAGTTCAGCCAATCATAGATAAAATATTTTTACAGATGAAAACATATCAAAATAAGAGTGACACAAGTGTGAATTATCAAAAGGGATTTATAGTTAATTATCAACTAAAACAGTAAATACACGAAAATGTAAGTATGGAGACAGGGTTTTTGGAATGTGATAGGATTATGGGCTAAGATAAACAACTGGTAATTTTCCATTAATAGTAAACAGTTGGATATTAGTGATTAAGCTAGACTTTAGTGGGGGTAAACTCTCTCTTTCTCTCTCTAGAAACTTACCCTGAATCAAATTGGTTTCCCTAAAACATCAACAAGCGACAATTAAGAACAAAATTCACCTTAGTCCATTCATTATCTTGAGCTGAATGTGTGGAAGAGGATTTAGGATTCACTCGCTCGAGATGAACCCATGACAACCCACTAACCACATACCATCGATTCAATAGTTTTAGTTTCAAAACATCTCTCTCAAGAAAGCCAAAAACACTAAGCTAAGATTGTATTTGCAACTACAACCTATTAAGTTCAACAACAACTATTAAACAAATCACTTTGATACAACAAATAAACTATAAATGAGCAACACCCAACAATTATATCATCCCATAATCACATAATCACACCCCAAGAATTGGGGTTTTAGCTACACATAGTAAAAAACAAGAATCGCTACCAACTGGTGTTTCCATAAACTGGGTATGATAGATATTGTCTTTACACAAGTCTACAATGTAGAATCTTGAGCACCTACTTTCATTTCATGGAATTGGAAATCTTCTAAACTTCAAAAGCTAAGGAAATTTTGACTTCAAACTATAAAACTAAAATAATGTTCAAAGGTAGAATGATAATTTTCTAGCTAATTACTCAATGTCTGGATAGTAAACTAAGAATTTTAAAACATATTTATAGTTGTTGAAAATTGTGATGCGAAGGATCAACTGGCACAATAAGTCGGGATCAATGATCCACCCTTTATCATTTGTATCACAACTTTTTTTTTGCCTTCAACATCCTTAAAGTTTTATTACTTTGGGCGATATAACACTACATTACGGAACTGTTCAGTGACTCGATGACTGCTCCTTTTGATCGCCAACTTGATTTTCTCCTTCAGGTCATGGCACACTGGAACATAAAGAGAGACAAAGGACATTCAAAGATAAGACTAATGTGTTAGGTGATCCTCATGCCTTCTGTTCTCCGTTCTTTCAGTTGTCTTGTTCCTTTTTGCTTCTTAGTGTCCATGCTTTGTTCCTTAATTCAAAATCTCTAAATATCAAGGATTTGTATCATTTATAGGGGGAATATGGATTTGAGGACACCAAATCTATTAACCAAATCCTTAAATGAATCCAAATCTTGGACTTATCAACACCGTCAACTTAAGCATTTACTTGTCCTCAAGAAAAACTCAAGTTCAACAGTTCAAAAAGGATGTCTCAAATAGTGCTACACAACATTCAATTATGAATGCACAAAAAAAGGCTCAACTTACTCATGCAATGATCAATTGTGCACTCAAAGATTCAAGTTGTGACAAACCATTACCAAAAAATCTTAAGCTCACTAGACTTGCTTCAAATGCAAGTTCAAGCTCAACAAAAGTGTTCACAAATTCCCTCATATAAAGAATGATTCCATAATTACACACAATGGTTCACAAATTAAAGCTCCAGAATTAGATGCAACGTTAACACTCACAAAGATGAATGCAATGCATGACTTAACCCATGGGTTGCCCTTATTTTCCAGCAAACAATTGTTTCAGCTCACTCAAGATCACAAAGGTCTTTTCAAGGCTTGTAATGGGGTTGAGTGTAACAGTATGATCACTTAGGCTCAGGGATTTTTATCCTCATGAAATGTGGTGTGAACAACACTTCTTTCCCTCTTCTTCATCATTTTTGCTCGTGCTAACAAGTCATCCCATTACTCATCTTCAATGGATTGTTGGAAAACCCATTTTTTTGTACTTTTTAACTTTATTCCGCAACTTTTTCATTTTCTTTTCTATCACTTTTTTTATATTGAGGGATTCCATTTTTCTCAAAACCATGGGTCAAAAGGAATTTCCTTGCACTTCTTCATATACCTTCTCTGTTCACCACACCCCAAACATAGGCTTTTGGCCAAAGTTGTATATTCAAACTAAGCACAACTTCTTGAGAATTATGGACAATAAATAAAGAAAGGTCATAGTTTCATCAAGTTTCTTCTGAGAAAAGGCTAAGGCTCAAGGGGTGTTCAAGCAAGGATGACACACACTTACAAGGTTGGCCAAAAAATAGGTATACTTCAAATTGGTTCACTCTCTCTCAAGTTGCCTAAGATTATATCATGAGATTGCATCATGTAGTCAATAGGACCAAAAGGTAAAATTCTAGGTATCATCATGCATGGTTCATGATAAGCTCTCATATAAGGCATAACCACTAATGTCAACAAGACACCACACTTTTGCTAGTGTGCAATGTTCATCTCAAGAGAGTAAATTCGATACTTGGCTAGTCACAATGAGGTGTAAAGAGTTCAAATATTGTCTATGCAACTTCATTTGGCGTCATCATAGCCACATCTTTATTTTTGTTCGAATATGAGCACTATTCAAGTCTCGGTATTGATCAAAATAGGGACTTAAATTTACAAGAGAACAACCACATTCAACACAAACAAAAGGTGACAAATTTCTTTTGAAGGTTCGAAGATCATTTACAATTTAAACGTGGAGCACAAGCTCAAAATCTGCAAAAAAATATTATTTAACACAAATAAAGTCACAAGCCAAATATAAACAACACATTAATCATCAATATTCACACAAAAGGTGGACATCATTTCACCACAAACCAAAATCATTTGTCCTCAAATGCAAATGAAATAAATATCCAAATGTGAAATTAAGTAAGACAGAGAGGGAGTTAAAGAAAGGATCATGTCCACACAGTGTCTCCGTCTATCTTGCATTAGTGTCCAGTGTTATGCTCTGAATCTGGCACTAATACTCAGAGTCGCCTCAAAGAAACAACTCTGCTAGTCCCAACCATGGTGGTATCTCCCAGAGAAGTATGCTGCGTAGTCTCAACCATGGCATCCTCTAGATCAGCCAGATCATCATACACCATTATCATGCACCTTTGCCTCTGTGTCGTCAACTGCAGTGCCATCCCTATGCACGTCTTTGGTTGCAGTCATAGGAATCCCTGAAGTTTTCAGAGCGTCCAAATATTCTGCAGCCTCCAGCAATGAAGTAAAGCCTATAGACTTTAGATAGTTTACGTCTTTCCTCAAGTCTGCTACCTCAGTTTTTAAAGCCGTAACCACGGTGGTCTCCCCCTGTATACTCTCATAAGTAGTGACTCTAGTAGTCAGATCATCAACTGAGGCTCGAATAGGGGTTAGTGTAACAGGAATGACGCTCTCAATCTTTCATAGGATGTATCTCTCAAGTCGGGTAACTCGTACATCAACTAAATGACCCAAATGCCCCATCTTCAGGATCATCGCTTGAGTAATCTTGGTCTGCTAGGATGAAGTGGATGTGACTGGAGCCTATAAAAAAAGATAGGGTCATAAGTACCTGAAGGTACGGAGGTCGAAGCAGGCATAGACACCTCTATAGGTAATGAATCTATATATACCTTCGAGAATGTTTCCACCGGAGCTGCCCTCCTTCTATCAGCCTCCTCTCTAGTTTATTTAACCTATATGCTCTGAATGTCTGTTAAAGATGAAGAAGTAACATCAAAGTCTCTAGTAGCATCCCGAGGCACACTAGGATGCTAACATAACTCCGTGATCAAGATCAGGAATGGTAGGAAGGTTTGGCTCTGTTTGGCCTTCATAGCCATCTCCTGCTCTACGATAAGCCCCATGTCAATACTCTTTCTGGACATGATCATCCCAAGGCAATCCGCCTTAGGGAGGCATAGGATGGACTCATTTTGGGATTGCATGATACTGCTGCTGATAAAGCCAAACGAGAAACAAGTAGTAATGTTCAGATCCTTTTTCTCAATAGGAACCCCAACCTTGATCCACCTTGGGGTTGCATGAGAAATCAATGATTCCAACCAGACTTCAGATCATCCAAGGACTAAGAGATGTATAAGCCCTCATATTCTAGTGTGACATCATATTCTAGTGTGACACGTAGAGCTCTGCCAAGTATATTATTAATGTGGTTGCTACTGCACCCGACCTCCTATCCCAGGACCATGACCGACTTCACTGGTCTAAAATCAATGACCTTCTTCTTTATTTTAGGATCTAGTTCACTATATGCAGAGTAGGTCTCCTGGAAGCATAAATTATATAAGGGCTTCTTGGCCTAGTGAACTGCTCAAATCATTGGTAATGGAGGGTGTCCCTCACGTGTACTATTTGCCCTCAAGGCCTTCTGTAGACAACCACTGCTTCTCGTGAATAATTCTCTATCCATCTGCTTTCAATCTTTTCATAAGCCTAGGAGGAGGGACCTTTCAATCTCTTCAGAAGCCTAGGAGGAGGGACGATTGGTGGTATAGGAGCCAAAGGAGGTGCCGGAGTTGGCACTACATCTACTAGTGAGACAGCTTGAAGAAATCTTACTGAGTAAGGTTGGGATCTACCTCGGAGCTCATTTCACCGGAGTTGCAAAGGCTGGTTGTCCTCAGGCTCAGATAAAGTAACTTGCGAACCAGTAGTAACCCTGTCAGAAATGGGCCTCTTTCCCTTGCCTTTGTTTCTAGGTAAAGGTTCCTGCCTTCCTCTTTTTGATAGGTTTGAGCCCCCTTCATTTATTGTGATACCCCGTGCTCTTTTCCTTGGTGGCATGTCTATGTTAGTCCTTAACATGTCTTTATTGTGAAAAAGTTAGGAATTTTTCAATGATAATCATAGACAAATAGTTGCAAACAGACTTGCCGATCAATTCGGTGAGTTGCCAAATCACTTCGGCGAGCTAGATCAGGCTCGCCAAAAGGATTGGCTCAAAATTCTCAGGAAAATTTGGTGAGTTGGCGATGGGAAGGCCTTTCGGTGAATCACCAACAACATTCGTCGAGCCAGGATTTGCCCATCGAAAGATACAGTACAAAAACAATCCAAGGGTGCAGATAAAGGACGATCAAGAAGACTTTCGACGAGTCACTGAGTGCCTTCAGCGACTTCAAGCTTCTTGCCGAAAGTTACAGAACCAAACTAAGAGTAAAGCGTGAAATTAAAGGTGAGATGGGGAACTCCAGCGAGCCGTTGAGTGGTAAGGCGAGCTCGTCAGCTTGCAAAGTGACCCAACGTGCCTACTTTCTATCCATCTTCTCGAATTCAATCCCGTGACTCCCGAAAACAAAATGAAAACATGCACTAGTCAAATTTAAGCAAGACTTCTAACACCCATTACCCCGGGATACTCAGACTTTTATGGGTTTAAACTAAACATGCAAGCACAACCCCACAATTTAAATTTATTTCAACACACAAGAGTATGGGATTACACAATTAGAGCAACATAAGAAAATATTTCGAATTAACACTAGGCAATAAAGAAAATTAATCCAATAATTAGAGAGTCCCAACGTACGACAATAAGATAATATCATTGGCTAAAGATTACAAAATATGACAAAAATAAACACTGGGTTTGGGAAACCTACCTTTTATGCCGAATTGAAAACCTAAAAAACAATGTATTCCAACTCCGAGCACAAGACAACGACTAAAACACTTAGAGAATGTAAAAATATAGTAAATACTAAGATGTGCAAGATTTGGAAGTTCAGAATCGAGTGAAAGTTAGAAAGTTTGAAGTTTAAGCCTTTGGCCTTTTAATAACCCGTTCAGGTCTCGCTCATTCCGTGACATTAGTCATGCTCACCGATCCACCCTGCGAGTCACCGAGTAGTAACTTACCTTGTCAAGTTTTACAGGATCTCCTGTTGAGGTAGAGGTCCAAAGAGCAAATAAGATCGGGGTCGTCGACTCGGTCAGTGATTTGCCAATAATTTCTTGGGCTTGTGGAGTTTTACAGAACCCAAATACAAATTGGCTTGGATCAAACGACGTTTTAAGTTGGGATCACCAAAATTTTTGGCGTCTCGCCCACGTACTTGTAGATCACCAAATTTTCACTCTTCAATCACTTTTCATATTTTGTCCAGCATAGTCAACACAACATTGTTTCCAAAACAAAAATAAAGCAATAAAGGGTCTTGGGTTTCCTCCCAAGCAGCACCATAGTAAATGTCGTGGCACGACGCGATTCTACACTCAAACCTTATTTTTCGGGTCGGTCAAAGTATCACTAGGCAACCCCTCTTGTTGTCTCGGGTAGATATGACACAACTCATAATCCACAAGGTTCTTAAGTAGCTAAATAGATTTGGAGTGAGTCAATCATCTCATTTAGCACTTCAATATTCTTTTTCACCTCTTCGAGCAATTATCTTGATCGTTGACATTTGGAGAATGATTAATAGCGTATCCTCAACTCACCTATTCTTATTGTCTTTAGACTTTCCCCGCTCACGAGGAGGTATGTATCTAACGTTCCTTCGACGCTGGACTTTAACCTCCAATATCTTTTTGTGAAATCGTCCAACTAAGCTAATAGTGGAACCAAATAGTGGTCTGCCTCCTTTTTTTGATTAGTCTCAGTTATTTGGGTAACTTCTCTACCAATTCTACTCAATCTCTCTATTAAACAAAGAAGAAACACCCCAAAACAAATAAAGCAAAACTAAAATTTAGGTTAGTATCACTATAACTAACAAGATTAAAATTCTAGTTAACCAAACATTCTCAAATAACACCACTTCGCAGCAACGGTGCCATTTCGACTTCACGTATCAGGACAATACTTCTAGTTCAAGTGCATATGATAGCGAGTGGTAATATAACCCAACCAAGGGTTGGGATCGTTCCCACATAGAGTGGTTTTGAGAACTAATAGTCAAGTACAAATCAGTTCAAGCCAATCATAGCTAAAAGACATTTATGGATGAAAACATATGAAACTAAGAGTGACACAGGTGTCAATTATCAAAAGGGGTTTATAGTTACTTATCAACTAAAATAGTAAATACACAAAACTGTCAATATGGAAACGGGATTTTTGGATGTGATAGGATCATGGGTTAAGATAAACAACCGTGTAATTTGCAATTAATTGTAAACAACTATAGTTAGTGATTAAGCTAGACTTGAGTGGGGTAAACTCTCTCTCTAGAGATTTACCTCGAATCAAGTTGGTTTCTCTCAAACACCAATAAGCGGCAATTAAACACAACCTTCGCCTTAGTCCATTCACTCTCTCGAGCTGAATGTGTGGAAAAGGTTTAAGGATTCACTCTCTTGAGCTCAAACCATGACCACCCACTACCCATAGACTATCAATTTAGTAGTTTTGGTTTCAAAATCTCTCTCTTGAGCAAGCCAAAAACACTAAGCTAAGATTGTATTTGCACCTACAACCCATTAAGTTCAACCAAAACTACTGAAAGAAATCATTTTTAAACAACAAATAGACTATCAATTAGCAACAACCAGATGTTATATCAACCCATTATAGTTTAATCACACCTCAAGAATTTGGGTTTTAGCCAGACATAGTAAAAATCAAGAAATTGATACCAACTGGTGTTTTCATCAACTAGGGACGATTGATATTGTCTTATACATGTCTATAATGAAGAATCTTAAACACCACTTCCAATTTCTTAGAATTTGAAATCTTCAAATTTTCAAAAGCTAAGGAAAATATGACTTCAAACTTGAAAACTAAAACAATGTTCAAAGCTAGAATGATAATTCTCTAACTGATTACTGAATGACAGATAGTAAACTAAGTATTTTAAAACATATATATAGTTTTTGTTGCGATGGATCAATCGACTAAATAATTTGGGATCGCTGATCCACTCGGTGATCCGCCTTCATCATTTGTATCACCGTTTTTATTTTGCCTTCATCATCCTTGAGGTTTTGTAACTTTGGGTGATATACCACTGCATCACGAAACTATTTGGCGTCTCGCTGACTGCTCCTTTTGATTGCCAAGTTGATTTTCTCCTTCATGGCTTAGTACAATGGAACATAATGTGAGACAAATGCCATTCGATGACACACCTAATGTGTTAGGCGATCATCAGACCTTCTTTTTTTCGTTCTTCAGATGTCTTGTTTCTTTTTGCTCGTGAGTGTCTATTCTTTGTTCCTTAATTCAAAATCCCTAAACAATCAATCATTTTTATCATTTATAGGAAGAAAATATGCATTTGAGGACACTAAATTTATTAAAATAAATCCCTAAATGTGTCCAAATCATGGACTCATGAACAAGGTGGTAAAATAGAACATTTTTGAGATGTTCATGACAACATCACAAGAAACAATAAAATAAAGGAGGATCCCAATTGGGAAATTGATCGTAATGACAATTATCAAAGCGATAACAATTATCATATAAATAAAAAACAATACCAGATAGTTTAAGAAAGGTAGTACATAAACAAACAATTAATTAAGTAAATAAATAAGTAAATAAGTACATGAATAAATAAAAATACATAAACATGTAAACATGCAAGAAAGTCGAACAGATAAGGAAAGGGGATATGTGATTAAGCATGAAAATATATAAAGAAGGGAAAAGGTGAGGATGAAACATGGAAATAAAATAATAAAGAAGAGGGAAAAGGGATGGAACATGGGAATAGACTATAAATAAGGAAAGTAAATAAAAGGAAAATAATTAGCAATTAAGACATAATAATAACCAAACAAGCAATGAAATAAACAAATAAAGTAAACCCCATAGAAATCAATGAAACAAGCGATGGTAAGAACCTAGTTATATCTCTAGTAGAGCCGTCATTCTGTTGCGTTCTGTTATTTTGCAAAATAGGTTTTGGTGCACAACCTAACAATTCTTTTGGGTTTTGGTTTAATGAAGAATCGCCACCTAATGAATTAAAGTGTGCGGGGGTACCTACCTAACCTAACTAAATCTAACCAATGTTTCAACGAACCAGAGATCGGGTAAGATTTCAAATAACCTCGAGAGAACGATGTTAAGCATCCCTCGAGATTCACAACTATGGGTCCCAGCCTTATCTTATACAATTTATGTGAAGGTTACAAGTAACAATCAAGGTCATTATTTATTAATTAGTTAATGAATAAGCATGCAAACTAGGTGATAAAAATTAGAAACTTAAATATAAGCAAGGATATAGAAAATGCACAAGTATATAGAAGAGAATCCAATTTTATTTATGAACTACCCAAAAAAATATAAAATATCCAGAATAGAGTACTTTGAAAATTGAGACAGAAATGTGCAGTAGATATATATAAAGCAGATTTTAACATGCTTGAGCTATTTTGACTGACATGAAAACAATTGTGTTGCAGAGATTATTTAATAGTAGGCAGAAATATGCAGCAAATATATTTCTATTATTTAACGTGCTGAAAATTATTAGAGTACCGTTTTAACAAACTTATTTATTCAGTTTGATTAACCATGATCTCATTAGTTAAATGCTATAGACACGGTTTCATGTTGAAATTATTACCGATTATATAAGCATGATTTCTATAAAAGAAATATAATAATTTTTTTGGTTAAGAGGGCTTTTATTTATAAAACAAACATCAGGTTACTTAGGGCTAGTTTCCCCATTACTAGTAGCAGAATTATACATATTTAATGATAGTAAGGATACAATTGTATGAGGGTTTAAGTACTGGCCATCCTCATTCACTTTTACCCTAGAGTTCAAAACACTAAGATTACCAAACTTGCTAAGATAATTACAGAAGAGCATATTTATTTTCCTACTAATATAACGTCCAATATAATAATTTTCTAGAGATTCTTTAATCCATGTTGGAGGTTCCATCAAAAACTGCAGAGCAGTTGTTGTGGCTCTTTGACATCCTTCTGTTTCTAAAATATGACCCACTATATTCCCTTCTTGAAAATTATGTCGGGCCTGGGGATTCCCCAGTTTCTTTAGTGCAAACCTGCAGTCATTTGTAACGTTAACAAAAAGTTGAGAAGGTTGATTTAGTTGCATAATTAACTCTGTCGCATCTGTTTCAACTTTAGTAATTCCCAGATTATTAATTCTGGCTACCTCAAGACCATGAAGAAAAGTTTGGAGCTCTATATGGGTATGATTTATACCTTTACTTTTTTTTAATAGAATCCTGCAATCTAGTTTCTTTACAATCATGAAATACACCTCCAATGCCAGAATGTTGATTATCATTACTATAAGAGCCATCAACATTAAGTTTGATTCCTCCCATCAAAGGAGGAAACCATTTAACCATAATATCACAATGCTTATTTTCACATCCTATGGTATGAGTAGAATATTTAAATTCTAGAATACAGGCTATAAGATGATCAATGTTGACATCTCTGAAATGATTATTAAAAATATTGTGATTTCTATTAAGCCAAATATGCCAGAGAGTAAATGAATAAAAGAAATCCCAAGACAAAAGGTGATTTTCAAATTTATGAATTAAATTCTTCCGGCCAAAATTCACTAAAGTATGTGAAATTTTGACCAAAAAGTAAGAACAATTGGGCACCCAAATAAAATATGATAAATATCTTCTTCTTCCTGATTACAAATGCTGCATGTAGATGAAGGAATAATATAAGCCTATGCAGAAAGGAATTTAAAGGGAGACGATTATGCGAACATACCATAAGAAGAATATGATTTTCCTAAGAGTTGGAATCTCCCATATCCAGTTATAATTATTATGAGTTAAAAGAGGGGGGAGATAACTTTGTACACAGAAGCAAGAGAATACAATCCATTACTATTAAGAGACCAAGAAGGGAAATCATTATTCCTCAAACCTTCCGTAAAGATAACTATATTAATTTTATGCTTAATATCTATAGGAAAAACAAAGGAACCGTTTTTAAAATTACGAGAATTATTCATATAAATGTCACTGATAGTCATATTAATGTCAGTAATAAATAGAGGGCCTGGAATTAAAGATCTAAGAGAGAAATTCAGAGGAATCCAATTAGAGTGCCAAATACTTATATGAGTACCCGTTACCGCATTCCAATAAATACCTTTCTTACAGAATTCCCATCCTCTAATATTTTTAGCAATTATGATTTACACGATCTTATAGAGCTATCATCATATTTTTTTACTAGACAATTAGCCCAAAGATGATTTGGATTAGAAAAAGTCTCCAAGTAAAACTTGCAAGAGTAGCTTTATTTTTTACCTTAGCTTTAGTTATACCCAGGCCACCTTCTGATTTCTGCTTAGTCACAATATCCCAATTTAGATAGTGTAATTTCTTTTTAATAGAAGTCTATCCCCACAAAAAATCACGCTGAATTTTATCTATCATATTAAGGGTGGTGCTTGGTAATTTGTAAATTTGCATAGCATAATTATGGATAGTATTTAAAGTAGCTTTAATTAGAACTACTCTTCCTGCAGGATTAAGAAAATTAGTCTTCCAATTAGCTAATCTGTTACGAATTTTATCAATAATATAATTAAAATAAGAGTGGTTAGGAGTTCTAGAGAGAATGGGAAAACCACGATAAACCCCAAAACGAGAGGATTTTTGAATTCCTAAATAAGAGGTGGCAAGGGAGATAAACTCTTGAGAACAAGAATGAGAGAAAATAATTTTAGATTTATTTTTATTTATGGATTGCCCAGAGAGGTCACAAAATTTCTAAAGAGAATTTGCAATAGTGACAATATTCTCGGAATGGGCTTTAGCCATAAGAGTAAGATCATCTGCATAAAAGAGGTGTGATAGAGGAGGAGCCAAATGATTTATTTTTATCGGATCCCAGATTCCTAAGTTAAATTGATGACTTATATGTAAAGACAAAATTTCCATACAAAGAATGAATATGTAAGGCGACATAGGGTCACCTTGTCTAATTCCTCGAGAAGGACTTAAAAGGTCAGTTTTAGAGCCATTAACCAGAATAGAGATTGTACTAGTAGAAATACAACTCATAATGAGAGATCTAATATTTTTAGGAAATTTGAAAAAACTTAGGGTTTCGTAAATGAAAGACCATTCTAACTTGTCAAAGGCTTTCTCTAGATCAATTTTTAAAACAAAACTTCCACCTTTCCTCTTTGAATGTTTAAGATATTGAATTACTTCATGAATAATAATAGAATTATCAGTTGACCTTCTACCTTTAAGGAAGCTACTTTGACAAGGACCAATAAGAGTTTCTAAAATTGGTTTCATCAATTAACTTTTGTTTTTGTAATAATTTTATAAATCGTATAACACAAACCAACGGGTCTAAAATTTTTATGATGATTTGCATTCTGAAATTTAGGAACGAGACAAAGATAAGTGGTGTTTAAATAATGAGGCAGAATAGCACTTTTAAATATAAAATGACAAATCTCAAGAACCGATTTACCTACAATATTCTAGTGTTTTTGATAAAAAGAAGGGTGAAGACCATTGGGTCCAAGTGATTTGTGGGGTTTAAAAGAAAATATAGCTTTAACAATCTCATGAACTTCAAGAGGGTAATCAAGAGGAGAGATATTATTAAAATCAGGGTTACGTAATGAAGTCTGTCTATGAGAGGTAGAGTAAATATTTTGAAAATAATTTAAAGTGTGATCCCCATTGTAATTTTTAAAAATAGAAATATTATTTCTACGTCTACAATTATTAACGAAGATGTGATAAAATTTAGTATTAGCATCACCATCATTTATCCAATTAATACGAGATAGCATACGCCAATGGTCTTCTTCAATTTTAAGAAGATCATTATATTCTTTAATAAGCTGTATGTTAAGATTAACAAGAAAATCATTATTACTAAACTAAGGATTTTTTTGTATACGTTTAAATCTACCAAGGATACGATTTTTCTTTTTAAAAAATCTCCAAAAATAACTTTACTCCAATTCTTGATAGTGTAGACAAAATTACTATAAGTAGTTTTATGATCATTGTTTAACCAATATTCAGAGACAATATTCTTAAATTTACATTGATCATACCAACAATTTTCCAGACGAAACAATTTGCTATTATTATGCCGATCAGAAATATTAATTTAAACCAAAAGAGGGGAATGATCGGAATAAGTGCGAGGAAGATGGGTAACAGAAGCATTAAGATGGGTTTGAATCCAATTTTGATTAGCAAAACACCTATCTAATCTTTCCAAAATAAGACTTCTACCAACTCTATGATTTGACCAAGTATATCTACTCCCTTAAAACCTAAATCATCAAGACCACAATAATTAGTACAATTAAGAAAATTATTATCTCTAGTCCAAGTTATAGGGTTTCCTCCACATTTATCTGCTTGACAAATAATATCATTAAAATCTCCTACTACAAACTAGGGACCAATATAATTATCTCTAATGTTTAGAAGATTATTCCAAAGAGTATTTCTATGAATAATATTAGGGTTAGCATAAACAATGGACATTAACCAAGTAGGATTGTTAGTAAGTACCTCAATCATCACATGTAATTCTTGGAAAGTTTGTCACACTCATGTAATCCTTACTTGATCTTCATGCCATAAGAGTACAATACCACTAGATCTTCCAGTTGCAGGAGATTCAAACATACCAGTAAACTTATAATCATTTTTAAGACTTTCATGATTTTTCATTTTTATTTCAAGTAAAGCCAACATGCATGGGGTATGCATATTAAGATGATCCCTCATATTTCTTCTAAAAGCCATGTTATTAGCACCCCGAACATTCCAAATAATTAAAGAAGGGTTTCTATTCATTATGAATGGATGCATGTTCAATGTCTCCTGTTCTCGATCCATATTGATCTCTGTCTTGATAGTTGGTGTCAGTACTGCTGCTAATTTTGCCGCCCTACTATTAATTGGTGATCGAAATTCAATGGAGAATTTCTTTAGTGTTTGTGGACACTTGAAAATGTATTTCTTGTCCTCCATCTCTGGGAATAACATAAGGGCTACTTTGCTTAGGTCTGCTATTTCGGTGAACGAGGGAATGTGAGGTTCCTCTTCCAACCCCAAGTCTTGTTGTGTTACTGGCATTTCCTGAGTAGTCATATTTTGAAGGGGGGGGGGACTGTCATTTGAGGGTTTTGAGGTATCCATGGAAATAACAAGGGGTTTTCCTGAGATAGTTCCATCAGACTGAAGAATTGAAGATTCTAACTTGTTCCCAAGTTCTGATTTAGATTTAGGTGGGATGGCATTCCCCACATGTGTTGCATGTTGTGATAGATCAGTGGGGCCATCTCTGATGTCCAAGGATTTATTATATTGTTTACCACTTGGTGATTGAGGAAGTTGTTCGTTGCTAGTCTCATTCCTTCCATAATTACTTGTGCTAAAAAGTTGGATTTCGAAGAACAATTGATACTTCCTGTCCGTTTAAGTCCATCTGAACATCACTGCTTGGTTTTATAAACCCCGTCCGATCCAAGACAATGGAGGTTGGTTTGGTGGTAATGCATTCGTTACGAATAATAACTAGGAGTTTTGCAGTGGAGGGGGAGGAGGAGGAGGAGGATATGGATTTTTCATTATTTTGTTTAGAGGAAATAGACTGATCTTCCCCTTGCTTGAGAAGAGGATTGTCTTCTCTTGATTCATAACTAGAGGAAGATTTTAAAGGATTTATAAAATTATTTGTGTGTTGAAGTGAAGTTAATGATTTGGTGAATAATTCTCGAGATATGTTATGCTTGGTATTGGTGGGAATAAGAGTAGATGTATTAGAAGAAAAGCTGGCCATAGGTTTTAAATGCATGTTTGGACATTTGTCCATTTTTTTATTAGGATTTGCCAAGTGTTCAGGGTTATTCTTTTTGTTGTCCATATTAATTAATTTACAACTATCATAATTAGTAGTAATTAAAGAGATAAATCCTTTTTTACCACTAGAAACGCCCTCCGTTTTACTAGAAGAGTTGATTGGTTTATTAAAAATGATATCCTCTTGGCATGTGTCTTGGACACTTGTCAAATTACTTTTGCAAGTTGGAATGGGGGAATGAACCAACTCAAGAGATTGATGAACAATCTCCATCTGATCAAAAATGGAGAGGGAAGAAAATTTATTTGTAGAGGTAGGAAGATACAAATTTTTTTAGGAGTATTAAGATGATTATCATTAGTAAGAAATTTTGAATTGGAATAATTCAAATTAAAGAGTAAATTATTATTAATTTTTTCTTACCTGTCATCTTGATCCTTACCTGCTGGAGAAGAACTCATTTGTGCTTTCTGAACTGTCCCTTTCATGATACCATTCTTGTTATATTGCACTTTATGCAAAATTTCATTTGTTTGGTTTGTTTCCATCGAGTCAGATTGACTAATTTGCACAACCTCTGATTTAGAATATTCGGAACAAAGCTGTTGGTGTTGAGTACCAATCATGCCACATTTTATGTAAAGAAGATTTGCCATTTTATACTCGATTATTTGCTTATGACTTCCTATGAATATATGAGGCTTGACAGGTTGTTGAAGATCAATTTCTACACAAAGCCTAGCATATCTTCCTCTAAGTGTGACACTCGAGCATGCATCCACTTTTAGCAAAGTACCAATAGAATTTTCTATTTTTTGTAGAATAATTGAATCATAAAATTCAGTAGGAAGTTGAAGAAGAGGAACCCAAACTGCAAAAGTATTGCTTATTGCAGTATTTGGCATAAAGTTTGGTATCCATGTTTGTATTGATAGAAAAAACCTATTAATGAACCAGCGCCCATTAAACAGAATTTTATTACGACTTGCTTCGGATCCCAATTTGACTATGTAGTAATCATAACCCAGATCTATTAGAGGGAACTGCTCCTCTAGATTCCACAGAGTTTGTAATTTAGCTTTTAGATACTGATGTATTATTTTTTTCCCCAGAAGTTTGATAATAATGGAGAATTCCCATGGTGCATACATGCGCAGTTTGTCTTCTTCAGAGAGCGTAATTATAATATTCTCTCCCTCCATTCGATTTGTACAAACCAAATCAAAGCCAACACATATAGGCATGTATTCTAAAGCAAATAGGTTGAAATAAACTAAACACATAAATCCCCCCCTCCTTTAGACGATCCCCCCAAATATTTTTATATATGGAGAGTTAAATTTATACAAATATTACAAATTGAATAAAATGAAATAGGCAAAACACGAATTCTCAATCATATATTTATGTAAAAGAGAACCCTAGGGCCTGTTAGGTAGTGGAGCCTGATTAATTTTAGGTTTTCCTATTTATTCTCTATTTTAGGCTTTCCTATTTATTCTCTGTAACCAAAAATAATCTGATTTATTAATATAAATATACCTCACCGCCGTGGAAGTTTACTCGCGGGGTGTTACCACGAAAAAATGGGTTTTCTCTTTCTCTCTCTAAATCTCTCATCTCTTTCTCTTGAAAGTTCTTGTGTTCTTCATTCATCTAGTGTGTGTGCGTGAATTTGATCCTAACAACTGGTATCAGAGCTAAGGAGATTCAACACGATCACAGAAGATGGATAGTTTGAAGCTTGGAATCAAGAAGTTTGATGGATCCGATTTCAGTTTCTGGAAGATGCCGATCGAAGATTATCTGTACCAGAAAGATCTTCACGAACCGTTGACCGGGGTGAAGCCGGAATCCATGACGGAGGAGAAGTGGAAACTCAAGGATCGCCAGGCTCTAGGGTTGATCCGGTTGACTTTGTCAAGATACGTGGCGTTCAACATCGTGAAGGAGAAGGACTACGTCCGGTCTGTTTAAGGCACTGTCAAACATGTATGAAAAACCATCGGCTATGAAAAAGGTATATTTGATGCGTAGATTTTTCAATTTAGAGATGTCTAAAAATGGATCCGTTTCTGATCATATAAACGAGTTCAATATGATTGTGAGTCAACTCAATTCTGTGGATATTAATTTCAAAGATGAAATTAAGGCATTGATTTTGATGTCATCTCTGCTTGAGTCTTGGGATACTGTTGTTGCTGCGATTAGCAGTTCCCGTGGATCTGAGAAACTGAAGTTTGATGAAATCCGTGATGTTGTTCTTAGCGAAAGTATTCGCAAACTAGAAGAGGTAGATTCATCGGGCAGTGCTCTCAGCGTTAATCGAAGGGAGAGAAGTAAGACGAAAGGCCAAAATCAACATGGTCGATCAAAATCAAAGAATCAAGAAATCCCGTAACAGATCAAACGGGACTTGTTGGAACTGTGGAGAAAAAGGGCAATTTCGGACGAACTGTACAAAGCCAAAGAAGAAACAGAATCAGAAATTTGGAGATGACAATGATTCTGTAAATTCAGCAGAGGACATTGGGGATGCTCTAATCCTTAGTGTGAACAACCCGGTTGAATCATGGATTTTGGATTCTGGTGCATCTTTCCATTCGTCTCCAAGCAAGGAATTGTTCCAAAACTTCAAATCTTGAAATTTTGGAAAAATATATCTTGCTGACAATAAAGCCTTAGAGATTGAAGGAAAGGGGGATGTTTGCATAAAGACCACCTCGGGAAACCAGTGGACATTGGAGGATGTCAGATATATTCCTGGGATCAAGAAAAATCTGATCTCTATTGGTCAGTTGGATAGCACCGGATATGCAGTAGAGTTTGGGAAAGGTTCGTGGAAGATCGTGAAAGGTGCTATGGTAGTAGCTCGTGGCACCAAATCTGGAACCTTGTACACCACTGCAGGGTGTATAAACATGGCCGCTGTTGCTGAAGGTGCTTTCGGTGCATATCTGTGGCATAACAGACTTGGACACATGAGTACTAAAGGAATGAAGATGCTGGTTGCAAAAGGAGCATTAGAGGGTCTGAAGTATGTTTATATGGGTCTTTGCGAGAGTTGTGTTATGGGCAAACAGAAAAGAGTAATCTTCACAAAGACTCCTAGAGAGCCAAAGAAAGTGCGGTTGGAAATGGTCCACACAGATGTTTGGGGACCATCTCCAGTATCATCACTTGGAGGATCCAGATTCTATGTTACCTTCATTGATGATTTCAGCAGGAAGGTATGAGTTTACTTCTTGAAGCATAAGTCAGATGTGTTTGCAACTTTCAAGAAGTGGAAAGCTGAAGTTTTAAAATCAGACCGGTTTGAAAGTCAAATGCCTAAGGTCTGACAATGGAGGAGAGTATGACAAATCAAAGTTCAAGGCATTTTGTACAGCTGAGGGAATCAGATTGATGAGAACAGTTCCTGGTAAGGCAAGGCAGAATGGAATTGCTGAGAGGATGAACAGAACATTGAATGAGCGTGCAAGGAGTATGAGGATACACTGTGGGCTGCCCAAAACACTTTGGGCGGATGCTGTGAGCACAGCTGCATACTTGATCAATAGGGGACCATCAGTTCCTTAAGGGTTCAAGATTCCAGAGGAGGTGTGGACAGGAAAAGAACTCAAGTACTCACACTTGAGGACTTTTGGTTGCAATTCTTATGTTCATGTTGATCCAGAAAAGAGAGACAAGCTTGATGCCAAGGCTGTGAAGTGTTACTTCATAGGATATGGTTCTGATTTGTTTGGTTACAGGTTTTTGGGATGACAAGAACAGAAAGATCCTGAGACATTGTGACGTGACATTTGATGAGTTTGTCCTTTACAAGGACAGAGAGCAGAAGGTTCTAGAGATTACAAAGCAAGTGGAGTTGAGGTTGAGTTGGAGAAGAGTAACCCCTGAGATGTCGAAGCAGATACTCAGCCAACTCCTACTGAAGAATCTGAAGTGGAGAAAGTTACACCTGAGCAGGTGTTAAGGAGATCATCCAGATCCATCAGGGCACCAGATAGGTATTCACCTTTATTACACTATCTATTACTGACTGATGAGGGGGAACCAGAGTCTTTTGATGAGGCCCTCCAGGTGGAGGATTCGATCAAGTGGGAGCAAGCCATGGATGATGAGATGAGGTCACTTGAGAAGAACGACACATGGGTGTTGACTAAGCTACTTGTAGAGAAGAGAGCTTTGCTGAACAAGTGGGTGTTCAGAATCAAGACTGAACCAGATGGAAAAAGAAATTTCAAGGCTCGTTTAGTGGCTAAAGGATATTCACAAAGGAAAGGTATTGATTATGCTGAAATATTCTCTCCTGTTGTGAAGTTAACCTCTATTTGAATTCTGTTGAGTGTTGTTGCATTGGATAATTTGCATCTAGAGCAAATGGATGTTAAAACATTATTTTTACATGGAGATCTGGACAAAGATATATATATGCAGCAACCGGAAGGATTTGTGGTTCCAGGCAAGGAACACATGGTGTGCAAGCTCCCCAGGAGCTTGTATGGACTAAAGCAAGCACCAAGGCAGTGGTACAAGAAGTTTGACTCCTTCATGATCAAGAGTGGATTCTGCAAAGCTGAAAAGGATCCTTGTTGTTACTTCAAGAAATACACTGATTCATATGTCTTTCTACTCTTGTATGTGGGTGATATGTTAATTGCATGATCTAGTATGAGGGAGATTAACAATCTGAAGACAAGGTTGTCTGCAGCATTTGAGATGAAAGATTTTGGGGATGAAGATTTCTCGGGATAGATCTGCTGGCACTTCAAATCTATCTCAGCAGTTGTACATTGAGAAGGTGCTGAGCAGATTTAAAATTAATGATGCCAAACCCAGGACTACTCCATTGGCAAATCACTTTAAATTGTCAAAGGAGCAGTCACCAAGACTACCGAGGAGCGTGATCACATGACACTTGTTCCATATGCTTCAGCAGTTGGTAGTTTGATGTATGCTATGGTCTGCACTACACCTGATATAGCACATGCAGTGGGAGTTGTTAGCAGGTACATAACAAACCCTGGGAAAGAGCATTGGGAAGTTGTGAAGTGGCTTCTGAGATATCTGAGAGGTACATCCAGTACTTCACTTTGTTTTGGCAAAGGCAAGGTGACTCTACAAGGTTTTGTGGAGCTGATCTTGGTGGGGATGTTGACTCGAGCAAGAGTACATCTGGGTACATTTACACCATAGGTGGAACAACAGTGAGTTGGATGTCCACGCTTCAGAAGTGTGTTTCTCTTTCATCTGGTGAAGCTGAGTATGTGGCAATAGCTGAAGCTGGGAAAGAGATGATATGGCTGGCAGATTATCTTGAGAAATTGGTCAAGAAGCAGAGCGAGAAGATTCTTTACTCTGATAGCCAGAGTGCCATACAGTTGGTGAAAAATCCAGTCTATCATTCGAAGACAAAGCACATCAGAAGGCGATACCATTTCACTCGCAGGGCAGTGGAGGATGGTGATATGTGTTTGGAGAAGATAGAGGGTGCAAAGAACATGGCAGACATGTTGACGAAATGTGTTGATGTTGGGAAACTGAGGTTATGTAAAACCTCGGTTGGTCTTATGTAGTTGTTGCTACAGATGTTGCGGTGCAGTAAAGATGTTGATGATGAAGAGATTTTTTTTGAGAATGTATTTTTTGGATGACTGAGTCAGTCTCCAAGTGGGAGAATTGTTAGGTAGTGGAGCCTGAATAATTTCAGGTTTTCCTATTTATTCTCTATTTTAGGCTATCCTATTTATTCTCTATTTATTCTCTGTAACAAAAAATATTCTGATTTATTAATATAAATATACCTCACCGCCGTGGAAGTTTACTCACAGGGTGTTACCATGAAATATTGGGTTTTCTCTTTCTCTCTCTAGATCTCTCATTTCTTTCTCTTAAAAGTTCTTGTGTTCTTCATTCATCTAGTGTGTGTGCGTAAATTCGATCCTAACAGCGCCGCCTATGTGGCGCTGCCACAAGCTAGAATTTCCTTTTAAATTTATTTATTTCCAAAACTAGCATTCCCATTTCATGGAAAGTTGTCACTTTCATTAAGAGTTGTGAATTCTATTAAAAGTTGCAACTTTCATAAAGAGTTGCGACTTTCATAAAATATTGTGACTTTTACGAAAGTTTGTGACCTTTCCGAAGAGTTGTAACTTTTATGAATGGTTGTGCCCTTTTCAAAGGGTTGTAACTTTTCCAAAGTATTGTGATATTTCAGATAAAGCACAATAAATATTTGTTCACACTATTCTTTGTTTTCTATAGATAGAGGGACTTCATCTCATTTAAAACAACAAAAATTCTAAACATCTTTTTCTGCACAATTAAATATTATTTTTTACGAATACACTGCTGAATATAATCGTTCTATACTGAGAGGATCTATTCCTTTAAACCTCGGGTACTAGAGGGGAGTAATTTTCTTAAGGGGACACTGTGCATTAAATTGACTTGTGTTTTTACTTTCTGTTTCTTTCTACCTGACATGTTTGTTTTATACTTTGTTGTTTATGTTTATGCAAATTTATTGTTATAAGTATTTGTAATACAAATTAAATGACACAATAATTTGAGTATGCCCACATGTTTTTCTACTGAAATTGTAGTTTCCAATTGAACTTCATCACTCGGGTATGTTGATTTTAAAAAAACACCCAAATAAATTTAATAGTTTTATGTCATATTTCCCAATCAATAATATATAATAAGTTGAATTGTTGTCCTATATGATACAGTCTTCCTCTAATTTTTCATTTTAATAATTGATTATGATACATTTAAATGAGGAACTTTAAAATAATACATGTAAAGCAAACAATATGACCGAACTTTCTACATGTTAGAATTAGAATATTTGTTCACTTTTTTAAGTCTTTTAAAATTTATTTATTCCTCCACCAATGATTATTTATTTACTAGAAAATTTAATATCTTTGGTTGATGTTTATTTGATTCCCCAGAAATATCAAATAGTAACACACTTCTTGGAAGCAAAAGAATAAATTATAAAATCAAATTTAAGATGATCGATTGAGTGATAAATGTTAAGATGTTATAGTTATCATTTTTCTTTACATTATTAATGTTTGTTACTTCGTATTGTATGTAAGAGAATATAATGTTTTAGTTTTAGTAAGTGATATATTTTAAGCATTATTATATAGATTATGTGATATTAAATTTCCGCGCGAGGTGCGGATTATTTTACTAGTTGAATACAGAAAACAAAATCTAATACCAAATGGAATCCCTCCCTAGGTGACTTCTTCATACTTCCGGACTTTAAAATTTAGATCCTGCTAAAGCAAAAGAAAATAACCAAATACATATGAAAGCACGCATGCATAGTAAAATATTATTCACACATACATGCATACCCACAATGAATCAAACAAACTACAGTAAATAATATCACATAAAAGAGAGGGATGAAGCAAACTGACCAGGAGGCTTCCCATTCTATTGATGTATATGGACTAAAGTATGTAAGTTTATGCTATACACCAAATAACACTAAATCAAAACAAAGCCAAGTTATAAAAAATCTAACCGAATAAGAAGATAAATTATCAACAAAGAAGACAAATTGATTCCACTATTCGACCAGAACACAGCTAACCAAGTGGAGAAGCACCTCTTAGAAAGTTCATCGGAAAATTGTTTTTCTTTTAAGTAGAGAGTATTTTTTGTTCGAAGTATTAAAGTGTGAGTGTCCCAATAATGAAACGGAGCCTCTTCTTGTATAATGAATGGGAGGGAACAAATAAGGAAAAATAATAAGATAAAATAAATTAAGAATCAATTTTCTTATTCGGTAGGAGAACCGAATCGGTCAACATTTTTTACCAAATAAAACAATACCAAACTAATTCACTAATTAAGGTGAAGAGATACAATTACTAAAATATAAACGAGCAAGGACATGTTAATTGAATGAAAGCAATAGTTGTGCACCAATTAAATATTTGTATGTTCATAGATTACCATAAGTAAATACGGATCTGTATAAAACAATAAATTACAGCAACCTATCAATACTATAAAATTAGCATGAAGAACTTTATAAGGAAAGAAATACTGCATTTATTTATTAATTTGAGGATTTACTATGGGAAAAAGAGGTGTTTGACCAATTAGATTAAATTAAGCATAAGCAAAAATAAATAATCATAATCTTGAACAAGTTAAACAATCAATTTGCTCAAAATTGAGAAAACTCGGTGGCGTTAGAAAGATAATTCAAAGAACTTTCCCATGGTATCTTGTAGCGCACCTAAATCCTCATTTCTAGGAATTATAGTCATTTTAAGTTGATCCAAAACCTCATACTTAGCTTAACTTTATCAAACTTCCCAAATTTGATTATTTCCAAAAATGACTTCTTTCTAATTCTAGTTCTTTCAATTAGCGAGGTGTTACAATATCTTCACCTTGGGAACGTTCGTCCTCAAATGAGATTACTCTTAGTAGGCTAAGGTGTAACATCTAACATCAAGCTCAAACACCCAACAAGCAAAAAGTGAATACAAAATGCTAACTTAAAATAAATGCCAGAGGATTGGTACCTTAATTTGGAACTTCTCCGGATTCGAAGAGATGTGGGTATCTCTTCTTAATATCCTCCTCATCTTCCCAAGTAACTTCCTCAACAAACTGATTTCGCCACAAAACTTTGACTGATGTTACATCTTTTGATTCTCAACATGCGAACTTGGTGATCTAGAATCTGAATAGGAACCTCCTCATAAGATAAGCTATCCCTGATACCAATATCTTCAGTAAGTATGATAAGTGAAGGATCTCCCATGCAATTTTTCATCCTGGAGATTTTGAATACCGTATGAAACACTACTAATATTGTGGTAGCTCCAAATCATAAGCCACATTACCGATCCTCTTGGAAATTCTGTTAGGAACAATATATCCGGGACTAAGTTTCCCCTCTTACAAAATTTCATAATACCTTTACTGGGTGAAATTTTCAAAAAGACCCAAGCATCTACTTCAAACTCTAAATATCTTCTACTAACATTTGTATAAGATTTTTAACGACTCCGAGTTGTTTTTAACTCTCTTGAATAAGCTTTACCTTTTCCATAGCTTGATGCTTTAAGTATGGTCCTATTAACCTAACTTCACCAACCTCGAACCATCCAATAGGAGATCTACATCCTTTCCCATAAAAAGCCTCATACGGAACCATTTGGATGCTACAGTGGTAACTATAGCTTTAAGAGAACTCTTTGAGAGGTAGGTAATCATGCTAATTACCCTTAAAATCAATCACACATTCTCTCAACATATCTTCTAAAGTCTGAATAGTGCACTCTACTTGACCATCTGTTTGAGGATGAAAAGGAGTACTCGAGTTCACCTTTGAACCAAACCTTTGTGGAATGACTTCCAAAATTGTGCAATAAATTGTTTATCTTCATCTGAAATAGTGGAACTGGAACTTCATGATGTCTTACTACCTGAATATATAACTTGGCATAATCCTCTGTTGAATGTATAGTCTTTATCGGAAAAAGTGGATTGATTTTGTCATTCGATCCACAATCACCTAAAAAGAATCATGTTGCCTGCGAGACCGCGGCAAACTAGTAACAAAATCCATAATAATCATATCCCACTTCCATCCTGCAAGTTCTGTATTCTGAGTCATACCAACGGACCTCTGGCGCTCTACTTTAACTTGTTGTCAAATCAGAAACTTAGCAACCAACTCTGCAATGCTCTTCCTCATACTACTCCACCAATAGACTTCTCTCAAATCACGATACATCTTTATGGAACCTGAATGGATAGAATATCTAGAGCTATGATCTTCCTTAATAATCCTTTCTGGAAGTTCATCCAACCATGGTACATATAATCTACCTTGGTACCTCAATACACCATCTCACCCCTCGTTCAAAAGCCATTACTTTTCGCTTTTGAATATTTGCCTTTTGATTCAAGCAAAATAGGATCTTGGTCTTGTTTCTGTTTAACTTCAGACACTAATGATAATTCAACCCCATTCATTACCACTCTTTCTCCTTTGCAGGGACCCATTAAAGGAACTCATAATCACACAAATATATGCATATCTTTAGCTAGCTCTTTCTTGTCCTCCTCATAATGAGCAGTACTAATCTACTCAATCCGTCAATAACGAAATTAGCTTTACCTGGGTGATAGAAAATATCCATTTCGTAATCCTTGAGTAACTGTAACCACTTTTTCTATCTGAGATTAAGATATTTCTGACTAAAACATACTTCACATGAACACTACAAAGATAATTGTGCCAAATTTTCAAAGCAAATACTATGGCAGCCAAGTCTAGATCATGGCTTGGGTAATTTCTCTCATGAACCTAAAGCTATCTGAAGGCATAAGCTATAAATTTTCCATTTTGCATTGACACACAACCCATACCAACTCTCTATGCATCACAACAAACCACAAATCCTTGAGTACCCTCTGGTAAGGTCAAAATTATGTCAATAGTCAAACTCTTTTTCAATTGATGAAAACTTTTCTCACACGCTTTAAACCATTGAAACTTTACTATTGTCTGAGTTAACTTAGTCATAGTAGACAAAATAGATGAAAACCCTTCGACATATCTTCTATAATAGCCATCTAATCCCAAGAAACTCCTAATTCAGTTTGAGACGTAGGTCTAGTCCAATTCTGTACTGCCTCTATTTTCTATGTATCAACTCTAATTCTATCACCAGAAACAATGTGGCCTAAGAATGAAACAGACTCGAGATAGTATGGCACAAGGGGGTATTTAGACTCCTGCATGTGTTAAGTGTGGTAAGAGCCACTCAGTGGTGTGTTGTGATGGATCCACTGGTTGCTTCAAGTGTTGTCAGAACAATCATTTTATGAGAGAGTGTCCTTAGAACAGGAAAGGCAATGGTAATGGGGCAATAGAGCCCCGTAATCCTGATACTCATTCTATATCTATTCCACCATAAAGAATAATGCTACTATGAGGACGGAACTTATGTTGTGAATAATTATACAAGGGGTTTTCAACCAAACGCCCAAGGGCCCAACATGCGTAATTGGCGCCAAGGTCAAGGAAACCAAGGTCGAAACTATGACAACTACAACCGAGAAGGTCAATATGTCCGAGATGGGAACTACTATTGAAACAACAACTTCAATCAGAACAACTTTGAAAGCAGGAACAATCGGGCTAGGCCATATGTCCCTCCTCAAAATTGAGAATCTTCTCCTAGGGAAGGTGGAGGTAGTATTCCTTGTATTGAGGATATGATGCATAAAATATTGAGGAGATTTGACGCAACTGATGAGAATATGAAGGAGATGCAAAATGACTTGTCTAGTACTGGGTAAAAGGTTGATGCACATGCAGTCTCAATAAAGCATCTTGAGCTACAAATGACTCAGTTTTCCACTGCAGCAAACCCGTGCCAACTTGGCACTTTGCGAAATAGCACGATCAAAAACCTAAAGAATGATAGGCATTGCATGACAATTACTACTAGAGGGATACTGATAGTGAAAAAGATGTTTAGGTGACACGGGTCAGTGGAGAGTTCGCAATTGTGATGGAAAAGGAAGTGAAAGTTACTCAAAAAGTTTTCCCTTTACCTAGACCTCCTCCTCCGTTCCCACAAATGCTAGTGAAGAAGACAGAAGAAGGAAAATTCCACAGGTTTATAAGTATGTCGAAATAGCTCTCTATCAACATCCCGTTGATAGAAGCCTTAGAGAAAATGTCTGGGTATGAGAAGTTCATGAAGGACATCGTGACCAAAAAAAGGGCAATGACATTTGAAGATGATGATATATTGCAGCACTATAGTGCTATTGCTACAAGGTCCTTAGTGGAAAAGAAGGACGATCCTTGTGCCTTCACTATTCCATGTACTATCGGGTTTTTACACTTTGCAAAGGTATTGTGTGATCTTAGTGCAAATATAAATATCATGCCTTTGTCCATCTATAAAAATCTAGGGTTGGGGCATCCAATACCCACTACGATACAGTTACTGATGGCTGATCGGACTATAAAGAGACCAATCGGTGTACTCCACTATGTTCTAGTGAAAGTCGAGTCATTTATCTTTTCAGAGAATTTTGTGATCCTTGATTGTGAGGTTGACTTTGAGGTTCCCATCATCCTTGGGAGACTATTCCTTGCTAGTGGGCATGTACTAGTTGAATGGAGAATGGGAATATGAAGTTTAGGCTAAATAATAAAGAGGCGACATTTGATATTTGTAGTTCCATGAAGAAAAGTAGTGAAGTGTAATCAATGTCCGCAATAACTAACGGATTCGAAAGTGTGTGTAAGGTGCGAATTGAAGAAAGGTTGGGTGTTGAGTTTTTCACAGCAATTATGATGAACTTTGAGAGTGATTGCATAGAGGATTTCTATGAATGGGTGTCTATATTGGATATATTTGAGTACCGGTCAAAGACAAAGCGGTTAAAGCTAGACATAAAGAATTGTAAATCTCCACCTGCAAATCCATCTATTGAGGAAGCACCAAAATTATAGCTCAAGGCTCTACCAACGCTTTTGAGGTATGTATTCTTGGGCAACAATGAGACATTCCAAGTTATTATTGCGGCAAACTTGAATTGCTAACAAGCCGAGTGTTTGGTGGCCGTGCTAAAGAGGTTTAAGATACCCATTGGTTGGACTATTGTAGATATTATTGGAATCCTCTGGGTATTTCTCTTGCATGAATCCAACTCATGAAAGATCACAAACCTAGCATTGAGCATTAGAGAATATTAAATCCTCCGATGCAAGAGGTATTGAAGAAGGAGATTATTAAATTGTTGGATGCTAGATTCATTTATCCCATCGCATATAGTATTTGGGTATGCCCTATTCACTTGTACCTAAAAAGGGTGGTATCACTGTGGTCTCGAATGAAAGGAACGAGCTTGTTCTGATGCGACCGGTGATCGGATGGAGAGTTTTCATGGATTAACAAAAGTTGAATTTTTGGACGGAGAAAGACCATTTCCCTATGCCGTTTATGGACCAGATGTTCAACGGACTTGAAGGTAAGGGATGGTATTTCTTCCTTTATGGGTATTCGGGCTACAATCAGATTTCCATTGCCCCAGAAGATCAATAAATGACCACGTTCACATTTCCTTATGGGACTTTGCATTCAAATAGATGCCTTTTGGGTTATGCAATAAACCTGCCTTTTTTAACTTGTATGATGTCGATCTTCTCCGACATGGTGAAGGATACTATTGAGGTGTTCATGGATGATTTGTCTGTCATGGGCAACTCCTTTGATCATTGTTTAGACCATTTAGCCGAAGTACTTAAAAGACGCGAAGACTACAATTTGGTACTAAATTAGGAGAAGTGTCATTACATAGTCAAAGAAGGTATTGTGTTGGGTCATCGGATCTCGAGCAAGGGTATTGAGGTTGATAGGGCAAAAGTTGAGGTGATCGAAAGGCTTCCACCACCCATCTCCATAAAGGGTGTTAGAAGATATTTGAAGGCCAAGAAGGATGTAAAACATCGATTTATTAGAAGGGTGTTGCAGTTGAAAGAATTTGATTTTGTGGTGAATGACCAAAAAGGTATGGAGAACCAAGTTGCCGATCACATGTCGAGATCAGAAGATTAATCTTTACTCTAGATTGGGGAAAATGGTAAATTGAATGATATGTTCCTAGATGAGACGATGTTGGCTGCCTCACATGACCTTATTCCTTGGTATATCAACTTTGCTAACTACTTGGCAAGCGATGTAGTTCCAGCAGATTTTTCATCTCATCAAAAGAAAAAGTTCATGCATGATGTGAAAAGTTCTCTTGGGATGAGCCATACTTGTATTAAAGCTGCGCCGATGGTATTATTTTTCCCAGTAAGCCTGAGGTAGAGATGTTAAGTATTCTCAAGACATTTCATTCATCACCTGTCGGAGGGCATCACAGTGGTGTGCAAACAGCACAAAAGATTTCGCATTGCGGATATTATTGGCCAGTCATTCATCAAGACTCCCATGAGTTTGCCTAGTCTTGTGGTCAGTGCCAGAGAGAAGGTAGAATTCAAGAAGGCAAGAGCTTCCTATGAATCCAACCATGGTAATCGAGCTATTTGATCTATGGGGCATCGAATTTATGGGGCCATTATCTCTCATGGGATGAAGTATATTCTAGTTTTAATTGACTATGTATGGAAGTGGGTGGAAGCAATTGCACTCCCCGACAATGAAGGTAAGAGTGTCACTACATTCTTGAAAAAGACTATCTTTTCCAGATTTGTCATCACATGGGCAATAATCACTGATGGAGGTTCCCATTTTTGCAAAAAGTTGTTCAAAACATTGCTTGAAAAATATGGAATCTTTCACAAAGTAGAGACTCCTTACCATCCACAAATTAGTGGGCAAGTCAAAGTGTCCAATAAAGAAATAAAGTAAATCTTGGCGAAGACTATGAATGCCAATAAAATGAATTGGTCAAGGAAGCTTGATGATTCACTATGGGCCTACCACACTGCATATAAGACTCCCAAAGGTATGTCTCCACACAAACTGGTATATAGAAAGTCTTGTCATTTGCCGATATAGTTAAAGCACAAGGCCATGTGGCCAATGAAGAAGATTAACTTGGATTGGGGTGACACTTCAACTAAAAGGGTACAAGACTTGAACCTACTCGATGAGTATTGCCTAAAAGCTTACGAAAGAGCAGCCCTTTATAAAGAAATGATGAAGAAATACCATGATTAACAGATTGAAAAGCGTGAGTTTGTAGTCAAAGATATTTTACTTTTTTTCAATTCAAGGTTGCACTTATTACCAGGGAAGCTCAAAAGTCAAGTGTCCGAACCTTTTCTACTCAAGCAAATGTTCCCGCATGGAGCGGTGGAGCTGGAGAATAATGATGGACCAAGGTTCAAGGTGAATGGACACAAGATCAAGCTATATCTCTGAAAAGCAGAAAATGTGCAACAAGTGATCAAGGCCTATTATCTTGATGAAGTATGAGTAATTAAGAGACTGGTGTCGTGTCTCGGCGTTAAATCAAGTGCTACTTGGGAGAAACCCAAGGTGTAAATTTTGGCCAACCATAGGTTTAAAAGTCAGGTCAAGTTGTTTTTTTGTGTCAAGTTGATTTTCTGGTACAAGAGTAGTCATTGTTTACTTAGTTTTTTTTTTCTTTTTAAAATTGGATGGATATAGCATAGGGTCTGTGTCTAAAAAGTTTCAAAAAAATACAAAAAGAGTGGTGTAATTATTGTTACAGGTGCAGGAGGCTAAATGAGAATCTGTACAAATGGTCTGGTGCAGAGGTCTACGGACCCCATTAATGGTGGGTTGATTAATCGACGCACTATGAATAGTGTCTGTAGATCCAAGTGAACCTTGGCTAATTATAAAAAAGATCGACGGTTCTCCTCAACGGAACATCGATCATCCACAGACTATCAATGAGGTGTCATGGATCTTGTCTACCGATGAACTGATCCAACCCGACCTCCATTATTTAAAACACCACCATTCAAATACTGACCCCTTTCCAATTTCTTTCCATAACCATATCCCCTACTTAAATTCCTCCCTAAATCACTCCCCAAATCATTAACACATATCTCAAAATCCTCGGCCTTATCACTTTCCCCAAATCTCTCCAAAATTCTCTCTTTTAACATCCCTACATTTTTGGTGATCGGGTTCGGCGAGCATCAACGTCTTCTTTGGGTTGCACATCATAGTAGGCACACAATCACACCGCTCTTTATCGCCTGAAAGGTAATTTGACTTCCCCTCAATCTGAATTCGCATTGACAATTGAATATAGGATGTCGGGAGTTGGATCTTGACCTTGCGACTGAATCAACTAACAATGCATGCTAAAAGTAAAGTAGTGATCACCCTTGGTATGAGGGATAGTGATTGTGTAGCATTTTAATTACCCATAATATGTGTGTCTAAGTCTTCCTGTCAATTTCGACCAAGGGTTCCATACTTTATAGAAATCAGGGTTAGAAAATTGTACGAAAATAGAAGCCTAAGAACGACGGACTAGCATATTTTAAGTTGAAATGCATGAATTAACTAGGCTATTATTAAAATTGGTAACAAAAAAATTGTAACTTAAACTGAAGGAGGCTTGCAATCTGCCACATACCAGTCACGAGACCTCGTCTATGGACTTTAATTCAATTGACGGACCGTTGATTGTGTGTGGTTTGCCACGCACACAAAAAGCACAAGTGTCAAACGACTGATGTGGACTATGGTCCGTCGATTGATCGACGGGACGTTCTATACATCCGTCATTTTTATTAGAGAGTATATTTTGACCCATCAAATATATAGAAGGGTTTAATGGACCGTAGTTCACTATAAGGACCGTCGATGGGGCCCGTCAACCTGAAACTACAACCATTGAAACTTTTTATTTTTTTATTTTTTTTGCCATTGTGTGATTATTGTACTAAATTTATTTTAAATTTGTCGTTAAGCTATTTTGGTACTAACAATTGTCCACATGTATGATGGCTCCCAAGTGGAAAGTGGTTTACTCGAAAAGGGGCAAATCTAAGTCAATCTCCATGTTCCTCTGGTTGATTGATGAAGACACCAACTCGGAGAGGAACCAAGCCTACGTTCTTCCAAGCACAAGAAAACCAACGACAAAATCCCTGACAACTAGGGGCAACCCCGTAAGGTTAACCATGATGTAGTCACTGCTTTTTAGTCTGATGAAGAGCGAACACTGATCTGCTCACCAACTAGGGTTACCTCAAGTCAAAAGGGGGCTTAGTGTCCGGCTCTAAGTCCACCCTTTTTAAAGCTCAGGGTCTGCCTAGTCCTCAGGGTCCAAGCTGGCCAACGCATCCAGTTCCAATTCTCAGGGGGTCACCGAATTGGGGGATAATGAAAAAAAAAACCTCGCTTGATGAGGCCACTATCTTGGAAGCTGCACCCACACATCAAACAGATGATCCCCCCTCTAATGGTTGATGAACCAAACAGGTGGTGTGTCAAAGGGCAATGAAAGTATATAGTAATGCCAAGATGATCAATAAAAATGGGTGATGGCTCGATTGATTACTAAGGAATGATGAGTCCTCACCCGGAGCTAACATATTAGAGGCAGAGGTGCACCAACTATTCAACCTCCATAAGTGTGACTGGATTGCACAAGACATGGGCACATACATCATGAATATTGTGAGGGAGTTTTATCCTATCTATGCTGCCACTCTCAGAGGGTCCATCCACAAGCGGGCCAAACTTGTAAAATAGGACCCTCTCACTTACACAATGGTCCGAGGATACCGGGTGGACTTATCACAAGCCACCATACACTATTTCCATATGGACCCACCGCTGGTCTAGACTGGAGCATCAACACCACAGAGTTTTATTACAGGCGCGACATAGTCTTCAAAGGTGATTTATAGAGAAGTGCCGAGAAACCGGAAGCGGTGAAGATGTATCTAGCCTAATACATTGCGTCAGATGGTGAGAGGCTGACTAGGTCACAACACCCCGAGGAAGCATCAAGAAATCTACACTGAACTTTGTGGCCAAAATTTTTAGGTTGTTGGTCTGAAACAGAGTATCACCCACATAGGCCGACAATGTACATTGTGGGATATAGTAGTCATGGTGGCAGGACTAGTAGAAGGTTTGGAGATTGACTTTGCCTTGATTACATTGGAAAAGATACACGAGAGGGCGTTCAAGACCTGTATTGCTTATCCCTTTTTGTATTTCATCTTTCAGATATGCAGGGAGTTGGAGTGCTAATCTGGCAATGTGATAAACTCATTCAACCGACCAGGATGTTGGATATAGGTCTCATCAATGATGAGGCTAATGTGGTGGCACCCTGTAGAGGGCCCTGGGTTGAGGTTCCTCCATTCGGAAAAAATCTTGTGGACACGGTTGAGCAAGCACAAGGCGTTGACCCTTCAATACCAGAGCATACTGACCCTAACCCATCCTCTTCTTCTCATGCGGCCAGGAGGGACCACAAATCTTCTAGGTACACAACACCCACAGTCGCATCGGTGATTCCCTTAGCTAGAGTCTAGAAACTAGAGGCTCAAATGGAAACCTTGCTCCATCATATATAGCCTTAGATGCACAAATCCATAGTATAGGCTGAGGAGCGCAAGAAAAAAGGGTGGCCAAGAAAATGGAGCAGCGAATTCAGACAGTTCACAGATGCTTAGACACATTTGAGTTGCGAGTTCTGGCACAACCAGCCCCCACAAAAGATCTCATTCCCTTCATATAGAGTTTGTTAGCCTACGAGCTGATGTAGATGCTATCTTTGAGATGCCGTAGACTGAGCCGAAGCATGTCCCCACAAAGCTGGCTATTGATATTGTCCTTCAGGCCTTATTCAAGGTACCTGCTATGATATAGCCCAACCACGTGCTCGTGGCAAAAAGCATAATTCTACTCGCACCACTAAGTCCAGTGATGAGGCTCATGCCAAAAAAAGGGAGAAGATGCAGGTGGAATAGGCTAGGAGGGCCTCTATAGTGGATGAAGAGATGCGCTAGAGGAGGGTGCAAGAGTTAGCTGCTGGGGCATCTAGTTCTGCGCCCGTAAGTGGAGCAGTGAGCATTACTCATGGTGTTCATAAATTGGTGGAAGGTGTCATCCTTATATGTATGGTCACTTCTTATGGTGGCCCAGTTGTTGACCTTATGGACTCCGGGAAACCGAACCCACTCGGTTGTTGATTGGTCTTTCACTTTATGCGCCATAGGTTTTCCCACTTACCAGTATGCTTTCTATGATTTCTTGTGCATTGGGGACAATTGCACTTTTTTTTTTGGGCTGGGCTAAATGGAATGTGATTGATAGGGTGAAGTCTGAGCCAACTCACGATCCTCTCTTGGGGTTTTCTTTCTTGTGTTCATTTTCCCCAAGAGACTGTTTAAATTTCTGTTGAACTGGCATGTATTTAGTTAGTGTTTGTGTAGAATCATGACAAGATTGAAGCATTATGGCTAAAGAAAAAATGATACATGTCAAATTAAAGTGCTTGCATGTATAGGCCTAGATAAGTTGAATATGTTGACTCAAAACATGACATCAAAATGCACAAACTGCATGACCTGTAATTAAAACTTGAATCGAGAATTTTGATAATCTGATAATGCAACGATGTGCCAATTGAGTGTGAGAAGATTTGATTGTTTAACCATTGGTGCCTAACTAGAACTTTCCCGGTTAGTCCTGCTAAGGGAATCTGCTCTAGAGCTAGGAAGTGGTCATAGTCCCTTGCTTGGAATAGCCTAAAGGAATTGAATGTTCCCTTCGATCTAAATACTTTGAACCTTAAATCGACCACTTCTTTCTAACTCACTAACTCGCTTTTCCAGGATCTAATGTTTTGGCCCCAATCCTTACTTGGACATGTGCACCTCGACTTAGGCCAAAAGCCTAAGTTGAGGGTGGCTAATGCAAAACTGACCTCATCTTGGTCCTGACCCGACATCGAGTATTTTGCACCGTGACCCATGGAAAATCGATGAGTTGAGGCCTGAGGGTGACTATTATGAGAGAAGACCCAAAAATGGGTGTGAAAAGAGTAGGATGTTTAAAAGAAAAGAATAAGTAAAGAGAAGGATGTGACTTGACGAAAATGATTTTTTTTTGAAAGGAATGAAAAAGAGAAAGAAAGAACAAAATAAAGAGAAAAGATTTTTTTTAGATAAAGATAAAAAAGTGAAAGTCACACCTAAGGTTGAAATGAGTCAAACGAAAGAAGAGAAAAGAAATAGGGCGTCAAAAATAAAAGAGGTGGAAGTCATAACTATAATTTCAAGGAGGTAGGATAGTCACTAACTGTACCCAAATGTACCACACTTGACCCTGAGCCTATATTACAAGCCAAGAAAGTTTTACTGTGATCCAAGAGTCTAGTTTGGTGAACCTAAGCAGAGAAGATAAGGGCAAGCCTATGGCGTGGAGAACTAACAGTATTTTATATTATTCCTGAGCGTGAGCGTTGAAATAGATCCCTGTACCCAAAACTCTTAATCACTGTGTGAAGATTGGGGATTTTGTTTGAAGTGAGGGCACTAGTTACATTAAGAGACAATTGGTGCCTTCGTGAAAGGAAAAATAGTAGAGGTGTTTGTTGACTGGTATACTTGTGTCCTGATATGATTCGAATGAGTTAGTGATATACCGTGGTTTCACGGTATTATTAATTCTTTTTCCTTAAGTTTAGTGTGTCCAAAAGCCTTTTTGTGCTAATTTTTATATAAGTTTCTCTTTGTTTTGCAGGAAATCTGTCCAAAGAGGAATGCGGAGATTTTGAGCGAAGAAATGCAGAAGAGACCACCTACAGAGCTTATGACGGTCCGTCGTGCTTGTGACGGTCCGTAGGTGACAGCGTAGTGTAGCTAATGAAGGAAGATGGGGAAGTCTGACCAAGTGTGGGGTTACACAACTTGTGACGGTCCGTCGTGTCTATGACGGTCCGTCCTGCAGGTTCGTCATGAAGTTCAGAGAAGTAATCCCGGTACCCAGATTCCAAGAGTTGAAGTGTTTTGAAACGAAGACCCTCGACGAACCGTTGTGCCTATGTCGGTCGCCATACTTGCCGTTGAGGGTAATGAAGAGAGCAGCAAAAGAAATTGCATAAGTATGGGATGACGGAGTCCATGACGGTACGTCGTGACCACGACAATCGGTCGCGTGGTCCGTCGACCCAGCCGCGTTTTGGCAGATTTCCAGCAAATAGAGTCCTTGTTTATTTAGGTTTTTATTTTTTATTAATAGTTCGAAAAACCTTGTTTTTGAGGTTAGACTCTTAGATTGTTAGACTCTTAGATTGTGAGACTCCATATTGTTAGACATCATATTATTAGACTCTGTGTATTATTAGATTTTTGGATGATCATTGATTGTTAGTGATTTTTGGTGATTAATCAAGCAAACTTTCGGATTTTACTCTTTCTCCTTAAAGTAAGAACATGAATTCTTATTTAATATATTTGAATATTATGATTATGACTATGAGTAACTAAACTCCATAACTAGGGTTGTTGGAACCATAGGCAAATAATGAGATAAAACCTAACTAAAATAACAATTCTAGAATAGTGTCTTGCATGTATTAATAATTCTTTCGCTTAGAAGTCTTTTTAACGGATGGCCAACGTTAGAACTCGCCTTAATGCTACTTGCCGGACCAAGGAGGTAGATAATTGGAAAAGAATTATTAACATAGATTTAGTGTATACTATCAATAGGCTAGTATTGATTGGTACGAGGTAATAACTTAGTCAAATATCGAATACGATGCTTAATATGAGGTAAAGATAAGGGTTAGGATAGCAACACACGTAGCCGGACCAAGGTGCGGAGTGAGATTTTCTAGATGCCGGACCAAGGATTTAGAAATACATAACTTATTGCTTTCCATGCAAGATACTAGGAAAGAATTGTTATACTTAGAATTATCAAGTTATGAACTTGTGGGGAACACGTAAACCCTAGTTACTTTGATTAATTGATTAAACTCCAACATTCAAAGCTGTTAAGTGTCTCTTTCAATTTCATTAGTTATTTTCACTCATTTAGAAATAGAAACCCCCCTTTTTATTGTTTTTACTTTCCAAGGAAGTCATTGACCAAACAATAGTAATAAAAGGTTGAAGTTAAGCCTAGACTATTTTCCTCGTGGGAACGATCCCAACCTCACTAGTTGGGTTATTTACTTGACACGACCGCTTTACTTCTTATTTGAGAAGTAAGTTTGAGCGTATCAAATTTTGGCGCCGCTGCCGGGGAGGGTGTTGATGCTACTCGGACCCCTCTCACTGCCGAGTTTGACTACCGCTGGCAGATAGTTAAAGATCGCTAGTTCCTGCGCGAGCCTTCACAGAGAGAGACCACCAAGAGGTGGATGGCCCTGCACCTGTCAGTCGATGGAGAGGGTGCCGACTGGGTAACTGAGCCAAAGGGGGCCATCAAGAAGGCCAACCTCACTTTCACGGCGAAGTTCTTGTGGCTGATCGTCCGTCACTGCCTTTCCCCCACAGCTGCTGATAACATCGTTACATGGGATCGAGCAGTGTTGATGGCGGTGATGATAGCCGGGTTCGAGGTGGACTTTGCGTGGCTTCTACAAGCAGTCATGCACGAGAGAGCTTTGAAGGTCACTACTACTTACCCTTTCCCGTGCATAATCTTTGCTCTCTGCAGGTCCGCATGTGTGCCTATTTGGCACGTAGATCAGCTCAAGACACCGTAGGGCACTGTTGACGTCGGCCTCATCAGAGATGAGGCCAATGAGTTGGCTCCACGCAGAGGGCCCCATCCAGAGCTGCCCCCACTTGCTGATGATCTTGCTGATACGGTAGCCCAGGCCTGCACGGCTACACAGGCGACGTCCACTAACACTACCCCGGTCGAGTCTATCCCGGGTAGTAGCATTACCCCGAGCTCCTCTCGCACAGCCCCTCATCCGGCACTGGTCCCGCTTTCTAGGGTCCAAAAATTAGAGGCACAAATGGCTACACTTCTACATCATATCCAGCCGTGGATGCAGAAGTCGATTACTGAATCAGAAGAGCGCCTAGAGCGGAAAATGGTCCAGTATACAGAGCGGAAGATCGCTGAGGTTCACCAGCGCTTGTACGCCTTTGAGTTGAGGTTGTTAGCCCGACCAGCCCCTCCGGTGGATGTGTCGACTCTTCAGGCTGCTGTTGACAGTCTTTGTGCAGATATCGACATGATCATAGAGGCTAGGGTGCCGGAGTGTGAGGCACCTTCTGTCGAGCCTGCTGAAGACACGGTGTTGGAGGCCCTATTTGCCACTTTAGAGATTCCACCACCTCCCCCTCGAGAGAATGCCAAGAGGCATAGGGGTCGAGCAGAGGACGAGGCGCGAGCACCGAAGAAGGAGCGCCAAGAGATAGAGGCTGCGAGGAGAGCCTCACTTGCTGAGGAGGAGGCGCACCAGATGAGAGCATCAGAGTCAGCGGCTGGGGCGTCCAGCTCCCGCACTGTGGAGATATCAGGAGGCACTACTGATGGTGCGGTTGTTGCTGAGGACACCACTAAGGGTGTCCAGATTGCAGAAACGTGGGTTCCGGGGAACCGGACCCACCAGCTTGCTGATTGACGGCGCTTTGCGCCACAGGTTTGCTTCACCTACCACTCTAGTATTTAAATTTTTATGCATTGGGAAAATTGCATGTTTTTTTGTTAGGGGTGGGGTAAATGGAAAGTGAGTGTTAGGGTGAAGTCTGAGTAGCCCAATTCACTATCCTCTCTTAGGGTTTTCTTGCCTGTGTTCTTTTTCCCTAAAAGACTGATTACTTTTTCTGTTGAACCGGCATGTTTATATCTTTTGTACATAGTTTAATTCTGGAGCATGATGGCTAAATGATATCCTGATAAATTAGAAAATGATGCATGACTAGGAATAGTAACTCATAAATGTGTGACTCTAAGCATGACATAGAGGTACACTATTGCATTACCCTAAGTCTAAAATTCGAACAAGGTGTCTGATAATCCGGTATAGTGATGAGATGTCAAGTGAGTGTGAGGAAGATTTGAATAGTTCACTATTGATACTGAGCTAGAACTTGCCTGGTTAGTCCTGCTAAAAGTAATCTGTAATAGACAATTAGAAAAGGATCATAGGCCCTTATTCAACATAGCCCATTTCTAGCCTAAATAAAAGAAACAAAATGAGATTTACCCTTCTTTGATCCAAATGATCTGAGCTTAAATTAGACCTTTCTTTTTCACCCCAACTGATCTTTTCTAGGAACAATGTGTTGTCCCTCGTCCCTCCTTAGACATGTGCACCTCAGCTTATGCCAAAAGCATAAGTTGAGGGTGGCTAATGCAGTAAACAACCTTCGTTATGGCCCTGACCCAACTTTGGGTATTGTGTACCTTGACTCATGGCAAAGCCATGAGTTGAGGGTGGCTATTATGAGGAATGCTCTGGAAAGTGGGGTTGAAAGAACAAAGAGAGAGAAAGAACAAAAGTAAAGTGACTCAAGAATTAGTTTAAAGAAAAGTAAAGAAAAAGAAAAATATACAAGAAATACAAGAAAGAAAAGAACAGAGTCACTTACACAAATGAAGAAAGAAGAGAAAATAGCAAGGTGAAAGAATATGAGAAACTGGGCGAGATAAAATGATAGAAAGTGGAAGGTTTAGCCGATATGTAAAGGAGGGCAAAAGGTCACTAAAGTATACCTAAATATACCCTACATGACCTTGAGCCTATGTTACTAGCTAAGAAAGTCCTATCGTGATCCTAAGGGTGTATAACGAACTTAAGGCAGTGAAAATAAGGGCAAGCTTATGGCAATAGGTATGAATGAGTGTGACTTTGTTCTGAGAGAGAGTGTTGAAAAGTAATCCTTATACTCAAACTAAAATCATTGTGTGAAAAATTAGGATTTTTTTTAAAAGTGAGGACACTAGTTGCAAAACCAGAATTGTTAGCACCTCGGTGAGAAATTGAAGAGGATAGGTGTTAGTGCATGGCGAGTCTGTGTCATGTTCTGATCCCACATAATTCAAGCCTAATAGTGATAGCATGCATAGATTTGATGAGATTAATCGGGATTGATAGCCAAATGATTGCAAAGGATAAAACATGGATACTATTGTACAAAGATTTTGTATTGAGTCATAGTGTGTCGCTTGAGGACAAACAACGAATTTAAGTTGAGGGTGTTGATATACCGTGGTTTCACGGTATTATTAATACTTTTTCCTTAAGTTTAGTTTGTCCAAAAGCCTTTTTGTGCTAATTTTTATATAAGTTTCTCTTTGTTTTACAGGAAATCTGTCCAATGATGAATACAGAGATTTTGAGCGAAGGAATGCAGAAGAGACCACCTACGGAGCTTATGACGGTCCGTTGTGCTTGTGACGGTCCGTAGTGGCAGCGTAGTGCAGCTGCTGAAGGAAGATGGGGAAGTCTGACCAAGTGTGGTGTTATGCAGCTTGTGACGGTCCGTCGTGTCTATAACGGTCCGTCCTGCAGGTTCGTCATGAAGTTCAGAGAAGTAATCCCAGTACCCAGATTCCAAGAGTTGAAGTGTTTTGGAATGAAGACCCTCGACGGACCCTTGTGCCTATGATGGTCTGTCATACTTGCCGTCGAGGGTAATGAAGAGAACAGCAGAAGAAATTGCATAAGTATGGGACGACGGAGTCCATGACTGTCCGTCGTGACCACGACGATCCGTCGCGTGGTCCGTCGACCCAGCCGCGTTTTGGCAGATTTCCAGCAAATAGAGTCCTTGTTTAATTAGGTTTTTATTTTTTATAAATTGTTTGAATAACCTCGTTTTTGAGGTTAGACTCTTAGATTGTTAGACTCTTAGATTGTGAGACTCCATATTGTTAGAGATCATATTATTAGACTCTGTGTATTATTAGATTTTTGGATGATCATTGATTGTTAGTGATTTTTGGTGATTAATCAAGCAAACTTTTGGATTTTACTCTTTCTCATTGAAGTAAGAACATGAATTCTTTTTAATATATTTGAATATTATGATTATGACTATGAGTAGCTAAACTCCATAACTAGGGTTGTGGGAACCATAGGCAAATAATGAGATAAAACCTAACTAAAATAACATTTCTAGAATAGTTTCTTGGATGTATTAATAATTCTTTCGCTTAGAAGTCTTTTTAACGGATGGCCAACGTTAGAACTCGCCTTAATGCTACTTGCCGGACCAAGGAGGTAGATAATAGGAAAAGAATTATTAACATAGATTTAGTTTATACTACCTAATAGGCTAGTATTGATTGGTACGAGGTAATAACTTAGTCAAATATCGAATATGATGCTTAATATGAGGTAAAGATAAGGGTTAGGACAGCAACACACGTAGCCGGACCAAGGTGCAGAGTGAAATTTTCTAGATGCTTGACCAAGGATTTAGAAGTACATAACTTATCGCTTTCCATGCAAGATACTAGGAAAGAATTGTTATAGTTAGAATTATCAAGTTATGAACTTGTGGGGAACACGTAAACCCTAGTTACTTTGATTTATTGATTAAACTCCAACATTCAAAGATGTTAAGTGTCTATTTCAATTTCATTAGTTATTTTTACTCATTTAGAAATAGAAACCCCCCTTTTTATTGTTTTTACTTTCCAAGGAAGTCATTGACCAAACAATTGAAATAACAGGTTGAAGTTAAGTCTAGACTATTTTCCTCATGGGAACGATCCCAACCTCACTAGTTGGGTTATTTACTTGACATGACCTCTTTATTTCTTATTTGAGAAGTAAGTTTGAGCGTATCAGTTAGCTTGTCCAAACTAAGATGTAAGCCTGCACCCAACCGAGAAAGAGTCGGGATAGATAGCCATGTGATTTCTCGAGCTTAAATTGCCTGCTTCTATGCAAGTTTGTTTAGGTTCATAGTGCATCTCTTGAGGAGAACAAAGAATTTAACTTGAGGTTGTTGATGTATAGTGAGTTCACGGTATTTATAATGCATTTCACTTAAGGGTTGTGTCTGTATAGAGACTTTATTGCTTTTAACAAGTTTTGTGTGTTGTTTTGCAGGAAAGATGTTCATGCATAAAATGAAGGAGACAACTGAGAAAGTTAAGAAAAAGGACCTAAGGAGGAAATCGATGAACCGTGGATTCATTGACGCATTGTAAATGATGATTATAGATGATCAACCAACGCATTGGTGGAAAATCAGGGAAGCCTGACCAAGTGTGAAACCACAGCTCGCATCGTCCGTCGTGGACCTTAGTATGTGACTGCATGGGTTCCCATACCTAATACTTGAAAATTCTAGGTGTGGAGTCACGGAGGAGCATCGATTAACTGTTGATTTTTTGACGGACCGTGATGTTGTTCCATCGTTTGATTCAGAGAAGATGCAATTCGGAGGATGAAATATTTTTCTAAGTCCTGGCTGATGAAAACAAAGCATGGACCGTCGATCGATCGAAAGTCCATCAGTTGGTCTCGTAGATTGAAGCCGTGTTTATGAACAAACTTTTCTTGTTTGAATTTTTTAAAATTAAGATGCTGTTTTCTATAAATAAGGCATATAACCTTGTTTTTAGGGTTAGCTAAAATTTCTATTGTTCTAGTTTATGTTTTGGAGATTAGTTTTTGCAACTTTGGCAAAAAATTGATTTATGGATTTGGTTTTGAAGATTTTGGTTTGCAATTCAAGTGAAATTTCTGGGTTTACTATTCTTATCAAAAGTTCATGATTTCATCATCTATCAACATGGATTGTGTTATTGCTTACGGGTAACTATCCACAACTAGGGTTGTGGGAACCATAAGGGATCAACAAATTATAACTAGTAATTAAGCTATTCTTGAATAGTGATTTTGCATGCATTGATAATTCTTTCGTTTATAAGTCTCTTTAACGTGTGCACGCGTTAGAACTCGCCTTGTTTCTACTTGTCGAACCAAGGACGTAGTTAATAAGAAAAGAATTATCAACATATATTTAGTGTGATGCTATCTATACTCTAATATGGATCGGTTCGAGGGTGAAAAATAAGCCATACATCGATGTGATGTCTAATATGAGGTAATGGTAAGGGTTAGTAAATTATACACATGTAGCCTGACCAAGGTGCGGGGTAAAATTTTCTAGATGCCGGACCAAAGATGTAGAGATACATAACTTATCACTTTGCATGTAATACACTAGGAAATGATTGTTATTACTAGGAATGCCATGTTATGAATTTGTGGGGAGCACACACACCCTATTTACTCTCTCATCTTGATAACAACCAAAGTATACTCTTGTTCACTTGCTAATATTAGAATTTAAGCAATTTTTTTCACAAAACCCCTGTTTTACTTCATTGTTTCGGAAATAACTTGACTAAAAAGATATAATCATGGGTTAAAGTTAAGTCTAAACCATATTTCTCGTGGATTGACCCCAACCTACTGGTTGGGTTCTTTACTTGATAACGATCGCTTATGATTCTTTAGGAAGGTGTAATTTGAGCGTATCAGTTCTCCGAAGCGCCAGATCAATGGGCTAATACACATGAAAAATAAAGAAAGTCGCATAATTTCTAGAATTGACTTCTAAATGCTAAAATATGCCCGAAAAAATGGTGGGACTATACATAACATTTCCCCAACTCATTAAGGATTCCTTTATAATGTTTTGTAAAAAAAGATTGTATACTCTGAGGCAGCTGATCCATAGGCTAATGCACATGAAAACCCAAGAAAGTCATGTAATTCCTAAAGATTGGCTTGTAAATGCAAATAAGTGCCTGAAAAAAATGGCGGAATTGTATGTAACACTCATGGAACTAGTTACGAAGCTACTCATAAAGTTCTTTGAAAAAACACTTAGGGTGTTCTGAGGCTCCAAATCCATGATCTAATACTCACGTAAAAACCTAGACACATGCGAAATTCAAAAGTGGGCCTGTAAATTCAAAAAATGCCTGAAACAAATAGTGGGATTATACGCAATGCTTCCCTAACTCATTACAAAGGTCCTCATAAAATTCTTTTAGAAAAAAACTTCAGCTACTCGTAGGAGCCATATCCATGGGCTAATACACATGAAAATCTAGAAAGTCACGTAATTCTAAAATTTGTCTTTCAAATGCGAAAATATGTTTGAAAAAATATGTGACATTACATAACGGTTTATCAAATCATTACAGAGTTACTTATAGTGTTTTTTTTTCAAAATTATGTTTTCTTGCTCCGAGGTGCTAGATCCATCAACTAATACACTAAAAAAATCAAGGAAGTCAGATAATTCCTAAAAGTTTTCTTGTTTATGCGAAAATGTATCTGAAAAATGGTTGGTCTATAGGTAATACTTCCTTAACTCATTACGAATGTCCTTATATAGTTTTATCACAAAAATTTATAGGTGCCTTGAGGCGTCAAGGTCATGGTCTATCTAATAATCATGAAAAATGAAGAAAAATTTGTAATTCCTAACATTTTTCTTTATAAGGTAAAAATATGCATGAGAAAATGGTGGGACGTATTTAAGACTTTTCCAAATCATTACAGTGGTCCTCAAAGAGGTTTTTCCAAAAAAAACATTAGGTGCTTCGAGGTGCCAGATCCATCGGCTAATACACTACAAACCAACAAAAAACTATAATTCCTAAAAGTTAGCTTGTAAATGTAAAAATATATTTGAAAAATGGTGAGACTTTACATAATGCTTTCCCAACTCATTACAAAGGTTCTCATAAAGTTTTTCAATAAATTTTTTTGGGTTTTCCGAGGCGCGAGATCCATGGGCTAATACATCTAATACAAAGAGAGTCACATACTTCCTACAAAGTGGGCTTGTAAAATGCGAAAAACTGCTTGAAAATATGGTGGGACTGAATGTAATGCTCCCTCAAATCATTATTGAGGTGCATATAAAGTTTTTGGTAATTTTTTCTTTGGTACCCCGAAGCGCCAGATCGTTGGGTTAATACGCACGAAAAACCAAAAAGTTTGCAATTTTTAAAAGTTACTTGTCAAGACAAAAGCATGTCTGCAAAAAATAGACAAACTATATGTAACGATTCCCCAACTCATTACGAAGATCCAAGGCACTAGAAACATGAGCTAATACACACGAAAAAACCAATAAAACCCATAATTCCTAAAAATTAGTTTCGAAATGTGAAACTTTGCCTGAAAAATTGTGAGACTGTACTTGATGCTTGTCCAACTCATTACCGAGGTCCTCATTAAGTTTTTGTTTCAGAATTTTTTATTTAGGTTGTACGAGATGATAAATCAATGGGCTAATACACAAGAAAAACCGAGAAAGTCACGTAGTTCCCTTAAAGTTTCTTGTAAATGCTAAAAGGTGTCTCGAAAAAAATGGTGGATCTACGTAAATCCTCCCGTACTCATTACAAAGATACGTCTAAAGATTTTTCAATTTTCTTTTAGTGATCCTAGGCGCCAAATCAATGGGCTTATGCACACGAAAAAACCAAGTAAGTCAAATAATTTTGAAAAGTGAGCTTGTAAATTTGAAAACATGCCTCAGAAATGTTATTACCGAGGTCATCATAATAACATTTTAGAAAAAGTATTTTGGGTGCTCTGAGGCGCCAAATTCATGGGCTAATACACACAAAAAACTAAAACAGTTACGTTAATTCTGAAAGTGGTTTGTAATTGCCAAAAATATGCTTGAGAAAATGTCGAGATTGTACATATAACTTCCCCAACTCATTAAAGAATTCCTTGTAAAGAAATTTCCGAAAATCTTATTGCATGCTTTGAGGTGCCATATCATGGGTTATACACACAAAGTCCAACAAAGTTGAGTGATTACTCAAAGTTGGCTTATAAATGTGAAATTGTGCTTAAAAATGGTGGGATTGTACCTAACGCTTCACTAACTCATTAGGTACTCCGAGGCGCCCGATCCATAGTCTTATACACATGATAAATCAAGAAAGTTGCATACTTCTTAAAAATTGCTTATAAATGTGAAAATATGTACTAAAAAAGTCTCATGCTTATGATTTACTCAGATGTGTTATACTTTAGCCTCTCCGTTTAGTTATTCTTTAACTTAGCCATATTACATACTCGTATATTCTATATACTAATGTCAATCGACCTGCATCATTTTATAATTCTTATGCATGTGTTGAGGATCATCAACATGCGTTTCTTTAGATCACCTAGCCAATTGTCAGCTTTTGGTGAGGCCTCCTAGATTTTGGAGGACTCTTATTAAGTTTACTTTTAGTAATTGTTTAAGGTTGTTGTGGGTATTTTCTCTATTCCTCTCTTAAATAGTAGAGGCTATATAGATAGATAATGTTGACAGTCTTTCAACTATTCAAAAGTTCCGTTAAAACTATTATTGCTTACTTCGGTATGTTAGACAATTTAGTTGAGTAGTTTGACTTAATGATTTAATTTAGTTTCAAAGTCAATATCTGCTTGAGTGAGTCTTGCACTAAGTAGTTAGCCCGACCCAGGTTTGGTTAGGGACTACCAATGGTTTTCGATTGTCGACCACGCCCAGGGTGTAGGTTCAGGCGTGATAGTTTATTAATGGAATTTTTTTTATTAAAATGATGTTTTGTGAAGAGCTCTAGTATAACTAGTTTCTCGACATGAACATTGCACACGTATGCCGAGTCAAATAATGTACGATCCTATAGAATAATATTAAGTAATAAATGTCTAATGAAACCTAGTAAAAACTAAGTGATTTTTCCATATAATTTGATGATGATTGATACGTCAACTTCTAATATTGTCTCTCTATCAGTCTATTCCAAAACAACCTGCCTGTTATTTTTCCTAATATCTTTCGTGTGTATGCGCTTCAAAAGAACTTAATTTCTAATGAAGTATAAATCGGCAAAAAATCAGAGACTTGTCAATCCAAATAGATAAGCGTGCCATTATATGTCATTTCTTCATTAGTATTTGAAAGAAGAAACATAATATGAATATCAAAATATTGTTATGTGAAGTTTTTTATAGGTAAATGCCACTGATCGAATTCCCATAGAAGTTGCATCATCATAAAATGGTAAAACACCTCATTTGTGTTCACTACAATCAAAGGATTATGGGCGTCCATAACTTTATTGTTGTTACCGAGCATTGATGAACTCTTGTGATTTGAAAAAATTATTTTGGTATGGTTGCACAAACAACTACTACTTGAACTTGGCAAGTGAAAGAGAAAAAAACTTATGAATCTTTCAATATTATTTAAATAATTTTTGCCTAGATCATCAAAATAATCTTTGTCTATTTCGTTGTAATTTTTGAGGTTAACAATTTTTTTTGTCTAATCAATTTGAAAATATAGTTGTCAATATTAGAAGAGTAATTTTGTAACAACCCTAAAAATGAAATAGGTCAAACTAGTGATTCACATGTTTTTCATGAGTTAATAATGTATTAAAATAGTGTATTTTAGCATTAGAAGTCATTTCGTAAAGTTTGGGAGCGTTTGGAAGTCAAATGCCAAAGACATTTGAAAACTAGTCGAAGTTGAACAAGTGTGTCGTAGTGTTTTGTAGTAAAGATTTGGGGGATGTATTGAGAGTGAAATTGATTTTCAATGGTTCCTATGCGTAGAGGGATGTATCAAGTGTCAAAATGTCCGAGTACGACTCCTCAGGGACCACCCGAAGGGCCCCCAAGGAGGACCCAAACATGGGTAAAGATGCTGCCCAAGGCAGCGTGCAGGGGCAGGATTTGACGCCTTGCGACGCGCCCTTGGCACGAGGTATACTGCCTAATAATTTTTGAGAGATGGAAATCAGGATCTTGTCTTGCGACGCAAAGCCAAGTCCCATATTTGGCCGCGACGTTTTTAAGTCAAATTTCAAGTTGGAAAAGGGTCCAAATGGTGTGGGGGTATTTTGGGAACTTTGGCGATCATTTTTGGACTTATTTAGGTCATTTTAACCTTCATTTCACCCACCATTTCAAACTCTAAAGATCAAATCAAATCCTCTCCAAAACGCTTCCTCCCGAAAACCTCCATTGAAGAAGCTTCAAGCTCCAAGGAAGAGGACCAAGTTCATCACGTTTTCTTCACCAAATTTTCGTGGGTTTCTTCTATTTAAGGTATGGTAGTCATACGTTATCCTTCTTTCATTAATGGATCCACTTCAAAGAGATTTCAAAAAGGATTTCAAACTTCAAACTTCTTTATTCCGTGACTCTAAGTATAGGTCTTTGCATGAAAATGTTTTACTAATTTAAGTTAGTTATTATTATATTTGAATGATGATTTTAATGTCAAAACCCCAATGGAATCATGTCTATTCTTTTTATCAACTTTTGGCTTATGAAATGGGTTCCATCAGCATGACTAGATAATGTTAAAGTTACTGTTTCTTGATGGTCTTATTGAGTTTTAGCTATTGCCCTAAGGGCTTATTAATTATGGGTTATTATATAAATTGTGGATAGGTGGTGAAAGCTTGGGTGATTCGTAAGTTGTCTATGTTTTTTAATCCTTATGATGAAATTCTATTGAGTGGTATGATCCACCATTATTGGCGGTATTTACTTGAAGTTTATGAAGATATATGTTTATTGTGAAAATGGCCATGTAGGCATGATATGTGTAGTGAAGTCATGATTTTGATATGTATATGCATGATATGTTTTAAGAGGTTGAAATGAGTATCTTGAAGGGTCTATGTCTAAATGAAGTATGCATTTGATATGTGAAGTATGATGATGTGTAAATTGTGATAAATGTGAGTTGAGCATGTCTTGAAGTTAATGTTATAAACATTGGGATTATGTGTAAGGTGTTCTCACATATATTCACACTCACACTTGAATGTATGAATGAAGTCAATGAATGAAAACGGGGGATTGTAGGGTTGACACTTTTTGTGATAGAGATGAAGTGTCTAGGCCATCCCTACTATTACTAAGTATGAAAAGGGGGATTTTGGGGGTGAACACTCTTCGTGAGTAGAGATGAAGTGTTTAGTAGAAACCTCAGTATTCCTAATGAGCTTTCCAAGATAGGTTGGAGGTGGGCTATCCTTCGTGAGTTGAGATGGTGTGTTCAATATTTATCTTCTATAGTCAATGAATGTTTAAGACTCCGTGGGGGAGTTATGCTTAACACCGAGAAGATTTGAAGAAGGGGTGGGTACACTTCGTGAGTAGAGATGTTGTATCCAATATACCTCTTGAGATGGGTGCTCCTCCCTAGCAGAGAGTGGGTTACTTAGTAGAAATATCCTTATCCCTTAACTATGTATTCAGATAGGTGGAGCTATTGGAGAACCCATGTAAAGGCTAAAGAATATGACCCTACCTTAGGCAAGTAGGGATCCCTCATCCGGTAAGGGTAGTACCGGGATTCCATGTCAAGCTCTCATTGTCTATGTCGGTTAAAGCTATCCCCCACATAAGAATGTAAAGAACTAAGTCTTCTTAAGGGTGTACTACTTATGGTAGGTGGTGGAATGAGACGCTACTTATCCAATGCACAAGTAGACATTTTGAAGTAGTCTTAGTGTTTCTTTATGTGAAATGTATGAATGGGTCATGATGTGATGTAAAAGAAAGTAATCTGACTTTATGCCTAATGTTAAGAAAGCATGTTAAAGTTATGTCTTGTGTGATGGAACTTATGAATGATGAATGTAGTGTATCTAATCTCTTTGAATCCTCTAGGAGCACATAGTGGGGGTAGTAGTATGGGAGGCTATGTATATAATCTCTTTGAATCCTCTAGGAGCACATAGTGGGGGTAGTAGTATGGGACGCTGTTCTCACATTGCACTTTGTGTGACTTGTAAGTCCACTTGATAGGGGTACTTATGTGAAGTCCAAGTATGTTCCTATAGAGTCTTTAGTATTCAATGTTGATTTGTTAAATGAAATGAAGTATGCTTGTCCTTGGTAGTCTTAACGATCACTTGGGGTGTGTAGTGAAGAGAATGTATAGGAGATTTCTTCATGTCTTACCTAAGCGAGTCTTAGGATAACATGGGACAGGAAGAATTAGGTGTTAAGTGGGTTCACTGTAAGTATGCTTTTATGTTGAGAAAAATGAATGTTTTGCTTTACGTGCTAAATGATGGTTTTAAATTATATCTTGTGTCTTCATACATGAAAGATTTTATAAAAATAGCATGACTTGTATGTTTCAACTAAATTGTCCCTTTTTGAATGTTTTTGCATATGCCGTACTCAGTTAATTATTTGTACTAACCCCATAATTGTCTATACTCTATAAATATAGCTAGAGACGAGTTGAAGGGTAGAAGGCAAAGCTTGGGATTCGACTCTCTCAAGACTAAGTATGTCCTCATATATTCGAGGGAATAGTTTATGTTTCCTCAAGTTCTTCTTTAAAACTTGTAAAGACTTATTATGTATTTCTTTCAATGTAAAGGGCCGTGTCCCTAAGATATTTTAGATGTGTCTTTAAGATTGGCTTGTGACGACGAGACTTACTCCTTAGTATTTTATAAAAGAAGTTTCTTGTTATTATTGATGTGAAAATTTTAAATTTCCGCACTACTTTTCACGTCTTATGTAATGAATGATAGCTAAGAGGCTTGTGCTAGACCTTCAAAAGGTCGAGTACCGCTTGTGACGACCTAATGATTGTTCTAACTTCTAGGGTGTACTTGCGGGTCGTTACAAATTTGTATTTGGCAAAGCTTCTAACTTTGTTACTAGGGAGATACTATCTTTTTCAGCCTTAGAAAAAAAATTCAAAATCAAAAAAAGAATGAATTCATCCTATCGATGTCATCCATGACATCATTATATGTCAAAAATTTCAAGGTTAAGAATATGAAACCATTTTATGGTTTGCCTAAACGTCACCTACCAAGATACTATCTTGACTTTTATTTTGTACTAATTATCTTCCTAGCAAATATTCATGTTAATTCATCTTCCATTTAGTTTGATTCCACAAGAACCAAACCAACTCTTTCACTCTTAAAAGAACTCTTAAATAATGTAACTACTCACTCTTTGTTCAATCCCTCTCTAACAGAACGCACCTTTTTTTTTACTTTCTTAATGACTTTAAGTCACAGCATAAGGGTTGGAATCAGTGTTTTGAAAGGCGAAGGCGTTGGGCGAGGCGTTTTATCTGTTACGGGGCGAGGTGTAAGTCTCTAGACGTGGGGCGTAAGTCCCACGGATCTCACGGGGCGTAAATCCTACGAATCTCTATTTTAATTATTAATAAAATAAGGTTAAAAATAGTAAAATCACAATAATAAAAATATGAAAAAATTATTATAATTATACATGAGTTAACTAATAGCACAAATATGACATTATACGTGAGATGCACCATAACAACAATGATGTAAATATGAAATTATGTCTAAATGAGCAGCAACATCATTTGAAAGAAAACATTTAAACCAACTAAACAATGCCTTTAAAATACTTCTAAACATGAGAGGTCAAAAACTCCATTTGCTATTACACAACATATGATAATTTTGTGTAGCAAAAAATATATGGTCATGAACTCACTAGTACATCATTAAAAGCTAACTGGCACTCATCTTGCATAAAGACAACAATTTTTTCAATAGTTTAACACAAAAAAATTTAATCTTATTCCTAATGTCAAGAGCCTCCATAAGGCCTAGTTGGACTGCATTGCCACTTTATCCTTGAAGCCATATAACTTGCTTTTCTTGATGTCTCTTGCTTGCAACAATATATTCGTGCTAATAAACAATATAACAAATAAAAATTTATCACATAAACAAAAAATACAACTCAATCACCAAATATCTTAATTAATGTACCTTGGTTTCAAAAAAGTTATTATTCACATATTAGCTTTGCAGTAATTAAAATCCCAATTGCATCTGATTGGGGAAGTTTTGTTTAAAAGTCTAAAAAGTACCACATCTATCCATTGCCTATCAAATATGAGGTCGTCCTCATCAATCTCGACATCTACTAATCCTTCATTAGAGTCATCAACCTCAAATTGCATTTATGTTTCTTGTGGTGGATAAACGGAGAAGAAAAAGATAAGATTATTTCAATAGTTGAGATAACTAATAATAACATATAACAAAATTAATAAAACAATTGAACATTGAAACTTACCTGATGTCTTTTGTTTTTTTGCAGAGGGACCTACTTCACTTCTATCCCTTAAACTACCAATATTCGGTTCATGTAAAAGATCATTCTCATATGGTGTAAGCGGCACATTTCTAACAACACCAACATCAATAAATTCTCTTCATCAAGCCAAGAAGGGTCTTCAGGAAGCAGAGGATCTTCTTTCTCAGTAATCCATTCATCATCAGAATCAATTTCATCAACAAGAATTGGATCCATTTTTTGCAATTTTCTTTTGATGCTCCTTTCTCTTAGTCTAGTGTTGTATCTTACATAAACAAGAGAATTTAGCCTATGATGCTCAAGTATATTTCTCTTTTTGGTATGGACTTGCAGGTTTGAAAATAAAAATAATAAGTTATCACAAGAAAAACAATAATAATAAAAGTTCAATTAAAAAATTAACTCTTACCGACTCAAAGGTACTCCAATTTCTTTTAGAACCCAAGGAGCTGCACGTGAGACTCAAGACACGAACTGCAAATTTAGTCAAGTCCGGAGTGTGGCCTCCAAAGCGCATCCACCAATCTGTCGGAGATCCCAATTTTCTAGAATCCATAGCTATTTGAAATCCAAATTCTCCTTTCAACTGGTCATATGAATCTAATTGAATATCCACTTTGAATCTTTCTTCATAATCCAACATTCTTTCCATGCACATGTACAATTGTTTTTCACTTCAAATCAAGAGAAACTCTTTCCTCAAATCGTAATTGGGGATTCAAATAATATCCAGCAACATGAAGTGGACGATTTAGTTGGCGAGTCCATCTTTCATCAATTCTTTTCCAAATGGGACCATACTTTTTTTCATTATATCCACAATTTATAGATATCTTTTCCTTAGCCTTATTTATCAAATCATACAAATGCCCCATGCATGGTTTTTCCTATGAATCTACTTCCCTCAAAACAATAACCAAAGAAGCAACACATTTCACACAATAAGCAATATATGTCCAAAAATTTTGATGATACAAAATTGTAGATCTTGTTTTATCCCCTTCATGTTTCTCAGACTAAGCGGGTTTATTCCAAGCTTCGGAAGAAAACATAGATCTAAGACCTTGTTTTTTCTTTTGTATGCTTTGAAGTGTGAGATAAGTCGTAGCAAAGCGAGTAACAGCAGGATGAAGAAGGTCATGATTATTTGTAAATGATCTCATTAAATCCAACTCCCAAGTATGTCCATAAATAAATCTAACTACTTCTTTTGCTTTGTAAGTGTTTATTTTTGAATTTTTGACTTTCCTATGTCTTCTGACAAGAGATCAATACATTGTTCAGCACATGGTGTCCAGTAAACATTCGATCGAGTTTCCATTATTCTTTTTCCGGCATTCACAAAATTAGGACCATTATCGGTTATTATCTGCACGACATTCTCTTCTCAAACTTCATACAAGCAATTCACCATTTTTTATAGAATTAGAAGCATCAATCATCTTAAAAAAAAAGTACCTGCCGGACTGTTAATCAGAAAGTTTATAAAACATCTACTTTTACCATCTGTCCAACTATTAGACATAATAGAACAACCATACTGTTTCCAAGATTTCTTATATTCATCTTACATCTTGTTAATATTTGTAACCTCATCTTTTAGTATAAAAGTTCTCAACTCATGCATTGAAGGAGGCACAAAACCAGGGCCATAATTAGCAACTCCTTCAAACATATGCAAATAGCATGGATCATTTGCAATATTAAATGGAATACCACTTGAGAAGAAAAACCTACCAATTCGCTGACAAACTTCTTTTCTTTCTTCTTTTTTCCATTTTGAGTTCAAAGTAACTTGTCTTGCTTGAGTATTCATAAAATTATTTATCGAACCTCTAGCCTTTGAAAGTAGATTTTCACTAATTTGACAGGAACCTGCTTCACTGCCTACGTTACTACTTGCAGTTGCAACACTTCTCATTTCTTCTAAAGTAGCACTTCACATAGTTTTCACATTTTGAAACTTCAATAATGCTTTCTTGCATTCTTCCGCTACATCATTTGGAACTTTAAGACAAGACTTTATTCCTTTATGGGTGCCTGCTATATGATGCTTAAGCCTATTAATCGTGCCGCTACAAGTATGTTCACAGAATCTACATTTATACTTCTCATCCGGAGTCACGATTGTATATTTCCATGCAAAATCTTTTTTGCTTGCATTACTAGAGACGTCTTCATCCATTGTGATGCTTTAGAGTTTAGTCTTCTGGATTACCTGTGATCGAAGTGAGACAGAGAATTTTATAGTACAGTACAAAGTACAAACCATAAGAGCGGAAAAATAAAAATCTACAAAAAGAAAAAGGTGGACATTCTTGAACTTTAAACTTGATAACATTTCATTATGCTTCATCTTGAACTCCAAATTTCATAACACTGTTGGGTTATTTTATAACTTACAGGTTACAAAATTCTTAATTTACACTTCACAAATCGCAAATTAACTTATCATTATATAATAAGTAATAGAACCGCAGAAGTTAAAGAAAAAGAAGAAGTCATACCTTGATGGTGGAAGACAAGAGTAGGATCTTCTGCTAAGGCCTAAGAGGCTAAGAGTAAGCGTGATGTTAGGGTTTTTTAATTGAATTTCTCTCTGAAAATATGAACAGTCAATGAAAAGCAAAATATATGTACTTTGTAGAATATAAGTAAGTAATTAAGTATATAAGGGAAGTGAAATACAAAGGTATTCTCTAAAATATAGCTAATTTTAATAGGGTCCATTAAATGTAGGTCTTTTCAAAAATACGCGTATTACGCCTAAGCGTACGCCTTGTCGAAAAAAATGTACGCCCCCGAGAATTATGCCTCAACATTGCGCCCGGTAGGTTTTAGTTGTGTTTCGCCCCAGGACTCGCCCCGATTGCATTTTCTAGAACACTGATTGAATATAGAGTTGCTTATAATTGTAACTAATGGTTGTTAAATAGTTAGTAGTGTAGCCCTATTGTTGCTGCTTTAGTCTCATCCCTCTCTGTTTTATCCAGATATAATATATTGTTGTACCAATATTAGGGTATAATTTTTCATCTAACTGATTCTCATTCTCATTTCACTATAACAAAAATAACTTGTAGAGGAAAAAAATATACACACTAGTTAATTATTATTGAATCCAACGTCGTAATAAGCTATTGACATTAATTAATTGGTATTAAAGATAATTTTTGGTCTAGTGATTGTGATACTATTTATATTTGAGAGAGTTCTTATACAAATGTCTCTAACTCTGCTTTTTCAACTTTAAGTCCTAATCATCAGAAAGATTAATTTATATCACTCCCAAATTCATACGTAATACAAGAATCACAAAACAATATTAGAATGGTTTTCAAAGTTGAGAATATGACACATTTCTAGTCACCTCATTTATTATGCATTTATAATTAAGACATCATATATAATTGATTCTTAGAAGTTATCTACACATTTCTGGTGACTGTTTAACAAATATTAACTTTCATAAGGATGGTGAATTAATAATATAATTTTTTTTCATTTTTTAAAAAATAAATAATATTAGTAATTTATTATTTAATTCTATTACATGTAATTACTAAATTTTTATAATTATTGTTAAATCCTGTTATTTGAGTTACCGACACATCACTTTTTTATACTCCTATTATATATGGAAAAATTTTCCATCATTGAATTTCCAATAAAGTTTAATCATCATTCCTCAGTGTAGACACCTCATTTGTGTTCAAAATAATTAAAAGATAATGGACTAACAAAAGTTCATTGTTGTCACTGACTTAGTCATTTACTTTGTGCATATTTTAAGGACATCTTTTGCTGCTACTTCAACTTTTAAAGGGGATTAATATGTAAACTTCAAACATTGTCTCTCCACACGTGTTTTACAAAATTAAACAACTTTCTTTTATGATCTCTTCCTTTGTATTGTTCTTCTAACACATGTGTTGATGTTGTTGCACGAAACTAGCATGTTTCGAGAAATATCAGAATACAAAATAACATAATTTATCCAACACACAAAATCGTGATACAGTCCATCTTTCTCGGCCCATAAAGAAAGAACCTATTTTGTTTTCAACTCTTACCGTTCAAAATAAATAATAATACTCCTTCTGTCCCATTTTATGTGAGTTAGTTTGACTTGACATGGAGTTTAAGAAAGAAGTGAAGACTTTTAAAAACTTGTGGTCCAAAATGAATAACAGAAATTTGTGTGGCTGTAAATCATTTTATTAAGGGTAAATTAGACATTTTATAGTTATATAGTTACTTAATATAGAAATGTGTCATTCTTTTTCGACTGACTAAAAAGGAAAGTAAGTTACATAAATTGAGACAGAGATACTTTTACTTTCAAAATAAATGGCCATATAGGCTATAAGTTTGTCATCTTCTTATCTCTATTTATTTGTTATGCCAGCAAGATTATTTTCTCTTTATAAAAATATGATTCCATTTCATTCAAAAGAATAAGAGAAAGTATTAAAGTTTAAACAAAACCCTAAACTCTTCATTGAAACAACATGAAATGAAATGATTGTCTTTATACTATAACAATGTAACATAGGTAGAGTGATAGAAAGGCATCATCTTCGAAACACGAGGACATACCCACACTTGGTGAAATGATCCAAGCCTCCTTCAAAGTGGTCACCAACCCTTCAACAATTGGGACCTAAAATGTTGGGGAGAAAGGGAGAAATGGGGTTAGCACGTCACTTGTACTATGTATGGAATCATATGCACATACAACACAGAAATCATGCTAAAAAGGAACATTTATTAAAAAACATGCAAAGTCACTTTGAAAAGCCTTATGAACAATCAAGAACCAATACAAGTCAATAAGCACATATTCCTTAAGTCAAGACCATGTGCATCACAAGACAACCAATTCCAAGTCTAGTCAAGTCAACATACATATCAACATAATTGAGCACATAATCAAGACAATTCTATCATCAAGTTATAATATCAACAAACATGCATAAGAGTTCATAACATCATAATCTAAGCAAGACCATCACTCATACACCCCCATTAAGTCCACTAGTGCAATGACTACGTAAGGCCTCATAACCTTACTCAACCAAGTAAACCCATCAAGAACTATGAGAAATGTCCAACTTTACAATGTATATCAGTAAGAGTATACATCATCATACTTTAGCAATAGATACCAACTACATGTTCGTAAGTGAAACCAATATCACATAGTGTCATTGACGTATAAGATCAACATATATATATATTATTTACATTTATAAGAATTTAAGCACATAGAACATCCTCCTAAGACTTCCCTCAAGGCTATCTAATACAATGTTTAGGTAGAGTCCCATAACCCTACCTAGACTAAGCCAAACCCCTTAGGTCATGGTAGTTAGAGTTCACTTTGTTACTTCGTTTTACTTTTGGGAACATCTTTCCTTAACCGAAATAGACCACATGAGCTAATATGGTATTCGGTATCATGCAACCCTACATTGAAGAAGATTGACTACTTGCCAATGTATTACCAAAATATGAACATAACACCTAGGTGGATCCACTAGCTAGTATTCTTATGAGGGGAACAAAGTTCAAGAACTAGGAGATGTCGTTGGGACCCTCTTTATGATACATGAATAATAGTATCCAATCTCATGAGTACAATAATGATCCTACCTTCTCTATGTGGGAACAGACACTCCTTACTTCTAGTTCACTCGGTGCTAAGCTAGAGTCCCATTTTAAATGTCTTTCATTAATAATCATAACTTAGTTTAGGTCATAAGGGTCTACCTCTTATATAGTCATAGTCATAGATCAACACGAATTGCATGAGTATTGCCCTTTCAATACAATTCACACATGTGAGGTTATCACATTTACATAATCATATTATGATAAGGCACATAGGAAATTCATCACCAACCTTATATTAGTACATCTTACCTAACGATCAGAAGCCATAATTCAAGACATTTCAATTCAATTTCATACCGACCCTAATCAATCTTATCATAAGGTATACTTCAATATTACTTCATTACTAATCACAAGTAATCATAATTGAAATAAAGGTTTGAGATCACAAGACTTACCAAATCTCTTCCAAAGTCATCATCCATGGTCTTACCATCAACCAACCAATTCCATCCAATAATAGGTGTAATAACAACATTCAATAGTAAATAACACAATAGCTAGGTCAATAGCATCATTACTATTCCAATAAACTTCAATTCATAACCTAGGGTTAGAGGAAAAGGGCTCCTAATGAAATCTTCAAGAAATAGATCCAATACCAATAATACATTACCCTATGCAGTCCATGAATGAATTAGAATGGATAAAAAAATCTAACAATCAATGAATGCATCAATTTCCATTAATTTATAAGCAAGATCCAAGATTTGGGGAATTTGGGGAAGGGAACATGATACTCACGAAATTCCCTTAATTAACATCAATTCCTCAAAAATCTATACTTAACTAACCATTGGTAATCACAATTAGTCATAATCAATCATCAATTTCAAGTTTAGAAGAAAGCCCATTTGTAGAATAAAACCTAAGAATTTGGTTGTATTAGAAATCAACTTTGGAAGGACCTTTCGGGGAAAGGAATCCCAATAGTGAAGAACCCATACCTTAATGAAGATTAATACACAAAATTTAAGTGAAATCCTAGAGAAATCGGTCTTCTTCTTCAATCTTTCTTCCTTCAATGTAGACTGAATAAAGAGAGAAAGTAGACAGAGGTGAGAGCTTTTGGGTTTTGATTTGGAGATTTGATTTGAATGATTAAATATGTGGCAAAACTGTTTGAAAATCAATATATAGGCCCCCATGAAATACCCAAAATACCCCTCACTTAAGTTGACCCTTTGATTAAGTCAAACTTGAATTCCAAATTTCAAATTTTCGTTGGGCAACAAGTACGCGACACGGAGCTTCTTCCGCATGATTTTCTAAATTAATTTTTGAGATATTAGAGTCCACGACCTGACCGTGACGCAGACATGATTTTTGACCAAAGTCCCACCATGTACGCGACATAGACACATTTCTTCTATGTGTATTTTGGCTTCTACTTTGACAACTTTCTTTTCCAAGTTTGGGGTCCTTTCGTGGACCTCTAGGGCAACCCTTGGGGGTCGTACCTGGACGTTTCCTCTAAACCTACTCGAAACCTAAGAATGTTTTACTAGTTAAATTAGACTAGCTTCCGAACGTCTTGAGCGTTTCTTGATGTGTTGACTTTTAAACCTCCTAAATGGTTCATAAACATTATTTTAGGCTTTGAAACACTGTTTTAAGGTTTATTTCATCATGTGAGTCTCTAATTTAGGTCATGGAATTTCAGAGTGTTAAAGGGCTGATGGTCTAATGAGATATCAAGATAGGTTGTGTGTTCCAATGGAGGATCATGGAAGAAGCTCATAGATACAAATAGTCCATTAATCTTGGTTTCACAAAGATGTATCGCAATTTTAGAGAAGTATATTGGTGGAATGGTATGAACAAGAGAATTACTAAATTTATTACCAAGTGATCTGCAAACAAGTTAAAGTAGAGCACCGAAGGCCCAATGGTTTGGCATAAAATATGGAACTTCCAAAATGGAAGTGGAATATGACAAATATAGATTCATCACGTGTTTGCCAAGGTCTCGTAGGAAACATGATTTTATTTGGGTGATTGTCGACAGAATGACAAAATCATCCAACTTTCTACCGGTAAAGATTACCTATTCGACAGAAGATTATGTTAAGTTGTATATTTAATATGTAGTTATAGTACATGGAGTTTTGGTCTCCATTATTTCAGATAGAGGTGCACAATTTACTGCACAACTTTGGAAATCATTTCAGAAGGGTTAGGGTTAAAAGGTGAACTTAAGTACTGCCTTTCATCCTCAGACAATAGGGTAAGCAGAGCACACTATTCATATCATAGAGGATATGTTGAGGGCATGTGTTATTGATGTCAAAGGTAATTTGGATGATCACCTACCTCTCATCGAGCTTAAGTACAATAATAGTTACCACTCGATCATTTAAATGGTTTCTCGCCAAGCTCTTTATAGAAAGGTGCAGATCTCTTATTGGATGGTGTGAAGTGGATTAAGCTGGGTTGATAGGGCCACACTTAGTTCACCGAGCAATGGAGAAAGTGAAAGTTATTCAAGAGAGGTTGAAGATGACACTAAGTCGTCAGAAATCCTAAAGTGATGTTACAAGAAGGGAGTTAGAGTTCGAAGTAGATGATTGGGTTTACTTGAAAGTTTTACCCATGAAGGGTGTCATTAGTATTGGTAATAACAGGAAGCTTAGTCCCTGATATGTTTGTACTTATAGAATTTCCAAGAATATTAACCTAGGTAGATTATGAGTTGGAGATACAACAAGAGTTACCAATGGTTCATCCAGTATTCCATATTTCAATGTTGAAGAACTGCATGGGCCATCCTTCATTGATCATACCAACTGAAAATATTGAGATAAAGGATAACTTATCTTATGAAGATATTCCGGATCAAATGTTAGATCGCCAAATTTGCAAGTTCAGGACAAAATAAGTTGCATCATTTAAAGTCCTTTAGAGGAACCAATTTATTGAGAAAGCTACTTGAAAAGCAGAAGAGTATAGGATGAAGATATATCAACATCTCTTCGAATCCGAAAAAAATTCTTACCAACATACTAATTCTTCTTAATACTCTTTAAATTATGAGTGATCATGTTGCTTGTTTGCATTTTCTTTTTGGGCATTTGAACTTGATGTTACCACCCTAAAACTAGTAAAAGAAATATCATTCGGGAACGAATGTTCCCAAGGGGGAGATACTGTAACATCTGGTAACTAAAAAGAAACTAGAAGGATGTTTAGAAATTTCAAGCGTTATTTTTGAAAGAATTTTAAAATCTAGAAAATAAGCATGTTAACGTGAGGTTTCCGTAAAATTAAAGTGACCATAGATCCTACATCAAGATGTGTTAGGTGTAGTTCAATATATAGTTGGAAATATCTTGGAATGATCTTTCCAACACCACCAAGTTTACACAATTTTGAGTTTTGACGAGTGAGTGATTCCCTTTGGACGTTGGGTTGCAGGATTAAGAAAAAGTCCATTCCAGAAATTTGAAGGGTAATTTGATAATTTCCTTACACAATAAATTGAATCTGTTTTATAGTAAAGTAATAGGGTCAAAACTGAGTTAATTCAGTTTATGCTTTTGAAAAATAGAGTTAGGGCTTTTGGATAAAGAACGCAAGAGAAAGGAGAAGAGGAAAAGAAATATTTGCCAAGAACAATTAAATTTGGTTGTGGATTCGCCAAGGAATTTATCGTACAAGGTATGTGAGTCTCTCATAGCGTTGGGTTCATTCACCCACGCGCCAAACGTGTTTAGTTCAGTAAAATTCTTCCTAAAAGAGTATGAAATTTTATGTTCTTGACATGTATTCTTGAATTTGAATGTTTTTCTTGAATTTGTATGAATTGAGGAGTTTATGAGATCCTTAAATTGAGTTTTAGGGTATTATTGAAATAGTTTCTTAAGTATATATGCTGGGCGTCGAGATCTAAATGATTTGAGAAAAATAGTCGATTTTAGTGTCACGCCCGAGGAGCACCCTCTAGAAGTAACACGACATACTTGACGTCTCAGAGGTCTTATACAAGCCCTTAGGCATCTTCATATCATTTTCATAGGAAATTTAGCAGAAAATTTAAAACTTCTCATAGCGCATTATATGCTAGAACATCAGTTCACACACACACACACAAATATATATAATATATATATATATATATATATATATCATAAGCACATAGTTAGACTCTAAGTCTCATTTTCCATCTTAAGACACAACTCAATAGAATGGAATAGGCACACGACCCTTCACAACATAAAGGATGATCTAAGCAATTACATCAACTTAAAGAACATCTTTGACCTAGGGAATCCTTGAAACATACGAACCTCTTTCTTTGAAATTGGGAGATCTATCTAAGCCCTTCTCTTAGGAGACATCCTCTAGCCATCAACACCTACACTTTGTGTAAAAGATGAAGAAGAATGGTATTAGTACATGAATGCACGAAGTATGATAACCATGCAAAAACATGTATTTAAAGAGGACATTTATTTAGAAATCATGCATTACACCTTTTCGTAAAACTTCATGAACATTATACCAAAGGCAAAATATAATTAACATACATCATATAGGAATGGACACTAGTCATAATAACACATAAATCCATTTATCGTACTTTGAGGCACATTAAATACATATAATACATTACCTCTCTTTTACCTTAACTTCTTTCTTAAGAAACCCTCAAGTAGTACTTAGTAAAATGTACCACTTTAAGGTCACCCAAAATGGTCTTTCATGAATATGATTCATCAACACAACAACATATATTCATAAAGTCATAAGCACATCATAAGGAATAAGTTTCACATAATAACCATCACGTATGTCAACCTGCTAGTCACAGTAGTGCAATGTGTAGGTAGAATCCTATAATACTACTTACACATAGTGTTCCTAAGAAGTCACCCTAGACTAGGCATATCATACTTTACAAGTCATAACACCTTCATTTATCACTAAACGTTAGGCCACATACTTCATATCATCATATAAGGACTCATTCCTTTATTAAAAGCTTAGTCATAACTCATTTAGTTCATTTCATAGGTAAACCACCCTCACAACACCTTCACAAGCTTACTTGTGCAACGTACATATGGAGTCTCATATTCCCACATTTACTAAGTATAACTCATTTAGAAGCCATAAGTCTATTTTACATACATGATCATAATTCATGTATTAGCATAACAAAGTCACCTTTACATGCAATCATACAAATCATACATAACATCAGACTTCATTTCATTAAGGTACCAATATTATCCTTTCTTGGAGTTCACATCTGCAATGCAAGGGTAAGGTCCATAGTCCTACCTATACTAAGTAACCTCCTCACAGAGTTATGATTAGAGTTCATATTCTTTTCTTAGTTCATTTCTTACTTTTGGGAGACATAGCAATAACCAACATAGACCATGTAAACTATATGGAATCCTGTATTCTACACCCACACCGAAAAGAAAGGGTACTACATGTCAAGTTAGGAACTTCGTACATAATAGCTATACTATTTGATCCACTAAGATAAGACCTATGGGGCACACAATTATAGAACATGGAAATTGCTACTAGAAACCTTGACTTGCTACACATATATGTTTCCATTTCATGAGACAACATCTATGTTGGGAACTCAGAGTTGCTAAACGTGAAGGTTCTCTTGTGGGAAGCTGGTCTTACGAAATGTGAAGCCCACACTATCATTTTTTTGTTGACCCGGTGCTAAGCTCAAACTCCATTTTTAAACATATTAAAGCACTTACTATAATTAGTTCATAAAGTAGGCTTTAGGAGCTTGCTCCTTCATACATCATATAGCTCAAAGGATTCAAGGTCAGAATGTCCTTTCATCATTGAACCTACTATTCATACAATCATGTGTGTGTGCCCACATATGTGCTACCTACTTTCACATAAACACCTCTAGGCACACATTTTCATAGTTCACAAATCGTATACTTTACATGCATAGTAATAGATAAGGGTGCATATGAGAACTATCCTTTTAATTCATACCATGAATCTATACTACTCATAATTATGCATGAGTGTGTCTGTGTATTCATATGTGTCATCATGATCACGTAAGAGCAACAACTTAGCTATTTAGGAAACCACATTACAAGGACCATAACACATATACAATGTACCCTTCAAGTCCTGACCAACTCATAACTAGAACACCTAAGGAATCTAGGTCACACACCCACATTACATCATAGGAGACAAGAGCTTATTCAACATTAGAATCGAAGACTCCTAACTTTCATAAGATCAAAATTAATATAGGGTTCACATAGGTAGGGTTCATGCTACAAGAGTATTCATATCAACAAATCATCTAGACAACTTCTAAACCTAACATAATCATTCACATACATACAACATCATCCACACACCTAAATCATGCAACTAGTATGGAAGATTATACATATAACTTCACATGTGTGATCATCATAACCATACTTCACTTTACATCAATTTGCCTTCAAGGCCATTATCATCACACATAAGGATATACAAGAATGTAAACACCGCCACCATAAGTGGACCATACCAATCAACACAATTCAATACCCATTCTTAGCTAAACAAAGAAAATAGGTTAAATTACCAAATCTCCAAGTTATGATCATCCTTGATAGATTCCCAACAATTTATAATCAGTTGACATAAATGAATATAGCACTAAGCAACTCATTACAATCTAAACATAATCTAATCATCATCTAATCAAGATCATAGGACCCATATTATAACTAAATTGAAATATTGAGGTAATCATGGGTTCTTCATGGAATTGGATTAAAAGCATGTTAAAACCATTGATTAATCATATATTCGTCATAGTATGCTTTTAAAATCACTTTCACAATGAACCCATGGCTAGATTGAAAGAATTAGATTGTTGACCTTAGAATCATGTTTGAAAACCTTTGAAAGAACTCCTTAGATGGAATACTAACTAATGATGAAGGGTTACCATACCTTCATACATAAGAATCCAACGAAATTTTTAGAAGACAACACTTCGAATCGATCTCCCTAGCTTGTTCTTGAGCTTGATATCCTAGGGAGGTTTTGGGTGTTTCATATTTGGGAGAGAAGGTTTTATTTGAAGAATGATTTCTAAATTAGGTTTAAGGCTTATATACTAACTTAAAATACCTAAAAACACTTAAACTAACTTCCCTTATTTTAATTTGTATGTGGGGTGAATTTCCCAATTACCCCTAGCATGGAAGTGTGCGCAGCAGGCATATTGGAGGTTCAACCTATGGATGGCAGCGATGGGGCGTCATCTGATACTCCGTCTTTTTTTTTACTGAGGATACCATATTGGAGATTGATAGGTCTGAGTATGGATTCAATTGCATCCATCATTTGGACACTACCTAGGCAGTCTACTGCCAACTTTTGGGTCCTTCTCAATGACCCTTTGGTTGGTTTTTGGGTATTCTTGCCCGGACGTTTAGACGCTAGATACGTCCATATACAAATTAAGATCATCCCCTATCAATTTAGACCCGAAACAACACATAAGACTTACCAAGACATAGTAGAACACACTAGCACATCTAAAGACTAACTTTCAAACATCTTGGTCGTTCGACCTCCAAACCACTTCAAAACATTTATACAAGCTCTAAAACGCTTTATTAACATTATTAACATATGTAATACCTTAGTTCATTATGAGGGTCTTGACAATAACCCCCACTTGGGAATATTCGCCCTCAAATGACACTTGGAACTTTTAAAACATTTTCAAGGAATCAATGACCAATATAACAACCCACAACATTTAAAATTTTATCACATAATAGTAAAAACACTAAACTTACAAGGAGCACAAACTTCATACAATCATGCAATTAAAGCAACATGATCAAACATGTACTACTTCTACAATTATTTCCATACATACATACTTCTTCATACTCATTGTGTTTTGGAGGAACTACCTTCTCCAACTTTAGGCATGCTCATTATTTTATCATAAGGTTAGGCATACAATGGATTTTAAATGCATACATATGCATATTCCACATTTTCACTCATGAGAAAATCAAGCAATTTATTTAGTTGCTCAAAATCATGAATAATATAGACCAACTAAACATTTGTAGGCTAGACATAATACCATCAAGGTCATTCATAAAATTCCCATGTTTAACTTTTGTTCAAGGAGGAACTACCTTCTGCTAGTCAGAACATACCCACATGACATCAAAGAGTTCTCGTAAAAGCAATGCACAAGGGTCAATTCATTTATAAGGAGGGTTTTTTTACTCCAAACCATATTATGCTCATACTTCCTTATGAAGAAAAAATGGCAGCTCACACCACACATCAAAAATATAGGAATTTGTTTCATACAGTTTCAATTTCTTAGCATGACACTAGCATATATGAATATGCATCATTTAGGAAATATTGTTACAATTCATAGGCTCACATTGATGACATTGGCTAGACATACCATCACTTCTTAAGAATGAGCCTACATGAACACTTTCCAAGTCATAAAATTCATACATTTTAAAAAGGACTCACCATTTCTCATTTAAGGAAAACTCAGCACCTTGTTATTGGGCCAAAACACCCTCACATCAAAATTGTTATTAGGCATGTACCTTACATTAACTCATGAAGTCAAATGCATATTCAACATATCAAGATGTACAACAACATGAGGAAACCACAATTTGATAAAACTCCCTTTTTGGTGCAATAATGACCTTTCATAACAAGCATAACTGTAACAACCCTAGAAAATGACTATGTTAAATAATGCTTAATGTGTCTAGAATGCCTATGATTAGACCGTTTTCACACGGATTCATGCGTGTAGAACAAGAACTTTGAACTATTACAACAACCAAGCAAACTAACTTGAAGATTTACTCGGATTAGTCTCTACCGGACTTAAAAAGGGGAAATATTATGTTTGGAGGGTCTAGGGGTAAAATGCTATTTTTCCAGGATAAGGGTAGTATCGTAATTACCCTAAATATATAGTTAATTATTAAATCAATAATGTGGAGAGCATTTTGGAGAGAGAGGGTAAAAAATTGGCTCTTAGAGTGAAGTCTTACTCCACCCGGGTTCGAACCTAGGTGAAAGCAATGATTTAAATTGTTTTTATTTTCGTTGGTAAATTAATATAATTTATTAATATTTATTATTTACTGGAGATTTAAAATAAAAGGGAAATCAATTTTTTTATATTTAACTAAATCCCATTTCACTAAGTCCTAAACTAGACTCCTAAGCCTAAGATAACTCTCCCCTCTCACGTCTATCTCTAACTTCCACGGTCAAACCAACTCTCATACACATTGTCTCTTCCAAATACGTACAATAACAAAAGATAAACCAAAGTTCTTCACACTTGAAGAACTCAGAACGAAAATTTTAAACAAACAACTAATAAAAAACGTTTAGCAAAGGAAGGAGATTTTCCATAAGAGGTTTGGTGTTGAAACTTGGATTTGGACTTGAGTGTTGGAGCAGGTTTGGGAAGAAACTTCAAGGTTTGAACGTAATAAAAGGTATGGTTTCTCTTCTCTCTTGGTACCTTTCCTAAGAGATTCCTTAAGGATCAGTATATTATGTCGGAAAGCTAGGGTTGTTTCCCTGTTGCATGTCCATGTAACTAGTTCCCATTGAATCATAGATTGGTTATGTTTGCTGGCAGAAAACATGGAATAATATGTGTTATCATGATTCTTATGTGTTCATATGTATGTTCGGAATTATGTGATTTATGTTGGTGTTTTCCAAAAATGTATCTTCGTGAGTTTGGGTGTGTTGCGAGGCTATTGGTCACGGTTTAGGAATTGAAATGGCATGTTAGTTCTTTGTATTTCATGTACACATGTTTATGTAAATTGTGATGTTCATATCAGACGAAATGTGGCTGATTTGAGTGATAATCTCTTGGCTAAGGGAATCCATGAAAATGCATCTAAAACGTTCCAAATGCACTATGAAATTCCCCTAAGAATTAACGTGTAATGGAATGGAAAAGAACATGAAAATGTAACTAAAATTTCCAGAACCTTGTTGATTAATTTCAGCCAATTAAAGTTGTTTAAAATGTCATGAAAAGTGAAGAAAAACAAGTTAGGTCACTGAGGGTAGAACCTGTGACCTCACCACGTTAAAGGTTGAGAAAATAAAGAAGTGAAAAACAATGTGGTAAGGGGGAAACGAACCATGCTCCGAGCTGGAATATAAAATATAAAAATAAGAAATGAGAGGACTGGGATTCGAACCCAAAACTTCTTGGTCAACCTTAGGAAAAATGAAAAGAAAATAAGTGTGAGGTGTGGGAATCGAAACCACGACCTGTAGGCGGAAAAGGAGAATTAAAAGAAGAGTAAAGTGAGGCTATGGGGGTTCGATCCCATAAACTCATGGTCAACTCGAAGAAGTCATGGAAAAAGAAATTAAAATAAAAGGGTTTGTGGAGGTTCGATCCCACAACCCCTCGGCCAAGAATGAGAAAATTTAAAGAAAAGAAATTAAAAGGAAATGAAGGGCTTGATCTTGGGTCCCCAAGCCGTGTGGACCACAATAAAATAAATGAAAATGGAAGTGTTGTGCAAGGGATTCAAAAGCGGGTTCGTTTGACCAAATTCCGTATTGATACATAAATCATACGTGAATTAAATGTTCAAGAATAATGCTGCCTACTTAGATAGAAATTGAGATCTTGACAGACATACAAGATGCATAAGTCTTGTACCATATAATCTTAGAAAGATATGAATCACATAAACGAACTATGAATGAATCGTCATGACTTTTATGTATAGACCCATAAATCTAGCATACGTTTTGAAAGTAAGTGAACCTAAGATGTATATAATGAAATAATGAAACTCAAGGAGGGTTAAGTATGAGTGTGAAAACACTAAATGGCTTTGTGAAAATTGGCATAGGATAAAATGAACATTCACGTAATAAGGGGTGAGTAATTATGAAGAGCAAATGTTCTAAAGTTAATGAATGTGGTGATAACATGAGAAGAGGCTAATGTAAAAGATGAGAGCAATCTCAAATGAGCCTAAGTAAATGTTACCAAAACGTACTCACCTATGAGAGTGTAAAGTTAATAAAGAGACCAGTCTCTATGAACACTCTAATGAAAGTATTGAGATTAACATACTTAATTCTAATGATGAGATGAGAAATAATCTATTGAGATATGATGTCCTCATACTAGAATCCAGCTTCCATGACGTATGAGTTGAATGTAATGAAACTTTATACTAAGCACCGATAGACTAGCTATGAGGGGTGATGCTTTGTTTCAGGAAGGGCAGAGGTTCACGTAACTCTCATGAGATGAGACTGTTCGGCATGCCGGGTATGGGTCTAATTATATGTCCTAGTCTTCGAACCTATACTGCCAATATAGGGATCTGGCGGGGTTGAATTCCCATATACGCTATCATGTTTTGGGTCACTTTGGCCTGTGATTCCACCTCTTTTAGGTGTGGGGGAGACACTGGATTTCATGAGGCTCACATGATCTATGTTGGTGAAAGTTAAAGTTCCCCAAGAATGAATGAGTCCAGCCTCAAATGATGCATATAATGAAATGAATGATACCTAAGATGTAGGATAGGATAATCAAGAGGTGAGTTAGACTTAAGTAATTGCACTAGGTCATTCTTTATCATTGCACAACAAACCCGATGAAAGTCTTAAACTACATCCTAGGTATAACTGGTGTTTACACTAGTTTATGAATGAATGACATGAAGTACATATGAATGAATGAAGCAGACTCCGTGTTTGCTAAAAAAGGCTCCTTAGTTGAGGTCCCATATGTTGAGCCCTCATTTTGGGAAGTCTTAATGTCAAGTCCATGATTCTAAGGTGCCATGGCATATGATTGAATGATATGAAAGATGTTATGTGCTATATGCAAAATGATATGGGCTATGTGTAAGATGTTATGTGCTATATGCAAAACGATATGTACTATGTTTAAGACGTTATATGATGTGTGCAATATGATATGTATGATGATGCATGTTACTCTCATGTCATGACTTTCCTGATTTAATATGGCAAGTCCACTGACTTTCCTAATCCAAATTTGGCAGGTCCACTAACTTTTCTAATTCAATTTTGGCAAGTCTACTGACTTGATTTTCCATAAATCATGTTGTTAGGAAAAATCTGTTTGCTATATTCTTTTTCACCACTACCATCTTCCACCTTATCATTATCCTTTCTCACTGTTTCCTCATTAGACGGTATAGGTGGTCAATGGTTTGCTTACCACCCCGAGTAGTGATTGCCATACAGTGTGCATCATTTTTTGGATTTTGGACACTGTTGCTAGGAAGAGTGTCCGGTTGCCGTGTGTTCACAGTCGTAGATAATTGGGCCATTTGCAACTCGATCTGCTTAATCGATATTGCATGTGTATCAACTTTTTTCCCAATACCCGCTAAATTACTCCCATACTTGTGCAATTTCTTTTGCTGCTCTCTTCATTACACTCGACGGTAGGTATGACGGATCATCAGAGGCACAACGGTCTGTCGGGGGTCTCCGTTTCATAACACTTGAACTCTTGAATTTTGGGTACTGGGACTACTTCTATGATCTTCATGACGAACCAGCAGGACAGACCGTCATGGGTACGACGGTCCGTTACGCACTCTGTAACCTCATACTTGGTCATACTTCCCCATCTTCCTCCAGCAGCTGCACTACGATGCCACCTACGGACCGTCACGGCCACCACGGACCGTCACAAGCTCCGTAGGTGGTACTTTTCTGCATTTCTTTCTCAAAAACATCCGCATTCATGTTTTAGACAGATTTCCTGCAAAATAAAAGAAACTTACATAAAAATTAATACAAAAAGGCTTTTGGACACACTAAACTTAAGAAAAAAGCATTAAAAATACCGTGAAACCACGATATATCAACACTCTCAACGTAAATTCGCTGTTTGTCCTCAAGCGACGCACTATGACTCAATACAAAATCTTTGTACAATAGTATCCATGTTATATATTTTGCAATCATTGGCTATCAATCCCGATCAGTCTCATCATTTTTATGCATGATATCACTATTAGGCTTGAATTATGTGGAATCAGATCATGCCACAGACTCACCATGCACTAACACCTATCCTCTTCAATTTCTCACCGCGGTGCTAATATTTTTCGGTATTGCAACTAGTGTCCTCACTTCAAAGCAATATCCTCATTTTTCACTCAACGATTTCAGTTTTAGTATAAGGATTACTTTTCAACACTCACTCACCGAACAAATTCACACTCATTCATACATATTGCCATAAGCTTGCCCTTATTTTCACTGCTTTAAGTTCGCTATATAATTCTTAGGATAACGATAGGACTTTCTTAGCTTATAACATAGGCTCAAGGTCAGGTAGGTTATATTTAGGTATAATTTAGTGACTTTTTGCCCTCCTTGACATATCAGCTAAACATACGACTTTTTATCATTTTATTGCACCCAGTTTCTCATATTCTTTCACCTTGCTATTTTCCTTCTTTCTTCATTTGTGTAAGTGAATCTCTTCTTTTTTTGCTTGTATTTATTGTATTTTTTTCTTATTTTTTTTTACTTTTCTTTCAATTGAGTCTTGAGTCACTTTACTTTTGTTCTTTCTCTCTCTTTGTTCTTTTAACCCCACTTTCCAGAGCATTCCTTATAATAGCCACCCTCAACTCATGGCTTTGCCATGAATGAAAGTCCAGAATACCCAAAGTTGGGTCAGGGCCATAAAAAGGGTTGTTTACTGCATTATCCACCCTTAACTTATGCTTTTGGCATAAGCTGAGGTGCACATGTCCAAGGAGGGACCGGGGCCAACACATTATTCTCAGAAAAGATATGTTGGGGTGAAAAAGAAAGGTTTAGTTTAAGCTCAAATGATTTGGATCAAAGAAGGATTAATTTCATTTGGTTTTCTTTTATTTAGGCAAAAAATGGACTATATTGAACAAGGGACTATGATCATTTCCTAATTGTCTATTATAGCTTACTTTTAGCAGGACTAACCAGGCAAGTTCTAGCTCAGTACAAATAGTGGACTATTCAAATCTTCCTCACACTAACCTGACATCTCATTACTCTACCAGATTATCAGACACCTAGTTCGAATTTTAGACTTAGAGTCATGCAGTGGTGTACCTCTATGTCATGCTTAAAGCCACACATTTATCAATTACTATGCCTAGTCACGCATCAATTTCATTTAATATGGATATCATTTTAGCCATCATGATTCAGAATTAAACTATGTACAGAAGATTTAGACATGCCGGTTCAACAGTTAAAATAATCAGTCTCTTGGGGAAAAAGAACACAGGCAAGAAAACCCCAAAAGATGATAGTGAATTGGGCTACTCAAGCTTCACCCTAGCACTCACTTTCCATCTACCCCACCCCCAACAAAACGACATGCAATTGTCCCCAATGCAGAAAAAATTGAAATACAAGAGTGGTAAGTGAAGCAAACCTAGAGCGCAAAGCGCCGACGATCAGCAAGCTGGTGGGTCCGGTTCCCCGAAATCCATTACCTCTGTAGTCTAGACACCCTCAATAGTTTCCTCAACATCAACAACACTATAAGCAGTTCTTCGCGCTATCTCCACATTTCTGGAGCGAGATGCCCTAGCAGGTGGCTCTACGGCCCTCATCCGACGCGCCTCCTGATCAGCAACTGAGGCTCTCCTCGCAGCCTCTATCTCATGGCGCTCCTTATTCCGTGCTCGAGCCTCATCTTCTTCTCGACCCCTACGCCTCTTGTCATGCTCTCAAGGGGGAGGTGGTGGATTCTCAGAAGTGGTGAATAAGGCCGCCATCATTGTGTCTTCAACAGGCTCTGAAGAAGGGGCCTCAGACACATGAACCCTAGCCTCTAAGATCATATTGATGTCTGCGCGAAGGCTGTCGACCGCTGCCTGAAGGGTCGACACATCCACCTGAGGGGCTGGGCGGGCTAGCACCCAGAACTCAAAAGCGTCCAAGCGCTGATGAACCTCAACGATCTTCTGCTTTGTGTGCTGGACCATTCTCTGCTCCAAGCGCTCTTCTGCCTCAGCAATAGACCTCTGCATCCAAATATGGATGTGATGAAAAAGTTTAGCCATCTGTGCCTCTAATTTTTGGACCCTAGCAAGCGATACCAGAGCGGGGAAAGGGTCTGAGCGAGAGGAACTCAGTGCAGTGCTACTACCCGAGATAGACTAGACCAGGGTATTGGTAGTGAAAGCCGCCTCCGTAGACATGTGGGCCTATGCTACTGTATCAGCTAGATTATCACCAAGTTGAGGCAACTCTGGATGGGGCCCTCTGCATGGAGCTAACTTATTGGCCTCATCCCTGATGAGGCGAATATCAACAGTGCCCAGCGGGGTCTTGAGCTGATCAACGTTCTATATAGGCACACTTGCGGACCTGCATAGATAAAATATCATGCACGGGAAAGGGTAAGTAGTTGTGACCTTGAAAGCCCTCTCGTCCATGACCGCCGGTAGAAGCCAAGCAAAGTCAACCTTAAACCCGGCTATCATCGCCGCCATCAGTACTGCACGATCCCATGTGACTATATTATCAGCGGTTGTGGGGGAAAGGTAGTGATGGACGATCAACCATAAGAACTTCGTCGTGAAGGTCACGTTAGCCTTCTTGATGGCTCCCTTCGGCTCGGTCACCCAGTTAGCACCCTCACCATGAACAGACAAGTGCAGGGCCATCCACCTAATGGTGGTCTCTCTCAGCGATGGCTCATGTAATAATTGTCCATCTTTGACAATTTGCCACCGATAGTCAAACTCGGCGGTTAGAGGGGTCCGATTGGCATCGACATCCTCTCCGTATAGATACCGGCGGATGGCAGGCAGGGACATATAATCCTTAATTCCACGTACTCGGACATGCTCCAGTGGGGCCTTTTTGGCAGGGGTAGCTCGCCAATCAATCTGTGATCTGAGAGCAGCCACATAAGAGGCATAGAACTCTTGGACCAACTCTTTTCTATAACGTCTTAACGAACGCGCTTTCCACTCCAGTCCATGTCTGGTAAAGAGATTTTGGATCTCTGGCATAGTCGGGAGACTTCCCGTAAGGACCCCACGCTCCATTGTAAGTGTCCGTGTCATTACTCTTTTTTCATTCAGAAACATTGCGTCCGAATAGACTTGATACTCCCTGTCGACACACCACCGATTGGGATGGTCAACAACCGGGGTGAGAGCATGAGTCGGTGAGCTGGGTGTGGATTCCGAACTGTAAGCCTCATCAGATGAGGCAGACTGTGCAGCTCTTGCGGATGCAGGAACCTCAGCAGATCCGGAGGCTTCTTCCGACCATGAAACTCCTAAGGAGTCAGACGCTCCTTCTTCATGAGTAGCTGACCCAGAAGGTGTGCCGGTCAGTGTGCGCTCTTCATCAGAGTGGGAGGCAGTGACTACACCGAATACCACCTTTCTGGGTGTGGCTCTTGCAGCACGTGCAACTCTGGATGGGGTGGACGTGCCTGGGGGCATGTACTCGGGATCATGCTCATCATCTAAGCCAATGACAAGGCGTGCTGGCCGGGTGAAAGACTTTGATCGCCCACGTGCGTAGACTCGATCTTATTTTGGTGCCATAATAGATAGTACCTATAATGAATCCCTATTAGTACTAGAAAGAGCAAACAAGACAAGCAAAACGACACAAAATAAATAAAATAGTTAAGATGTAATGACATTTCTTTAGTAACTGTGCAACACGAGAAACCTGGTGACGGCTCGTAGGGTGGAGGAAACTTTGAAAAAGTGGGAGAACCTTAGGAACAGGGTCTCTGACAACCAAAACGGTTGTGCAGGACGGACCGTCGTAGGAACGACAGTCTGTCGCATTTGTCCGTTGGTTGACACTTGGAGAAAATTGGACAGTAGGTTGTTGGGGATGTCGGGACGGACCCAATGGCGGTCCGTCGTGGGTGCGACGGTCTGTCATCGGGGTCTCATTCTGTCATTCAATGACAGAACTGGGGATGCCTCATTCATCCCCTATGACCCAAATTTAATTGTTAGTGTTTTAACCTACATTTGTCTAACATAAATACCTAGTAAACTAGCAATGCTAAAGCTCCTACTTCTAGAAATTTAACAAGGCAATTTTGAGGATTCTCAACCTAGGTCATACAAAATATGTATTAAAGCATGAAACCATCAATAAAAAATAGGCTAATACTAATTGATAAACAAAAATCCAATGTAAATGGGTAGAAATCAGAAACACATACCTGAATATTTGAGAAAAACAAGCGAGTAAGGTACTTGGTGATCAAGTAGAGAACCACAGCAGCAGACTCCGACTAGTAGAGAGTTGATTTTAGAAATTGGGGAATTTGGGAAAATAATCGGTTAAAATAAAGAAAGGTAGGAAATTGGAGGTTGAAAAGGGAGGTAATTGGGAGGAAGAGTGTAGGAAATGGGTGAAATGAAGGGGTGGGGTTTTTAAATGTTAAGAATTTTTAAAACCTAAGCCGGGTCGGGTCGGGTCTAGTACGCTTCATTAATGACGCGACGAGTCCCCAATGATGGTCCATCATTGGTTCCGTCACGTGTACCCTAGTTTTAAAAATAACAGAAAGACTTACCTGGCAAGACGAATTCATGCGAAGGTCCATCGCAGTCGTGACGGTCCGTCGATGAATCCGTCAATGACTGCTGCGGAGTGATTTTCTGCAGAATTTCCTGTGATGTGCCTACAAATTTAAAACCCATTAGTAGAAAATCCTACCATTACTAAAAAGAAAAACTATAAGTATTGGGTTGTTTCCCAACAAGAGCCTGATTTAACGTCGCAGCACGACTGAGGACGCTTGATTACTCAGCCTTCATCAAGATGGTATGGCTTGATCCCTCCATTTTACAATTCAGTATGCCCAAAATAGGGGTTTATTTGTTCTCCATTCACCTTAAACCGCACTCCCTCCTTTGTTTCTAACTCAACTGCTCCATGAGGGAATAATTGGGTAATCAAGTAAGGGCCTGTCCATTTGGACTTGAGATTTCTCGGAAGCCAACGCATCCTAGAACTGTCTAAAATCACCAAATCCCCAACCCTAAACTCTTGTTTTTCACTCTTTAGGTCATTATCCTTATTCATCTTTTCTTTATAGGATATAGCAGATACCTATTGGAGCTCACAACTCTGCCTCATGGACCGACAAATGTTGAAGGACGCTTCTTCATTGTTCAACCGAAATGTCATCTGCCCCTTTTCCATATCAACTCAGGCTCTAGCCGTAGCAAGGAATGACCTCCCAAGAATAATAGGCATCTCAAAATCGACTTCACAATCAATAATAACAAAATCTGCCAGAAATATGAACGACTCAACTTTTACTAGCACATCGTGGAGTATCCCTATAGGCATTTTCACTGTTCGATCGGCCATCAGTAGCCACATCGCAGTGGGCTTTGGGTCACCCAAACCCAACTTCTTGTAAATCGAGAGGGGCATGAGATTTACGCTTGCCCCCAGATCACATAATGCTTTTGCAAAATGTAATGAACCGACTGTACAAGGAATAGAGAATGCACAAGGATCTTCTTTCTTTTGTACAAGATATCTTGTAGCAATATCACTACAAAGCTGCATTCTATCACCATCCTTGAAAGTGACCGATCTTTTCTTTGTAACCAGATCTTTCATAAATTTTGCATAACCGGGCTTCTGTTCTAGAGCTTCTACCAAAGGGACATTGATAGAAACATGCTTCAACATTGTTATAAAACACCTATATTTACCATCCTCGGTCTTTTTCACTAATCTCTGAGGAAAGGGGGGGGGGGTCTAGGCATGAGAATTACCTTTATAGTGACTTCTGCATTTTTTCTAGATTTGTTTCTATCTATTAAATAAATAGTTCAAAAATGGTTTCTCTAATAAGACATATTATGATTTAGGTAAGTAAATGGATACAGTTGCATATTTATACTCGCTTTGATTGTCATAATCAAAAGGGGGTTTAAATTCAACATGCCGCATATTAGGAAAATGAGTGTAACACCTTATGGAATGGTAAATTATGTTTGACATGACTTAATTTTCTACAACGTAATAAATTGCAGCTATTGAAACTCGTATGAACTGGTTTACAAGAAAAGTCAATATGCAAAAGTTTCGAAGGAGAGAAGAAAGAAAAACAATTGGTGCAAGTGCGTTGCACCTGAATATTAAATAACATATTACATTAATAATAATGTTAATATAATTAAATTAATAAATTATGTAAATAAAGATAAAATGAATGATAACGTATAAGTTCCTATGAATAGTAGATGCAATCTTTCTTATGAATACAATTGAATGTTAGACTTCTAAAATAATTTAGTTACACATCCTCTTCAATACACTTTCTTTTCCCTCCCCCGTAGTGATTTATTTTGTTATTATTCTATTATTGGAATTCTTATTTTTAATATAATATGGTATAGAAATAAATATTGATGTAAAACATAAAATATATACTAAATTGGGTATTTTTAGTTTGAGTATTTTATTAATTATTAAAATTCATGTTACGGGATGTTCAAATTTGATTGAAATTTGATATTATCAACATCTGAAAATCAAACGTGGTTTTTTAAGAAAGAAGAATAGAAAAAATAAACAAGTGGTGGTTTAAAAATGTGAAGAACTCCCTTCATATTGTAACGACCTGTTTAGTCGTTTTGAGCAACAGATTTTATTTCTGGAAAAACTGGCGGAAACGACGGATGTAACGACGGACCGTCGTAGTCACGACGGCCCGTCGTGGAGATTTCGTCCCATGACACTTAAAATTCTGAAATTGGGTACTGAAAATCGACTCTCTGTAAATTGTGACGGACCTGCAGGACGTGCCGTCACACCCACGACGAACCGTCGTGAGTTTCCTTGCAAAACACTTCAACTTTTGAGAATTTGGTTCAAGAAACGAATTTCTGGCCGTCAGGACGGAGGTGCAGGACGGACCGTCACAGGGGTGACGGGCCGTCACAGCCCACCTGGAACCTGGGGAGGTGCGACGACCACCGTGACGGACCGTCGCAGGCACGACGGCCTGTCACAGGTTGCGCAGTCCCAGGCAGTTTAGGATTTCTCCACACGTTTTAAGGGTCGTTTTTGACTATTCTTTCCTTAATTATAAAGATTGAGGGTTAACATTAATAAGTCTAATTACTTAGGGGTTAAAAGAGGTAACCTTAAGTTAATTAGTGGGTTTTATTGTCCTCTTTATTTCTTAATTATATGATAATTAGGGTAAAGGAAAGAGGGGTTGAATAAAACAAAACAAAAGAAAAGAGAGAGGGAGATTGATCGATTGAGAGAGAGTCGAACAAGGAAGAGGGATATCAAAGCTTGGGAGAATTCTTGTTGATTCCAATTCTTCGGTGGAGGTAGGTTATGGTTTTTACGATATTCGTAGTGAACTCTTAATAGTGAATAATATGTGTTGAGGATATTGTAAACCTGTCTATATGCTTATTGTATGCTTGTATGAATATGATCATGTGATTTTGATGAAACAAGCATGATGAAAACCATTGAATCCCAAATCTTGAAAGAAACTTTAATCTATGATATTAATGACGATGCCTTGGTATAAAAGAAGGCTTGACGAATTAAAGTAATGGGATTGTTGATGCCTTAGTATAGAGAAGGCTGGACGAATGGATAGAATGAATGTAGTGGATCAGAGTGTCACGTTCCGACACATAGTATTAGTGGATCGGGGTGTCACGTTCCGACACATAGTATTAGTGGGACGGGTGTCACGAACCGACACGTAGATATAGGGGATCGGAGTGTCACGTACCGACACATATAGGGGATCGGAGTGTCACGTTCCGACACATATAGGGGATCGGAGTGTCACGTTCCGACACATATAGGGGATCGGAGTGTCACGTTCCGACACATAGTGGTAGGGGATCGGAGTGTCACGTACCGACACAAGAGGAAGAAAGATAATGAATCTTGAAAGATGTTAATCTACTCAACCTAATGAACTTATTTCCCAAATGAGTGTCGTATTGAGGCTTGAGCCCTCATGGATGAACTTGATGGTATTTATTGACGATTATAATATTTGTTGTTGCTACATGTTGAGTTTATAGTTGATTTATAATATTACTTGATATATATTATCTTCTATTTTGAGTTGGCCGATGATATCTACTCAGTACGTGTGGTTGTACTGACCCCCTACTTTTATGTTTTTCCCTTTGTTATTTGTGTTATGCAGCAAACGTTCCGTCAACTTCAACACAACAGTAATTCGGGCCAGATTTCGTCATACCGGATCTCAGGGTGAGCTAACGCTTCTAGCTTGGACTGGATCTTCTTCTATAAGTCTTGATGCCTTGACTTTCGGCATGGACTAGTTTCTTATGTATTTTTAGCTTCTTAGACATTCTTAGATAGTTTAGCTTAGTAATTTGATCATAGATGTTCTTGTGATGATGACTTCCAGATTTTGGGAATATTAATAATAGTTTTGAGTTGTTTTATTAATGAGTTTAAGTCTTCCGCATTTCTTTGTTTGATATTGTATTAAAATGTTAAAGGTTAGATTGGTTGGTTCGCTCACATAGGAGGGTAAATGTGGGTGCCAGTCGCGTCCCCGATTTGGGTCGTGACAGACTTGGTATCAGAGCATTAGGTTCATTGGTCTCATCACACAAGGACAGGTCTAGTAGAGTCTTAAGGAACGGTAGGGGGACGCCTTTACTTTTCCTTGAGAGGCTATAAGACTTTAGGAAAACTTCACTCTTTCATTCTTTCTTTCGTGCTACTACTTGAGTCCAATTGGTATCTAGGCGATACGAATTGGTATCTGACCATCTTCACTCTATTTCGCAGATGGTTAGAACTAGAGCAACGACCGCACCAGCAGCAACAACGGCACAACAAGAAATATCTGAGCCAGCCACTGGGGCTGTGGCTCGAGGAAGAGCAGCGGCAAGAGGCCGTGGTAGAGGTCGTGGGAGGACGTCCTCTAGAGGAAGAGGACGAGCACCTAGCCCATCTGATGCTAGGGCGGTGACTCCTCCACCGACTGAGGAGGTAGTAAGAGAGGGGGAGGAAGGGGAAACTGAACAAGGGCAGAATGAGGAAATGCCACCCCAACCTACCCCAGAGATGATCAACCAGGTACTTGCTTATCTGAGCGGGTTATCTGATCACGGTCAGGCACCTCCAGTGGTTTCTGCACCAACACCTCCGGTTTCAGAAATACGACATGCGGCCACTATGGCTCCCCGCATGGATGCAACATTGGGAATAGGCACATTTCCACGTCTGACTACTGGGCCTATTATGACAAACGATCAGCATGAACTTTTCAGTAAGTTCTTGAAATTGAAACCTCCAACCTTCAAGGGTGCAGAATCTGAGGATGCTTATGATTTTCTGGTTGATTGTCATGAGCTACTACACAAGATGGGGATAGTAGAGAGGTTCGGCGTTGAGTTCGTAAGCTATCAGTTTCAAGGGAACGCCAAAATGTGGTGGCGGTCACATGTTGAGTGTCAACCAACAGAGGCACCACCTATGACTTGGGAATCATTCTCTACCCTGTTTATGGAGAAGTATATCCCAAGGACTTTGAGAGATAGAAAAAGGGATGAGTTCTTGAGTCTCGAGCAAAGAAAGATGACAGTTAACGCATATGAGGCTAAATTTCGCGCACTGTCCAGATATGCCACCCAACTTTGTTTCAGTCCACAAGAACGGATTCGCCGTTTTGTAAAGGGGTTGAGGTCAGAATTGCGGATTTCAGCCTTACAGATAGCGGCAACAGCAACATCCTTCCAAGAAGTAGTAGACTTTGTGATAGAGGTGGAAGGAGTGAGACCGGATGACTTCACCACCACGTCTACATCGAAGAGGTTTCGAAGGGGAGGTGAGTTTAATGGTTCTTATGCTAGAGGACAGAACTCCGGAGGTCACTCCAATCGACCAATACAGTCTTCACTACAGACTGTAGTTGGGGGTCCACCTCAGAACGGTCAACACTACTCCGAGAGACCCATGCCTGACTCCAGAGAGTGCTATGGATGTGGGGAGGTTGGACATATTAGGAGGAATTGTCCAAAACAGAGTTACAGAACCCCAATGGCTAGAGGTAGAGGTGGTCATGGTAGAGGCCGCTTTTCTGGAGGGCGAGGTGGCCGAGGTAATGGTGGCCACCAAAACGGCAGAGGTGAAGGGCAAAACGGAGCCACTACTACACAACATGGTAGGGGCAACGGACAGACGAATGATAGGGCCCATTGTTATGCTTTCCCTGGGAGGTCTGAAGCGGAGGCGTCTGATGCTGTTATCACAGGTAATCTCTGGTTTGTGATTGCATGGCATCTGTATTATTTGACCCTGGCTCCACGTTTTCATATGTATCTTCCTCATTTGCTAATGGTCTAAATTTACATTGTGAATTACTTGACATGCCTATTCGTGTTTCTACTCCGGTGGGTGAGTCTGTGATAGTTGAAAAGGTCTATAGGTCTTGTTTGGTGAATTTTGTGGGGAGCAACACTTATGTAGACTTGGTTATTTTAGAAATGGGTGACTTCGATGTAATTCTGGGTATGACTTGGCTTTCTCCGAATTTTGTGATTTTGGATTGTAATGCTAAAACTGTGACGCTAGCCAAGCCTGGGACAGATCAGTTAGTGTGGGAGGGTGACTACACTTCCAATCCGGTGCGTATCATATCCTTTCTTCGTGCTAAGAAAATGGTCAGTAAAGGGTGTTTAGCTTTCTTGGCACATCTCAAGGATGACACTACCCAAGTACCTCCGATCGAGTCGGTTTCAGTGGTCTGTAAGTTTTTGGATGTGTTCCCTGCAGATCTTCCCGGTATGCCACCAGATAGGGATATAGACTTCTGCATTGAGTTGGAACTAGGTACTCGCCCCATTTCTATACCCCCGTATAGAATGGCTCCCGCCGAATTAAGAGAGTTAAAAGCACAACTTCAAGAGTTGTTGAGCAAAGGCTTCATTAGACCAAGTGCATCTCCTTGGGGTGCTCCGGTGCTATTTGTGAAGAAGAAGGATGGGAGTTTCCGAATGTGCATAGATTACCGACAGTTGAACAAAGTAACTGTTAAGAACAAGTACCCCATTCCTCGCATTGATGACTTGTTCGATCAGTTACAAGGTGCTTGTGTCTTCTCAAAATTGACTTGAGGTCCGGTTATCACCAATTGAAAATACGAGCAACGGATGTGCCAAAGACTGCTTTTCGAACTAGGTATGGCATTATGAATTGTGGTAATGTCATTTGGTCTTACTAATGCCCCTGCTGCCTTCATGAGCTTGATGAACGGGATTTTCAAGCCATACTTGGACCTCTTTGTGATTGTGTTTATTGATGATATACTGATATACTCCAAAAGTAAGAAGGAACATGAGGAGCATTTGAGAATGGTGTTAGAGTTGTTGAGAAAGAAAAAGCTTTATGCGAAATTCTCCAAGTGTGAGTTTTGGCTAGATTCAGTGTCCTTCTTGGGGCACGTGGTTTCTAAGGAAGGAGTGATGGTAGATCCTTCTAAGATTGAAACAGTGAAGAATTGGGCAAGACCCACTAACGTGTCAGAAATAAGGAGTTTTGTGGGTTTAGCTAGCTACTACCGCCGATTTGTCAAGGGATTCTCTTCTATTGCTTCCCAATTGACGAACTTGACTAAGCAGAATGTTCCATTTGTATGGTCAGATGAATGTGAGGAAAGCTTTCAGAAGCTTAAGACTTTGTTGACTACCGCACCAATTCTTACCTTGCCAATAGAGGGTAAAGACTTCATTGTTTACTGTGATGCATCCTATTCTGGGTTGGGTGCAGTGCTAATGCAAGAGAAGAATGTGATTGCTTATGCTTCAAGACAATTAAAAGTGCATGAACGTAACTATCCGACCCATGATTTGGAGTTGGCCGCGGTAGTATTTGCACTAAAGCAATGGAGACACTATTTGTATGGGGTTAAGTGTGAAGTCTATACGGACCATCGTAGCCTACAGTATGTCTTCACTCAGAAAGACTTGAACTTGAGACAGAGGAGATGGATGGAACTACTGAAGGACTACGACATCACTATTTTGTATCATCCGGGGAAGGCTAATGTTGTAGCGGATGCTCTAAGTAGAAAGGCCGGAAGCATGGGAAGTCTAGCCCATTTGCAAGCTTCTAGACGCCCATTGGCTAGAGAGCTGCAGATTCTGGCTAATGACCTTATGAGGTTAGAAATAAATGAGAAGGGAGGATTGTTAGCTTGTGTAGAGGCAAAATCTTCTTTTCTTGATCAGATTAAGGGGAAACAGTTTGATGATGAGAAGCTAAGTCGAATCCGAGATAAAGTGTTGCAAGGAGAGGCTAAAGAGGCAATAATCGATGGGGAAGGTGTTTTGAGGATTAAGGGAAGGGTATGTGTACCCCGCATCGATGATTTGATCACCACTATTCTGACAGAGGCTCATAGTTCGGATATTCTATACATCCTGGTGCAACCAAGATGTATCGCGATCTAAAGCAACACTTCTGGTGGAGTAGAATGAAGCGTGATATTGTTGAGTTTGTTGCCAAATGTCAAATTGTCAACAAGTGAAGTATGAACACCAGAGGCCGGAGGAACACTTCAGAGAATGCCCATTTCTGAATGGAAGTGGGAGAGAATCGCGATGGACTTCGTGGTTGGTCTCCCCAAGACCTTGGGTAAGTATGACTCTATTTGGGTGATTGTTGATAGGTTAACTAAGTCTGCTCACTTCATTCCTGTCAAGGTGACCTACAATGCAGAGAAGTTAGCCAAGATCTACATCTCAGAGATCGTTCGGTTGCATGGAGTTCCACTCTCCATCATATCAGACAGAGGTACGCAGTTTACCTCTAAATTTTGGAGAACATTGCATGCGGAATTGGGTACTAGATTAGACCTTAGCACTGCATTTCACCCTCAGACCGATGGACAGTCTGAGCGAACTATTCAAGTGTTGGAGGATATGCTTCGTGCATGTGTGATAGAGTTTGGTGGCCATTGGGATAGCTTCTTACCTTTGGCAGAGTTTTCATACAATAATAGCTATCACTCAAGTATTGATATGGCTCCATTTGAAGCATTGTATGGGAGGAGGTGTAGATCTCCCATTGGTTGGTTTGATGCCTTCGAAGTTAGACCTTGGGGGACTGATCTGTCTGTTGAGAGATTCTATGGAGAAGGTGAAAGCTATTCAAGAAAAGCTTCTAGCGGCGCAAAGTAGACAAAAGGAGTATGCAGATCGAAAGGTTAGAGACTTAGAGTTCATGGAGGGTGAACAAGTCTTGTTGAAGGTTTCACCCATGAAAGGGGTGATGCGGTTTGGTAAAAGAGGTAAGTTAAGTCCAAGGTACATTGGACCATTTGAAGTGCTTAGGCGAATAGGGGAGGTGGCTTATGAATTAGCCTTGCCCCCAGGGCTGTCCGGAGTGCATCCGGTGTTTCATGTGTCCATGTTGAAAAGATACCACGGAGATGGAAACTACATCATCCGTTGGGATTCAGTTTTGCTTGATGAGAATTTGACTTATGAGGAGGAACCGGTTGCTATACTAGATAGAGAGGTTCGCAAGCTGAGGTCGAGAGAGATTGCATCCATCAAAGTTCAATGGAAGAATCGACCGGTTGAAGAAGCTACTTGGGAGAAGGAGGCAGATATGCAAGAAAAATACCCACATCTGTTTACAGATTCAGGTACTCCTTTCGCCATTGTTTTTCTTCGTTTGATCGTTCGGGGACGAACGATGGGTAAATTGGTATCTATTGTAACGACCTGTTTAGTCGTTTTGAGCAACAGATTTTATTTCTGGAAAAACTGGCGGAAACGACGGATGTAACGACGGACCGTCGTAGTCACGACGGCCCGTCGTGGAGATTTCGTCCCATGACACTTAGAATTCTGAAATTGGATACTGAAAATCGACTCTCTATAAATTGTGACGGACCTGCAGGACTTGCCGTCACACCGACGAACCGTCGTGAGTTTCCGTTGCAAAACACTTCAACTTTTGAGAATTTGGTTCAAGAAACGAGTTTCTGACCGTCAGGACGGAGGTGCAGGACGGACCGTCACAGGGGTGACGGGCCGTCACAGCCCACCTGGAACCTGGGGAGGTGCGACGACCACCGTGACGGACCGTCGCAGGCACGACGGCCCATCACAGGCACGACGGCCCGTCACAGGTTGCGCAGTCCCAGGCAGTTTAGGATTTCTCCACACGTTTTAAGGGTCGTTTTTGACTATTCTTTCCTTAATTATAAAGATTGAGGGTTAACATTAATAAGTCTAATTACTTAGGGGTTAAAAGAGGTAACCTTAAGTTAATTAGTGGGTTTTATTGTCCTCTTTATTTCTTAATTATATGATAATTAGGGTAAAGGAAAGAGGGGTTGAATAAAACAAAACAAAAGAAAAGAGAGAGGGAGATTGATCGATTGAGAGAGAGTCGAACAAGGAAGAGGGATATCAAAGCTTGGGAGAATTCTTGTTGATTCCAATTCTTCGGTGGAGGTAGGTTATGGTTTTTACGATATTCGTAGTGAACTCTTAATAGTGAATAATATGTGTTGAGGATATTGTAAACCTGTCTATATGCTTATTGTATGCTTGTATGAATATGATCATGTGATTTTGATGAAACAAGCATGATGAAAACCATTGAATCCCAAATCTTGAAAGAAACTTTAATCTATGATATTAATGACGATGCCTTGGTATAAAAGAAGGCTTGACGAATTAAAGTAATGGGATTGTTGATGCCTTAGTATAGAGAAGGCTGGACGAATGGATAGAATGAATGTAGTGGATCGAAGTGTCACGTTCCGACACATAGTATTAGTGGATCGGAGTGTCACGTTCCGACACATAGTATTAGTGGGACGGGTGTCACGAACCGACACGTAGATATAGGGGATCGGAGTGTCACGTACCGACACATATAGGGGATCGGAGTGTCACGTTCCGACACATATAGGGGATCGGAGTGTCACGTTCCGACACATATAGGGGATCGGAGTGTCACGTTCCGACACATAGTGGTAGGGGATCGGAGTGTCACGTACCGACACAAGAGGAAGAAAGATAATGAATCTTGAAAGATGTTAATCTACTCAACCTAATGAACTTATTTCCCAAATGAGTGTCGTATTGAGGCTTGAGCCCTCATGGATGAACTTGATGGTATTTATTGACGATTATAATATTTGTTGTTGCTACATGTTGAGTTTATAGTTGATTTATAATATTACTTGATATATATTATCTTCTATTTTGAGTTGGCCGATGATATCTACTCAGTACGTGTGGTTGTACTGACCCCCTACTTTATGTTTTTCCCTTTGTTATTTGTGTTATGCAACAAACGTTCCGTCAACTTCAACACAACAGTAATTCGGGCCAGATTTCGTCATACCGGATCTCAGGGTGAGCTAACGCTTCTAGCTTGGACTGGATCTTCTTCTATAAGTCTTGATGCCTTGACTTCCGGCATGGACTAGTTTCTTATGTATTTTTAGCTTCTTAGACATTCTTAGATAGTTTAGCTTAGTAATTTGATCATAGAGATTGTCTTGTGATGATGACTTCAGATTTTGGGAATATTAATAATAGTTTTGAGTTGTTTTATTAATGAGTTTAAGTCTTCCGCATTTCTTTGTTTGATATTGTATTAAAATGTTAAAGGTTAGATTGGTTGGTTCGCTCACATAGGAGGGTAAATGTGGGTGCCAGTCGCGTCCCCGATTTGGGTCGTGACACATATACCGTTGACAAAGGACAATATTAGAATGTCCATGTTTTTTCTATCATAAAAGTCATAATCATATTAAAGTATCACATCTCATAGTAAAAGTCAAAACTCTTTGGAAAAGATCTAATCGTTGAATATGGAACGATGTCTTCGTTTACTATAATATAATATAACATAAACAAATATATATATATATAAAATATAGAAGATATACAAAATAAGATATTCTAAGAAGAAGAAGAACAATGAAAAACATAAAAAATTGAGGAAACTCCTCTTTTTAAACTTCACTAACTTATAATTTAAAATTTTGTGGAAACCCCACTTTTCTTAGCAAACAAATTAAAGGGTAGTGCATAAAAAATTCTTATTCTTATCAACAAATTGTCACAACCTTTAGAAAGGTCACAACACTTAAAATGGTCACAATTTATTGGAAAAGTCATATAGTTTGAAAATGTCAAACCTTTTTAAAAAGTGATAACTCTTCAGAAAAATCGCAATCCTAAATAAAAGTCACAGCCCTTCAAAAAGGTCACAACTCATCGAAAAATATATAACTATTTTAAAAAAATTCAAATCTTCAATGTGAAAAGGTCCCTGTTTTGTTTTTACTTAAAATAAAATAATATAATATAAATATTTAAAATAAAATATATATTTCTATATAAGATATGTCATATTTTGTGTTTCAAGTTGGTGGTATTATAAAAATTTATCATTTAAGTAATATAGTTCATTCTTTAAAGTTAATATAAAAGAAAAAATGATAGATATGGATTTGTCAAACTGAAATTTTACATGAAGTTTTAACTAATAAAGAAGAATTTTAAATTAAGAATTTGTATCATATATAAAAATGTCTTTTAACTTTCTGGTCTTAATGATGCACCCCCAACAACCAAGAAAGAAGAATATTCATATCAAATTGAATATTAATTCAAGGCACAACAAATAAATTTGAAACGGAGGAGTTCTTATTAAATCTAGTTTAGACACTTCAAACAAGCTTTTGATTAAATTTTCTCTCTAACAATTTGAGGCTTTTCAGAACTTGAATACCATGTTTTAGTTTGTGTAATAGAATTTTATGGAACTTCTTGTCAACAACAAGTTGTCTCAAAAATATATTTATCATGATTAAATGAGTGCATATTTTTACTCTCAAACTACTTTTTGGTCAAATCATTTTTTCTCCAACAATTTGAGACGTTTCACAACTCGAACACCATGTTGTAGTGTGTGCAACATAAAATAATTGACCTTCTCGTTAAGTTGAAGTAGTTGCAAAAATATATTTATGGCTATGAATATGAGGACATATTAGTTTTCTAGATAGTCTTCTCATTTAAAGTTGATTTATTCCATTGTCCTTGTTGTAACAATTTTTGTTGATCTATTTAATTTAGCCACATAAAATATTGTAGTTGCATAATTGAACTACTATCTCAATCTTCTTTGTGCTTAGAAGAAGAATAGGAAACATACAAAATGCAATGTGTGAGAAAATCCCATATATATAGACAACGAAGCATAGTATAAAAAAATGATTATTGTGCCTTATAAAAAAAAAGGGAAAATACCCAAGTACCCCCTCAACCTATGCCCGAAATCCCAGCGACACACTTATACTATACTAAGGTCCTATTACCCCCCTGAACTTATTTTATATGTAATTTTCTACCCCTTTTTAGCTTACGTGGCACTAGTTCGAAAAAAAAGTCAACCATCGTTGGGCCTACAAGATAGTGTCACGTAAGCTAAAAAGGGGTAAAAAATTATTAATAAAATAAGTTCAGGGGGGTAATAGGACTTTAGTATAGTATAAGTGTGTCTCTGAGATTTCGGGCATAGGTTGAGGGGGTACTTGGGCATTATCCCTAAAAAAATCATAATACTTCTGAAAAGTTAGCACTTCCCAGAAATGCTAAAATTCATCGAAAAAGTCACAACTCTATAAAAAAAGTTTAAACCCTTCGGAAATGTCACTACCCGTCAATATCAAATTGTGTCATCATTAAATATTATATACAACAAATAAACAAATATAATATAAAAATACAACATATTTACTAAAATGGGTGTTTCAAGCTTGGGGTATTATAGTAATTTAACATTTAAGTTACCGAATTCAAGTTTTTAAAGCAATGTATAACTACGTAAAAAATAGTTGCATTGACTTTGCAATTATTTTTTTACTAATATCCTTAAATTAAAAATAATACAAAAATATGTTCTTAAAAAAATATTAGCAATATTACGACATGAATTTGATTATTTGTCATTATCACATATTCTGCACAACGAATATACATACTAGGGTTTTCATATATATATATATATATATATATAGATATATATATATATGTATGTATTATATACATACATACATACATACACACACACACTAAAAATCGATGCAAAACTAATTAAGTTCGCCTTAGACTTTCAAAATGAAAAAATTTTAGAAGTAAAAGACGAACATAATTATTTTGTGATCTATATTAAGTGTATAAATGATTGTGCAATTTGACTGAGGTGCATATTTATGGATTCAGGAGATGGCTTTGTTTCAAGATGGTTGTGACGAAATTGTAAGAGTCCCATTACAAAATTGGGAGGCACACTTTCCAATGTTGGTGTGAAATATAAGTTGATGATTGGACTCATGAGAAATGGACTTTCGTTGTGCATGTCCCATTGGGGAGTAAGTTTTCAATTTGTGTTATCAAAACCAAAAATTACTATTACTAATAAATTGTTCAGAAACACGAAGTAATTGAAATTTATAGAATCATTTAGAGAGATGAACTGAAAATTAATTCACAAAAAAACTAAAATATGTGAAAACGTACCAGAGTCTGAAAAAATCTTTTAAATCGGAAAAAGATCAATTTCACTAAACTCACAGTGTCCCCTTAAGAAAATTATTCCCTTTTTGTATCCGAGGTTTAATTTAGAATATAACCTCCCAGGGTAAAAAAGATCTTAATCAACAGAGTGTAGATACCAAAAACTCTACTATCAGCGAATCAATCCACAACAGGAAAGTACACGAAGAAAAATGTGTGCAGAAGAAGAATAAAAAGATCAGAAAATTCATTAGGAAATATTCTGAAGAATGAGTAGTATTTATAGGCAAGAAGAATATGTTCTGAAAGGTTGCAACCCTTTCAGAATTCACACGACCATTAATGAAAGTTTGGAACATTTCAAATGGTACTGACTGTTCCTGAAAGTTGCAACCTTTAAGAACAGTCATGGCGGGAAATTTAAATAAAACGGGGAAGTTCAAATAGAACGGGTCGCGCATAGATCTGAGTCATGGTACTAACTGTTCCTGCAAGTTCAACTTCTGTTGTCAACTAATTAATTGAAAACATTTTTGGTCATTGAATTAATTAATAAAATAAATAATTAAAACAAACTTTATCCAAAAAAACATCTCTCGATCAATCATTTGTCGAAGCCAAAGACGAGACGAGCGACGACGACGACGACGGCGTGATGGGGGTCCCTCTTTCAAATATTTTTAACAATTAATAGGAGTGTTTCTGTATTTCAACTCTCTTATTTTTCTTTCCATCACTGATGAGGGACAAATGCCTTTACATTAAAGCATAAGAGGACTTTTCAAGTTTCCGATTCTTCTAATTCTCAACTTTTTAAATTCCTCTCCTTCCCTCTATTTCCCATCAATTCTTGCTACATACCCAATAATCCTCCACGTTGATGGGGAATGATTATAACATAAGAATAAACGGACAATTGTGTACTTTACATGCAAGGAATAATTGCATCTGGATAAGTAAGTTTCCCATTGGACTTTCTATAGTGAAAATATGTCGGATATATTCAGTCAATCGGTAGATGTGATATCTTTTAACCGTCGAGCTTTGGTGTATACATAGACAACCATATGTCACAAAATTAACCCTTTACTGTTTATGGTTCTTACAGTTGTGTTCGCTTCATCCATGAACACCTCCTGGCTTCATGAGTGAATAGAGAATAGACTTTTGACATGAAATTCTCTTTGAAGCAGCTTCCACTTCACACTCACATAGGTGATGTGTCTAACCATGACATCTCGTATATACCCTATTTGGTCAAATCTACCAAACTTAGCAAATCATTAAAAACCTTAAGCTTTATTACCTCATTAACAAGCCTTAAAGTCTCAACCTTATTTCTAAACATTGTCTTCATCATGAGAATATATTGAGTTAATTGACGACGTCGAACCGTCAGCCACAACTTTATTTTTCTCCTTGAATCTAACTCTTGGATATCCAGTCTGCTAGATAGAGTTACCGTTATGCTGACTTGTCCTAAGGCGTAAACCCATTCCTTAGATGATCTTTCAACTGCCCCTCTCACTAGGCCTTTCATTAGTGGATCTTACACATCATATCTTGACTTTACATAGTCAATTATGATAATTTCACTAGAGAGCAGTTGTCTTACGGTGTTATGTCTCTGTCCTATATGATGAGACTTCCCGTTTTACATAACGCTCCCTGCCCTACCTATTGCTGCTTGAGTATCGCAATGTATGAAAAGTGGTCCAACAAATTTGGGCCAGAATGAAATATCCTTTAGGAAATTCCGGAGCCATTAAACTTCTTCACCAGCCTTATCCAAAGCAATGAATTTAGATTCCATTGTGGAGCGAACAATACATGTCTGTTTGGACGATTTCCAAGAGACTTCTCCTCCACCAAGTATGAACACATAACCACTCGTGGATTTTACATCATTTGACCCGGTGATCCAATTTGCATCACTATATCCTTCAATCACAACAAGATATTTATTATATTGCAAAGCATAATGTTGTGTATAATTTAGATGACCCAAAACACTAAATATTGCCATCCAGTAAGTTTGATTCGGATTACTAGTTTATGAACTCAGTTTACTAATAGCACATTCTATATCTGGTCGCGTGCAATTCATAATATACATCAAACTTCCCAACAGTCTGGCATATTCCAATTGAGAGTCACTTTGACCTTCATTCTTTTTAAATGTACAACTTAAATCTATTAGAGTTTTGACAACATTGAAATTTGAGTACTTGAACTTATCCAAATAATTTTTCAATATAATGAGATTGAGATAATGCTAGTCCCTGGGGAGTTTTGATAATCCTAACCCCTAAGATCAAATCAACAACTCCTATGTCTCTCATATCGAACTTGCTAGACAACATGCGCTTAGTAACATTTATATCATCAATTTCTCTACTAATTATTAACATATCATCAACAGACAAACAAGCAATGACTTCATGATTCATAATATTTTTAATGTAAACACATTTATCACATTCGTTAATCTTGAATCCATTTGCCAACATTGTTTGGTCAAATTTAACATGTCATTGTTTGGGAACTTGCTTGAGTCCATAAAGTGACTTTACATGTAAGCACACTTTCTTTTCTTTACCAGGAACTATAAACCCTTCTGGTTGTTTCATGTAAATTTCTTCCTTCAACTCTTCATTTAAGAAGGCTGTATGTACATCCATTTGGTTAATTTTAAGATCATGCACTGCTGCTAGTGCCATAAACATCCTAATTGATGTTATCCTTGTTACTGGAGAGTATGTGTCAAAGTAGTCCAAACTTTCCTTTTGTCTGTACCCTTTGACTACCAGTCTAGCCTTATATTTGTCATTAGTCCATCAGGTTTCATTTTCCTTTTAAAGACCACTTTGGTCCTAATGGTTTATTTCCCAGAGGAAGATCAACCAATTCCAAGTGTGATTGCTTAAAATTGATTTGATTCACTATTTGCTGCTTCTTTTCAATAAGTTGACTCAGACGAAGACATATCTGCTTTTAATGTTTGAGTCTCATTTTCAAGCAATAGTGCTACAAAATCTGGACCAAAAGAAGCAGATATTCGTTGTCGAGTACTGCGCCTAGGTTCCTCACTAGTTAGAATATTGTCCATTGACTTCTCGTGGTCCTTTATGTCTTTCACTTGTTGACTCATTTTCATTTTTATATGGATAAATGTTTTAAAAAAACTCTGCATTATCTGATTGAATTATCATAGTAGCATGAATCTCAGGATTATCAGATTTGTGAACCAAAAACCGACAGGCTTTAATGTTCACAACATACCCTATAAAGACACAATCTACTGTTTTGGGCCCAATTTTAACCCTTTTCTGTAAAGGAACCTCTACCTTTGCTAAACACCCCCACCCTTTGAAATATTTCAAGTTGGGTTTTCTTCCTCTCTACAACTCATATGGAATTGATTGTGTTTTTCGATGGGGTACTCTTTTGAGTATTTTATTAGCTATAAGAATGGATTCCCCCCAAAGGTTTCGCGGTGAACCAGAATTGATCATTAAGAAATTCATCATTTTCTTTAATGTTCTGGTCTTCCTTTCTGCCAAACAATTTGACTGTGGTGTATAAGGTGTTGTATTTTGATGAATAAGACCATATTCCAAACATATCTATGCAAAAGGAGATTTATATTCTCCACCCCTATCACTCCGAATCATTTTTATATTTAGATTCAATTGGTTGTCCACTTCATTATTGTATTGCTTAAATGCATCAATTACTTCATCCTTTGTATTAAGCAAATATACATAAAAAAATCTAGTACAATCATCAATAAAAGTTATAAAATACTTTTTCCTACCACGAGATGGTGTTGACTTCATATCGCATATATCTGTGTGAATTAAGTCTAAAGTTTTAGAATTTCTTTCAACAGACTTGTAAGGTTTTTTAACAAACTTACCTTCCACACAAATTTCGTATTTCGATTTATCGCATTTAAAATCAGGCAATACTTCTAGATTAACCAATTTTCACAAGGCTTTGTAATTTACATGTTCCAAATGGGCATGCCATAAATCATTTAACTCCAATGAGTAAACAGAAGCAAAATTATTATTAAAACTGTCAACAACCATTACATTCAGTTTGAAAAGACCCTCATTGAGGTAGACCTTTCCTATGAACATTTCATTCTTACTCATTACAGCTTTATCACAAACTAGGACACACTTAAACCCGTTCTTAACAAGTAGTGCAGCAAAAACTAAATTCTTCCTAATAGTAGGGACATGCAGAACATTGTTCAAAGTCAACAGCTTGTCGTATGTTATTTTCAACATTGCATCCCAGTTCCTGCAATCATTGATGTTGCTGTGTTTCCCATGAATAAATATTCATCGTACTCAGCAAGAGTGTACATTGCAAAGGCTTCTTCCGTAGAGCAAATATGTCTAATGGAACCTGAGTCGATAAACCATTCCTTGAGATTTCCAACTAAATTACACTCTGAGATCATTGCACAAAAGTCATATGCATCTTCTCTACGATGTTTCCTTGACTTTTGCCTTTTCCTTTGTTTTTGTCCTTTCTTGGAGCATGATAATCAGAAGACATATGACCAGCCTTGCCACAATTGTAACAGTTGCATTTAAATATCTTCTTGGCCTATTCTGACTTCTTCCTGTTGGACTTCTTTCTCTTTCTGTCTTTGGTAGGAGATTTTTCAATAAGATTAACTCCAATGATTGTTGAACTCTTACGCGACTTCTTTTCGACATTTTTGTTATCTTCCTCAATCTTGAGCTGAATCACAAGATCTTCAAGCTTCATTTATTTACGCTTGTGCTTTAGATAATTCTTGAAATCATTCCACGAAGGAGGCCACTTCTCGATCATTCCAGATACTTGAAACGCTTCATTTACTACCATATCTTCAGCAATCAGATCACGGAGAATAAGTTGAAATTCCTACACTTGTGATCCAACAGATTTACTATCTACTATTTTATAGTCTAAAAACTTTGCGACCACAAACTTTTTCAAGCATCCATATTCTGTCTTATATTTCTTCTCAAGTGCATCCCACAACTCTTTTGAAGTTGTTATTGAACAATAGACATCATATAAGTCATCCTCTAAAGCACTCAAAATGTAGCCTTTACACAGAAAGTCTGCCTATTTCCATGCTTCAATAATCATGAATTTTCTTAGTCTGGCATATCATCAGCAGAAACTGGAGTATCTTCACTTGTAAATTTCTGCAGACCAAGAGTGGTAAGCCAGAAAAATACTCGTTGTTTCCATCCTTTGAAATTCACACCTGTGTATTTACCCGATTTCTCTGCTTGTGGTACAACAGTTCGGGTTGGTGCAGCAAAAGCCACTGTAACACCACTGTTTGCCACTTCTGATAAACAAAAATTGATTCAATCTTACTAAGGAATTAATTATAATTTCAGACTTAAAGGAGTATAAAATCACAAAGTTTTTTGCCTCCACCAGAAACCAAGATTTTAAAAAAATAATTTTCTTAAGATTGTTTCCAATCTGTGTTATCAAATCAAGAAATTACTGATTCTAATAAATTGTTCAGAAACATGAAGTCAATGAAATTTATAGAACCAGTAAAAGAGATGAAAAAAAAGTTAATAAAAAAACTAAAATCTGTAAAAACGTACCAGAATCTGGAAAAAGCCTTTTAAATCGGAAAAAGATCAAGTCCACTGAAGTCACAGTGTCCCCTTAAGTAAATTATTCCCCTCTAGAATTTGAGGTTTGACTTGAAATATAATCTCCCAGGATAAAATGATCCCAATCAGCAGAGTGTAGATAAAAAAAACTCTAGTGTCAGCTAATCAATCCACAATAGGAAAGTACACGAAGAAAAATGTGTGCAGCAGAAGAAGAAGAAGATCAGAAAATTCATTAGGAAATATTATGAAGAATGAGTGGTATTTATAAGCAAGAAAAATATGTTCTGAAAGGTTGCAACCCTTTTAGAATTCACACGACCATTAATGATTATTTGCAACCTTTCAAATGGGTACTGACTGTTCCTGAAAGTCCCAACCTTTCAGAACAGTCTAGGTGGGAAATTTAAATAAAACGGGAAAGTTCAAATAAAATGGGTCGCACATAGATCAAAGTTGTGTTGGGTTAGTCTACTAAAGAGTTGAAACATTTCATTTTTTCAACTTCTGGTATCAACTAATTAATTGAAAACAGTTTTGGCCATTTAATTAAATAATTAAATAAATAATTGAAAGAAACTTTACCCAAAAAATAATCTCTCGATCTATCATTTGCAAAAGCCGAAGCCGAAGCCGTAGACGAGACGAGAGAGCAACGACGACGATGGTGCGAGGGTGTCCCTCTTTCCAACCCTTTTAACAATTAATAGGAGTGTTTCTGTATTTAAACTCTTATGTTTTTCTTTCCATCAGCGATGAGGGACAAATTCCTTTTCATTAAAGCATAGGAGTACTTTTCAAGTTTCCAACTCTTCAAATTCTCAACTTTTAAAATTCCTCTCCTTCCCTCTATTTCCCATCAATTCTTGCTACAAACCTAAAAAAAGTCCTCTATTTACTGTTTAGAGTTAAAACAACAAAGGTTCGATTCTTCTAAGTGACTACGAGGAGTCTAAAGAGTACTGTTCAGTTGTTGAAAAAATTGTAGAGGTTGGAAGGAAAAGAAAAATAGTGGAGCCTTCTAGATGTGACATGAGGAGGCAGTTCATTCCAGGGAACTATGTAAGGAAATGTCTGATAGTTTGGAGCTGCACCCTAAGATTTGCGGAAGTGAATTGTTGCGTTAAAATCCCACATGCAAGTGCACGTGGTCTTGTACAAGTAATATAATGGATCTTGTTAAGGAGCTGGACATTGTACACACTGGGACTTCAGAGTAGACTCTATTAACTCTTCCAACTCGTTACTTTATACAAGTGCAATTCCAGATTTTATTAAGAATATTAACAAATAATTATATATGACTGAAAGTACTATGGTGATTCAATTTTGTAAGTTTCAAATGATAATATGGGATAGATCCTCGACTGCGGCTTTTTATTAGGTATGGTGAAATTGTTATCCTTGACTAATGGTTTTCTTGGAATTATCTCCATGATGAACCACAGGGTTAGATGTGTGATCATGGTATCTCTACCTCTAATCGCCTACAACAATTACCACCCTAACTACATCATTGAGCGGGGGTAAAGTGAATAAGATTTGAGAATTAAGTTATCTTCCTGTATGGTGATCTAAGAAAGGTTTCTAGGTATATCCCTATCATAGAAACGAATAAACCCTAGCCATATAGAGTCAACCAAACTTCCTACATTCCATTTTCTACCCTCTTATTCCTCTCGAGAATTCAATTTGGACAGTGAATTTATTTCATATGGTACAATCATGAAATACAAAAAACAAGAACGTAAGAATGAATCATCGATAACTCATAGTCAAACCCTTAAATTTTTAAGCAGGTTTCACTCATCCTGTAGGCACACCCCTAGAACTAGGTATTTAGCTACTCAAAATATTCAGAATAATATTCAATTGTATGTATATCATTCCCAAGAATTTCAATATGAAAAGAGATAAAAAGTAACCCTACAAGCTGCCAAGTATCGTTCTAGATACTCCCGTCCAAAAACTAGAAAATAATTATCTTTTAAAGTTACAATCTTACCCGATTTATACTAAAATAGAATTTGCTAATTATAGGCTTCAGGCGGGCGAAGCGTAGAAGACTTTATTACTTTGGATTCAACTAGGAGGCCTTCTGCGCAACGTGGAGTTTGCACGACGTCCACTGCCTCAAAATTAATTTGAGGCTTAATATTCTTTCACTAGTTGTGCGACGCAGAGGCTACACATAGTCTTCTGCTTTTGAGATAAATTCAAAGCTTTATAATCCTCTCCCTTCTGCCGGACGTGGATGTAACACGCACATGCCTTTGAAGCGTTTCTGCAGCTTCATTTTTATCACTTCCTCCTGGGATGTTTCTGTCGCTTCCTTTTCTCTTTTTAGTGCATATTTACTTAACATTTCCTCCCTTCAAAACTAATCACATTGGTTAGTTCAGAAACATAGAATTAACTCAATACGACTGGTAAACCTACATTCAACAACTACAAACTAAGACTAATCAGGGGTAAAATTAACACTAAGGACATACAAATATGACCAAGATCACTACCCCACACTTAAAATATTTGTTCGTCATCGAACAACTTCTAACAACACCTAGACCTGGATAATAACTGGGTTGTGCTTGCACATCCTTCTCAACATTCTTTCATCTTATCATATGCCTCTGATGTAGTAATTGAACCTCACATTGTTTTTTAGGGTGAAAACCACAACAAAGGCTTGACATATCTTCTTCGGCGACGCTCTATGGACAAGTCTAAGGATAAGAAGATGAGGAATTTGATGAGGAGGAATTTGATAAAGAGGAGTCTGATTAGGAGGGGTCTGATTATGAGGAGTGTAAATCCACGAATGAATAGGACTACGATGATTATACTAAAGAGAGCCTGACAAAAGAGAATGAGCATGTTCCGGTCAAAGAAACATTTCTTCTAATATTGTAATTTTAAGATATTGAACCTCTTTCCATGAAAAAGAAGAATGGGAAAAGGAAATTAAAGATATTTTGTCAGAAATGGACATGAGCTCTTTGAAGAACTAGTTTCCTTGACGAATGCATAAGTTTCACCGATGCAGAGTTAAAAAAGTGATTTTCATATGGGAAACCATAAGCTTAAGATATATGAACAAATTGAACTCTTTGCAATAACTTCTAAATTCTACAAAGTGTATGAAATTATAAATCCACTAGGAATTTAAATTTAGAAAAACAATACTAGTAAAAATAACTAATGAAATGGTGAGCAAGGATATATAATGATGTAAATTATAAATGATGGAACACTATCGATATAACTAATTAAGTTGCATCATTATTTTCCATCTCCCTTTTGCAAATTCACTAAATCACCTCTCTGTTTCAAGAATAGACACATTATGAACTTGATATGTCATACAAACTTAAGACGCGGGAAGAGGGTTTGGGGGGACTAGAATTTTTTAGAAAAATAATTGATTTAATCTTGATATCTAGTATAAATCTATAAAACACTCAAATTATAATAAGTATACAAATAACATTATCTTTAGCACCAAGTAATACTCGTTTGGTTAAACGATTCATTAGTTATTGAACATTAAGGCCAAGTCTTGGATGTCAAATACTTGCATCTATAGTAGACACAAATAAGAACAAATATATAATATTATTGGAGTTGTAAATAGTATTCAAATATATCAAAATCATCATATCAATAAATAATACCATATCGTGTATGTTCCAAAATACAATCAAGATACATTATCAACATCATGGACACATCTAAAGCCTTAAGAGCCTTTTTCATCTAGACCACATTGTTATGTAAAAATTTATTTAACATTATATTAGGAATCAAATGTATTGTTTATAATTCCCAATCATTATATAGAGTCTAATATGGAGAAAACCAACATAATCAATTAATAACACTACAACTAAATTCCTTAAATCTATAATTCGCAATATAAATTATTGTGATGGAAAAGAATGTCTTAGATTAAGAGATCAGGAGCATTTGAATTTCTTCATCTTTGATTTATCTAAAAAATAAATATACATAATAGAGGATGAAACCAAAAGAATAAAATGTAGAGAAGAAGGAAAAGTAGTTTATAGAGGATGTCTTCTAAAACACTCAAGACTTGATACCTCTATAAAAATTATCTTGAATCAAGAATATCCACTGGAAGATAGGCGGGCACTCCATGAAGCTCACTTCCTCAAACTGTATTAAAAAAATAAAATCTAAAATAAGTCCCGCGATGTGCACCCATTTCCCAGATTCGTATAAATTGTACTTTAAGCATTTTGACTTCACAAAAGACCCATTTAAGTGAGGGGTATTTTGGGGGATTTAGGGGGTCACTATACATTTAACAAGGATCAGTTTTAAGTCAGTTTTCACTCATATAAATAAAATTCCCAAAACAAAATCCAAAAGCTCTCATCTCTTTGTACTTTCTCATTCCCTAAATCCTCTATTGAAGAAGAAAGAAAGCTTGAAGAGGAAAATCATTTCACTAGGATTTCACTTCAATTTTGTGGATTTATATTTATTAAGATATGATTTCTTCATTATATGGATTCCTTTTCCCACGAGGTCCTTTCAAAGTTGATTTCTAAATTACCAAAATTCCAAGAGTTTTCCTATTCTGATGGGTTTTCTTCTAAAATTCAATTTGATGATAAATTGTAATTGTATTTGACTGATTAAGTGTAGATTTTTGTTTAATTTATGTTAATTGATGTAATTTCATATAGATCATATTTGTTTCCCCAATTTCCCTATATTTTTTTATCTTGCTTATAAATTGACGGGAATTGTAGAATGTATTGGTTGGTAGACTTGTATTATCTATTATAATTCTTTCATGAATTGACTATGGTAATGTATTGTTGGAATTGAATCTATTTTTTGAAAGTATTAATGATGAACCCTTTTTCTTCTAACCCTGGGTTACAAATTGAACTTAATTTGGGATAGTGATGATGCTATTGACCTAGTTATTGTATTAATTACTACTAAATAATATAGTACGCCCATTGTTGGGTTGGATTGGATGGTTGATGTAAAACCTTGATGATTGCTTGTGAAGGAGATGGGGTAAGTCTTGTGATCTCAATTCTTTACTTCAATAATGATTACTTGTCTTTAGTGAGAAAGTTAATATTGAAGTATACCTTATGATGAGATTGATTAGGGTTCATATGATGTCGAATTGGAATGTCTTGAATTATGACTTGTGATTTGTTGGCTAAGATGTAATGACATAAGGGTGGTTATGAATTTTCCAATGTGTCTTTTTATAATGTGCTAACGTTACATCTGTGAATTGTAATGAAAGGCAATACTCATGCAATTCCTATTGATCTATGATTCATAACTATATAAGGGGTAGACCCTATGACCTTTTAACTAAATTATGATAACTAATGAAAGAAATTTAAAAAGGGACTGTAGTTGTAGTGAATTAGAAGTGAGGAGTGTCCCTTCCCACATAGGGAAGGTAGGATCACTAATGTACTCATGAGATTTGAGATATAATGCATGTAAAATAAAGAGGGGTACCAACTACATCTCCTAGTTCTTCAACTATGTTTCCCCCATAGTAATACTAGCTAGTGGATCCACATAGATGCTATGTTCATGTTTCTGTACTAAATTTACAAGTAATCTGTCTTCTTTCATTGAAGGGTGCCATGACACCGAATTCCACATAAGATCATGTGGTCTATATCGGTTAAGGCAAGATGTTCCCAAACGATAAAATAAAGTAATGAAGTGAACTCTAACTATGATGACCTAAGGGGTTTAACTTATTCTAAGTAGGGGTATGGGACTCTACCTATACATTGCAGTAGTTGACCTTGAGGGACGACTTAGAAGGATGTTCATATGTATGTATATGCTTATAAATGTAAATTATATGGATATGATGAGCTTACATGTTAATTGACACTATATGATGTTGGTTTCACATATGAACATGTGTGTGGTCTGTATTATTAAAGTATGATGTTATGTATACTTAATGATATGCCATGTGAAACTGTACATTGTTTATGGTTCTTGTTGGGTTTACTTGATTGAGTAAGGTTATGGGGCTTTTCTTAGTTATTTCTCTAGTGTAATTTATGAGGATTCATGAGTAATTGTCTTGATTTGGTTATGATGTTATGAAATATTATACATGCTTGTTGGTATTATAACTTGGTGATAGAGTTGTCTTTATGATGTGCTCAATTGTGTTGATATGTATGTTTGCTTTACTAAACTAAGTATTCTTGGTCTTATGATGTACATGATCTTGACTTAATGAATATTTCCTATTGATTTATATTAGTTCTTGAATGTGCATAAGGATTTTAAATATATATTGCATACTTTAATGAAATGTCCCTTTTCGCAAGATTTTATGTTGTGTCTGCATATGGTCTAATACTTAGTATAAGTGATTTGCTAACCCCATTTTCTCCCATTTACTCAACGTTTTAGGTTCCTATAGTTGAATGCATTGTGAAGGAAGACTTGGATTCTCATTCTTCAAGTTGGGTAGGTCCTCACCAATCGAGAACAATGCCAGTTTCTAGAATTTGATTTTGATTAGTCCTAAAGACATTTTTTTTCATTCTTTTTATTTTGAGTTATCAAGATTTTATAGCATATATGTTTCTTTTATTGTATTGATGTATTGGCTATGCCCAATTGTTATACTCTTGCTTTGATAGTTATGAGTTGAGACATCCGTTTTAAGACTATTTTATAATCTTATATATTTGTATGTGCCATAAAAGTAAAAGACTAAGTAATTTTCTTATATGAAGGGTTAATGCATACTCAATATGACTATATTATGTGTGTGCGAGATGTCTATGTAAAGCTCATAATAGATAGAGGAAAAGTTTTAAATTTTCCGAATTTTAACCTATGAATGTAATGATATAAGGCCAAGAGGCTAGTCTTAGTTCTCGATGAGGATGCCGCGGCTGGTTACGCCTAGGGGGTATTTCACGGATGTTGCAAACTTTGTATTAGAGCATGAGGTTGAATATCATTAGAGTCGTTGTCTCACTTAACAAAAATTATGTAGATTCTTATTCATAATTGTGAAGCGCGCCAAACTTATGAATAGGAAAATGTATGACGCTTAGGTAATTCTCCTTTTCTTAGAAATCCAATGTCGTGCCTCTAGAGTCTTGACTCTATGTGCTCTTAGTGTCTAATCATTTTATTGTGATTATAGGCAATTACTACTCAAAGAAAAACCTCTCGAAGACTTGATGAATAGATTGCCAATGTGGGAGTCCTCCCCTAGGCAATTAAGTCCCTCCTCATGAGTAAGTAGCTAATGATGATCAAGCTCCGGCCAATCCTCCACCTTTCATGGATGGGGAAATAAGGGAAGACTTTCTCAGAATTGCCCAAGCCATTACTACACAAGTACAAGTCGTCAATACTCAAGAACAAGCCACGAGGACCAAAGATAATCGGGATATTGTACCCCGAAGAAACCAGCATCCTTGTACTATGGCTTCCTTTTTAAGGGATTTCACAAGGATGAATCCCCTTAATTTATATGGGTCCAAAGTTGAGGAAGACCCCCAAGAGTTCATTGATGAAATCTACAAAATTTCTATGCTATGGGGTTTACTACTAGGGAGAATACCAACTTAGCCACTTACCAACTCAAATATGTGGCCCAAACTTTGTACGTCAATTAGAGAGACAATAGGTCCTTAAGGGGTGGACTGATGAAATGGAAGATTTTCAAGAAGGGTTTTCTTGATAGGCTATTTCCTTGGGAGTAGAGGGAAGTCAAAGTGGAAGAATTGATCATCCTTTGTCAAGGAGAGATGAATGTACTTGTCTATTCTTTGAAATTTACCAAATCGACAAAGTATGCTCCTTTTTTGGTTTTTGACCCTAGGGATAAAATGAGACTCTTTGTGATGGGACAGTTGGATGACTTAAAAGAAAAATTTTGTTTCGGCTATGCTACATGATAATATGGACATATCTCGTCTCATGATTCATTATTAACAAGTTCAAGAGATAAGGGTTAAGAGGAAGAGTAATGCCAAGAGGGAAAGGTCTTATGATGGTGGTTCTTTAAAGGGTAGGCTTGATATCCAAGACAAGACTAGGCTTAAGAAGAGATTTTCTGATAAAGTTCCTTCCGAATTTCCCAAGGCTCGTGAAGATATGGTGTCTAACCCTAAGCTCAAAACGGAAGAGGTACTAGCTCACCAAACAAGAAGCCAACTTGTTGAAAGTGTGGCATGAATAATTATGGTGATTGCCTTTTTGGGACGGACAATTGATTTGGGTGTTGCAAGAGTGGCCATAATATTGGGGATCGATCAAATTTGAAGGGGAAATGAAAAGGTAGCCGCAAAACTCAAGATAGTGATTCTAATATGGATCCTCCAAAGAAGAATCACTTTTATGCACTTTTCTCTAGGGGTGAACAAGAGAGTTCTCCCGATGTGGTGACGGCTAAGTTACGAGTCCTCTCTATTGATGTATATTCTTTACTTGATCCGGGTGCTACATTATCTTTTCTTACTCCCTTGATAGCTAGAAAATTTGATATTTTATTCGATATTCTAAATGAAACTTTCATGGTAACTACCTCGGTAGGTGAGTTGGTTGTTGCAAACAGGGTATATAGAAACTTTCTTATAATGTTACCAATAGAGTTACTCATGTTGAATTATTAGAACTTGATATGGTCGATTTTCATGTCATTAATGCATGGATTGGTTGCATGATTATTTTGCTTCTATAGATTTTAGAATAAGAATTGTCAAGTTCAGTTTTTCTAAATGAACCCATCTGAAAGTGTAAGAGGGATATTCTTTTCCTAGAGGTCGTATTATCTCTTGTCTAAATGCTTGTAACATGATCTCTAAAAGGGGTCTATACCATATTTTAAGAATCAATTTTGACTTCGAAGATCCTCCCATTGAGTTTGTCCCCGTAGTAAGGGAATTTCCTAGAGGTCTTTCCTAATGATCTTCCAAGAATCCCTCCTGAACGGAAAATTGATTTTGGTATTGACTTGCTACTAGATACCAACCCCATTTCAATTCCTCCTTATCAGATTGCTTAAGCCGAATTGAAAGAGTTGAATGTTAAAGTCATGGACTGTCTAGACAATGACTTCATTAGACCTAGAATTTCTCTATGGGGTGCTTAAGTATTGTTTGTAAAGAATAAGGATGGGTCCCTTAGAATGTACATTTATTATCGCCAACTCAATAAAGTCACTATTAAGAACAAGTATTCTCTGCCGCAGATTGACAAATTGTTTAATCAACTTCAAGGGGCAAAGTACTTATCTAAAATTCACTTGAGATCAGAGTATTACCAACATAGGGTAAGAGGTGAGGATATATAAAAAATGACATTTTAGACAACATATGGTCACTATGAGTTCTTAGTAATGTCCTTTGTCTCACTAATGCCCCAGCGACATTTATGGATCTCATTAAAAGGGTGTTTCTAACTTACCTAAATTAGTTGGACATTGTCTTCATTGACGACATCTTGGTATTTCAAAAAGTGAGAGTGAACACATGGATCACTTGAGGTTGGTGTCACAAGTGTTTAAGGAGAACCGACTATTTTCCAAGTATAGAAAATGTGATTTTTGGTTGAGTTTAGTGGTGTTTCTTGGTCATATCATCTCTAGTGAGGGAGTTGAGGTTGATCCAAGAAAAATCGAGGTAGTTAAAAATTGGCGTAGGCTATTGACTCCAACCGATAGTAGAAGTTTCTTGGGTCTAGCAGGATACTATAGGAGGTTTGTGGATGGTTTTGCGTCTATTTCATATCCCTTGACTACCTTGACCCAAAAGAGTGTGAAATTTGAGTGGTTGGAATCATGTGAAAGAAGTTTTAAATCTTGAAAGAAAGGTTTACCTCCGCTCCGGTGTTGACATTACTGAAGGGTACAACCGACTTCGTTGTATATTGTGATGCAGCCCGAGTGGCTTGAGGTCTGTGCTTATGTAACATGGAAAAGTAGTAGCTTATGCTTCTAGAAAACATAAGGTGCATGAGAAGAGTTATCCTACTCATGATCTTTAGTTAGCCGCCGTGGTATTTACCTTGAGAATATGGAGGCATTATTTGTATATTGTCCACGTTGATGTGTTTACCGACCACAAGAGTCTTCAATATGATTTACTCAAAAAGAGTTGAATCTCTGGCAAAGAATGTGGTTGGAATTATTGAAAGATTACGACATGAGTGTTGTCCATCACCCGGCAACGCTAATGTGGTTGCGGATGCTCTATGTCATATGACCATGGGTAGTGTGTCTCATGTAGAAGAAACTAAGAAATACCTAGAGAAATATGTTCATAGGTTGTCTCATTTGGTGTTAGATTGGAAGATTGTCCAAATGGTGGTTTTATGGTCCATAGTAACTTTAAATCATCTTTGGTGGTTGAGGTGTAGTCCAAGAAACACCTTGGTCAATCATTGATGGAGTTCAAAGATTCAAATCTATGCAAGATTAATGTGTCATTCTCCTTGGGGGATAGTGCCTTGGGTATCAAGGGAGGTTGTGTGTCCCCAATGTTGATGACTTGACAAATCGAATTCTTGAGGAAGCTCATTGGTCCGTTATTCCATACATGCGGGTTCTACTAAGATGTATCATGACCATAGAGAAGTGTTTTGGTGGGAAGTATTGAAAGGAAATATAATTGAATTTATTGCAAAATGTTCCAATTTCAAAAAAGTAAAACCCGAGTACCGAAATCCGGGTGGCTTACTTCAAAAAATCCAAATTCCTACTTGGACGTGGGAAGACGTTAATATGAATTTTATGGTAGGTTTGCCTCAGACACAAAAGCAACATTACTCCATATGGGTGGTTAAGGATAGGTTGACCAAATACGCCTATTTTATTCCTGTTAAGTTTAGATTGTTGGTGAACAGATGTTGATTGATGCAATTTCATCTAGGTCATGTCCCTTTTCCCAATTTCCCCAAATCTTGTATCTCTCTTATAAATTGATGGGAATTTTAGAATGTATTCGTTGGTAGACTTGTCTTATCTATTATAATACATTGATAGATTGCCTAGGGTAATGTATTTTTGGGATTGAATCTATTTCTTGAAGAACTCATGATGAACTCTTTTCCCCTGAACCTATGTTATGAGTTGAAGTTAATAGGGATAGTGATGATGCTATTGGTATAGTTAATGTATTAATTACTATTGAATGATATTGTACACCCATTGTTTGGTTGGATAGGATGGTTGTTGATAAAACTTTGATGATGGCTTATAAAGGAGATGGGGTAAGTCTTGTGATCCCAATTCTTTAGTTCAATTATGATTACTTGTGTTTAGTGATGAAGTTATAGTGAAGTATATTGAGATTGATTAGGATTGATATGATGTTAAATTTTAATGTCTTTAATCATAACTTGTGAGTTGTTAGCTAAGATGTAATGACATAAGGGTGGTAATGAATTTGCCTATGTGCCTTGGCATAATGTGATTATGTAAATGTGCTAACCTCACATGTGTGAATTCTAATGAAAGGACAATATTCATACAATTCCTACTGAGCTATGATTGATGACTATATTAGGGGTACACCCAATGACCTAAACTATTTTATGATTACGAATGAAAGACATCTCAAAAGGGACTCTAGCTTAGCACCGAGTGAACTAGACCCTTCAAAAAAAGGGAAGGTAGGATCACTAGTGTACTCATGATATTGGAGACTATAATGCATGTAACATAAAGAGGGTCCCAAGTACGTCTATTAGTTCTTGTACTATGTTTCCCCTATAGGAATACTAGCTAGTAGATCCATATAGATGCTATGTTCATGATTCGGTACTACCTTGAGAAGTAGTTCGCCTTTTTCTGGTATAGGGTTCCATTACACTGGATTCCACATTAGCTCATGTGGTCTATGTCAATTAAGGGAAGATGTTCCCAAAAGGTAAAATGAAGTAATGAAGTGAACTCTAACTATCATGAGCTAAGGGGTTTAGCTTCGTCTAGGTAGGGGTATGTGACTCTATGTATACATTGCACTAGTAATCCTTGAGTGAAGTCAGAAGGATGTTCTTATGTATGTATTTGCTTAAAAATGTAAATGATATGGATATGATGATTTTACACATTAAAATGAAACTATATGGTGTAGGTTTCACATATGAACATGTGTTTGGTTTCTATTATTAAAGTATGATGTTATGTATTCTTAATGATAAGCTATTTGAAGTTGGACATTGTTTATGGTTCTTGTTGGGTTTACTTGATTGAGTAAGGTTATGGGGATTTGCTTGGTTATTGCACTAGTGGACTTAATGAGGGTTCATGATTAATGGTTTTGTTTTGGTTATAATGTTATGAACTCTTATACTTCCTTGATGATATTATAACTTGATGATAGAGTTGCCTTGATTATGTGCTCAATTATGTTCATATGCATGTTTGCTTGACTAGACTTATTATTGTTGGTCTTATGATGTACTTGTTATTGAATTAATAAATGTCTTATTGATTTGTATTGGTTCCTTAATGTGCATAAGGATTTTCAAAGTAAATTGCATACTTTAATGAAATGTCCCTTTTTAGCATGATTTTATGTTGTGTGTGCATATGGTCTTATACTTAGTAAAAGGGATGTGCTAACCCCATTTTCACAATTTTCCACAACATTTTTGGTTTCGTTTGTCAAAGGGCTTGTGATAAAATTTGAAGAATGACTTGGATTGTCAATATCAAAGTTGGGTAGGTCATCCCCACTTTGAGGGCAATGTAACTTTCTAGCGTTGGATGTTAATTAGTCTTAAAGACACTTTGTTCATTCTTTTTCATTTAAGTATTAAAGATTCTATAGCCTACATATTGCTTTAATTGTATTGATGTATGGGTTATTCCTAATTTTTATACACTTGTTTAGATGGTTTTGAGATGAGACATCCATTTTAAGACAATATTATATTCTTATATATTTATCGGAGTCATAAAAGTTGAAGACTAACTAATCTTCTTATATGAAGGTTCTATGTATACTCGATATTACTTTATTATGTATATGCGAGAGGTCGATGTAAATCTCATGATAGATAAAAGCAAATTTTAATTTTTTTTTGAATTTTTAACCTATGAGGATGACGATGCCGGTTACGTATAGGGGGTATTTACCGGATGTGAGAAGACCAAGCTCAAAATATTTCTATTAGTTAAGTTTTCACATTAATATATATAAGGGTAAACATCAAAAGATTATATCTCTTAAAATATGAAGAGTTAGCAATGCCATAACAAATAAAATTAAAGGGATATGAGTCTTTTTCAAACGTCGTCAAGTTTGCACCAATTCAACATTAGTTAAAAGGCATGACCGTTTCACTCCATGGCTCAGTGGAATAGAGTGAATATGTACCTAATTGTTTGCTAAAATAATAAACCCTCTAATTAACTCCTAAATTTCTTCGCTCAAGAATTTCACGAAATACATTGGGTAGGGTTCATCTTTTCAGATTCTTCTTCACGGCTCCTCACTACGGTACGGAAGAGTTCAATAATAATATTTGTTTCTCTCATCAAATTATATTTATATATATAAAAATGTTTAAATATAGTGTTTTACAGATTTTCTTCAATCCATGATTTTTATAAAAAAACTTAGAGTTTTATCACTGATTTACAAACATATTAATGAACTTGTTCAGGGAACGTGCCTTGCACGTTTATCTCCTAAACTTAAGGTTCTAAGCAATCATAAATCATAAATTTTGTACAATATATGATAGGATTTTCTTTCTATTATGAATTCAAAATAAAATATAGAAAAAATAAAAAACCAAATTATCAATTATCCTACAAAAACATATAGACACAAAGATTTTATGATGATGCTAAAATCTTGGACAAAGTTATCGAACATTATGAAAAAATTTGATTTTCTGTTGTTCTGCTGTTCTCATCTTCATTAACGAATTGTATCCTTATGTATTTATTGATATACTTAACCTACACTTGAAAAAATTGTTGGAACCATAAGTGCTTATTCTTATAGTAGTAATTATTGAATTTTTTTTCACGTATTTGATACTTATCATTCCAATTTAGTTAATGCTCATAAATAAAAGATTTGTTGCAATTTTATAAATTCCTCTCCTGTAATGATTAATTTTTTTGAATGATTTAGGACACAAATACAAATAATGCTTTCATTTAAAATTATTGTATGATTTATTGGAATATTGTAAGTTTTGCAAAGCTCCAACAAACAAATAGTTTAATGTTGAATCAAATGTAGTAGTTTCGAAATATCAAAAGTTCCAACGAAAGGGTTTAGGTATTTTCCATTTATACCATGATTTCATGCAAAATTTCTCTTATTAAAAGGACTTATATTATATAATTACCGATTAATAACATTGTTAGCTTCTCGGTATATCTGAACGGGTGGGTCGTTGCAAATAGATTGGGTCAAATCCTAACCCGGTGAGATACAAAAAAAGTTTATAGTCCTAAGGTAACTAGTTGCTAGTACATATCCATTAATTTCCTTCTGTACCCATGGTGTGGCAGCTATTAAAATGGTAGGTCAGTTAAATACTTCATTAATTGGGTTCTCCTTTGCTAGATTGTCCGCCAGTCTTTTCTGCTCATAGAATATGTGCTCCAGCTTCCTGATCTTTATTCTCGCTATAAAGAACCTTCATTAAACAATAAATTCATCATATAACAAATTATTATTTGTTAGCATTATGATAGCCTCCTTCAAGTCAAAAGTTATTTCAAAGGGTTGAGATTATGTTGTACTTCTAGAGTTTAACCCGTCTGCATGACTTGGAGTTTCGATCTTATAGGGTTCGCGTGGTGGTTTGTTTAGTGAAACCCACTACCCAAGATCCAGAGTGATTTATGATTACTTGTCTAGTCCTCCTGGCTAGGGGAATGCTTCACTAATCCATCGACATTGAGCTTGTATGTGTTGTGGTCCGGAGTATCCCATTTTAATTGAGTGGTAGACTTGTTGGGTATTGTCTTACCTACTTTCTTTATGATGAGGTGCTATTCTTTTTCTTGGCATATGGTGGCGTTTATTTCTGCCGCTTCCTTTCAGTTAATTAAATTGTTGTCATTTCTTGCTAGCAATATATTCCAATGTGTAAAGGGCTCGGGATCACAACCAACATAGCCATTCTTTATAGATCTTGGTTTTGAGGATATGAAACTGTTCAGCAGAAATAGTTTTGGCTGAGGTGGTGGGATTGATGGTGTCTTGGCTATAGATTGATGAGATTAAATAACATCAGAAGCTGTACGCATTGGGGAAAAAGAATAATATGTGGTTTGTATCATCTTCAATGTTACCAAAGTAGTTTCACATAGCATTCAAATTGAATCTTCTATATATGCGAGCTTAGTTTTTTTGGAGTCTTTTGTCGTACGCGAGCCATAAGAATGTTTCGATCTTATTCTGTGCGTTATCATTCCTGATCGATTTGAATCTATTGTTGGTCTCAGTTTCTTGGTTCACCGTATCCCCCTTTATGTGTTTGTAGGTTGTGCTTTTAGTGAAGAGCCCATTGGGTGTAAGACCCCATATTAGAGTGTCCTATTGAAGTGAGTCACTATTAAGCCTTAAACTTTCAATGATTGCTTTTAGCATTTAAGGCGTAGTGAATGATAGGCTGGTGATGTTCTAGTCCCCGTTATGGTGGAGGTCTTTCACCATGATGTGCATTTCATTTTCCTGCAAGGAGGCATACATTTTTCTATTTATGGGGTCATGGTTGGGGATCCACTTATCCCTTATGAATTCGACCCTATCTCCTTAGTGTACTATGCTTTTTCTATTAAGTTCCAACTTGTGAATTTTTATTTTCTGAAAAGTGTTCTTTTCTAGAGCTTTTTAGGTGTTTTTAGTGCTTTAAATGCCAAACTCTATTGGATAGCCCTATTGTTGAGTTTTCTTTTTTTAAGGCCTAACCCTTACATGTCCTTTGATTTGGTGATGGTGTTCTAGTTTGAGGTCTATATTCCTTTTTTTAGTTGTAGTTCCCCAGATAGTGCTTTTGCACTTTATTGATTGTGTTGTTTATTTTTGTAGGAATTTCATGTCTTGCATAACATGTGAAGGATTCTAACAAGTGTAGATTTCGCAAGAACATTTTGTGAGTTTTTGGAACTTGGTTTTCCCACTGCAAGTCACTTCCTCATATTTTCAATGATGAACCGAAAGTTATTATTTATTAGCCTTTTATGAAGAATGGTAAAGCCCAATTATTTCTCACAGACTTCAAAAACATCAGTTCTTAGGATGCTGGGGCAAGTGTCTTGTTAAGTTGTGAGGAGTGTTGGTAGAAGATTATCTTTGACTTTTGGTTGTTGATTTTCTTGTGTGTGTGGCCACAAAAAATATTAAGGATGTTTCTAGTTGTGGTGGAGTTGTTCATGTCAGCTCTTGTAAAAAGGCAAAGATCATCTGTGAAGAAGAGGTGAGAGATTTGGGGCCGTCATGCTGATATTTTTTTTGGGTTCTAGTGTCTCTCCTTAACTTCCCTCTCCATATCTCTTGAGGGTCTTTCCATACAAATCATGAAGATATAAGTGGAGAGTGTGTCTACTTGTGAGATTCCCCTTGAGGGTTTGAAGTATTTAGTGTTCCTTCCCTTCACAAGGATGACTATGAAGATGTGTTACTACAGAACATTATGAGGTATGGCAAATTTTGGGGGATGTGGAAGTTCTTTAGTGTATCTTTAATGTAGGCCCATTGTAGCCTGAGAAAAGGCTTTTCCTTAATATATCTTTAGGATCATGTTTTCATTCTTTCCTTTCATATAACCATATTCTTGGACAATTATATCATTATTGGAGACTCTCCTATTAGGTAGTAATCTTGCTTAATGGGGTTATATGATTTAGGGTAGGATTGGTTTAAGAAGATTTTAGTTACTACTGCAGAACCCTATAGGTCTGTACTTCCTCAAAATGTAAGGGGGTGGGGTTGGGTCATTTGGTGATGAGAAAGAGTAAAGTGGGGTTTGATTTAGGTTGAATTGATGAGCTCTCAAAAGTTGTTTTCAAAAGGCTATGATTTTGTTCTTGACGTTCTCTAAATGTTTATACTAAAAGAGGTTGTGGATTGCATCACAGACAAGTGCTTTGGTTAGTTTGAATGTTTTGAGGGATATAATAATTTCACTCTCTCTAAAGGGAGTGTCCATAATGTGATGTTTCTTTGGAGTGAGACACTGCTTTACATCATCTAGACGAATGCATCTTTGTGAGTTGCATTGCTTAGTAGTGTAGAGATTTCACAAGAAGTCAGTGATGTGGTTCTTATTGCAGTCTTGGTCATTAATCTGATTCCCATGATAATCTTTTATTAAGGTTATGTGATTCCTCCTTCTCTTTATTTTTTCTAAGTGGATGAAGCTTGAATTCACATATTCATTGCTCAACAACCTCGTGCTTTATTTATTTCTCCAGAAATACTTTTCATAAACCATGAGGTTGTTTTACTCTTTGAGGAGGGAGGATGAAATCTCTTGAAGGAAAGTATTGAGGATAAAGGAGGTGTACTTTTGGACTAAATCCTAGTTGGCATGAAGTCTATTCATCTAGGAATAAATTGTAACATCTCATAACACGAAATAACTATGTATACGCTAATAAATAAAGAATAATCATTTTTAAAATAAATAGGGAGATCTCGACAATTTCCTAATTTTGTAAGTGTGAGATTTTGTCATTTTCAAACGGCCAATACTCCCAGCTCAGAAGGAGTTGTAGTGAGTTAGTCATATGGTCAGGAAACCCTTGGTAAGATCTTTTCAACAATGTGAAATATGCGCATTTTCGATATCGTATGAGGGAGATATGCGTTTCAGACGTGGAACTGTTATATTGAGGAAAGTCCAATCTGAATTTTAGAAAAGGTATAGTAGTCTTTTCACCCTAGTATTGGATAATTCGTTTAAGGGTGTATTAGGGGTAAAAACAAGTCAATATAAAGTTTTAGGAAGGTTGAGAACGCTTAGGGCTTGGGAGAAGAGAGAAAAGAATATGAAGATCAACAATTCTTCAAGAAAGCAAACGTTTCGCTAATGGAATTCATCAGGGGTGATCCCTATTGAGGTATGTGAGATCTTTCTGTGTGGGTTCGTTCATCCACACAGAAATTTTTTTAATTCTACAAGTTTTATGTTGATTGAATGATGAATCTTGAAGTTCTTGATGAACAATTATTGGAATCTTGTTGGTAGAATTGTAGTGTACCTTTTGTTGCTTATGATTCGTGTTTCCAGGATGTTTTATGAGTCTAAACTATTGGATATTGAGGATATTAGTTATCCTACGTGTTAGGGGGAATATCCATGGATGTTTGAGAGGTCTAGAGTTGAAAATCAAAGATGAAAACTTAAAAAAACCTATCTGACAGGGCTAGGGTGCCGCGCCTACCAGAGCTCCTCAAGACAGGCTTTGGCGCTTCGCGCCTCACTGATCGCCATGGTAACCTGGAGCTCCATTTGTCCCCCATCTTTCCATACTAGTTCCTAAGTGATGTACCTATCATTTCGAGTTGATTACAACACTATAAATTACATATAAACACCATGAAATCATCCATAAACATGAGATCATGATCAAAGTGAAACAAGTTAAGAGTCAAGTCTAAAAGATAAGAAGCAAGCCAATGTGAGTTCTTAAAGTTTCCAAGAGTCTTTAACAAACCCTTTTAACTTTGTTTTATTACTCAATTTACATGTTAAGCAAGACTAAAAAATTTAGTTCATTCTCAAAGACGTATAAGGGGACTAAGTAATCCCTTGGAGTTACAAATGCTTCCACATTTGAGAAAGTTAAGAGCCTTCGGGCTAGTTTAAGACAGAATTAATAGCTTTATGAAATGAAGGATGCAGGGAAACTATTATTTCCAAGAGAGGCATAAAAGCTAAATTTTGAGCATTAATATCAAACCACTGAGTCAGTATGTTCACAAAACATAAAAGCGAGTATAATTTTGGGAATAGTATTGAGCACCGATGTGGAGATGCGAGTTTCTGATTAACTCAAGTCTCTATTAAAATCATGTATTCATCATGGAAAATGGTCATACTTTTTAGAAGAATTATTTTCACAGTTGATTGGTCTATTTATTAGGCAGTTCATATCCTATATTCTGTCGAGGTTAGGATGGGATGGCAGCGTGGGGCAAGTAACATTATATCATCACAGTAGCTCTTAAGTTATGGTTGTCGGTTAGAAGATCCCACAGAAGTATTGCATTTTCATACACATCAGTTATTAGCATTTTAAATAAATCTTAGATATTATGTGTATACTTGTTTATATATAGAGTTTACTGCATGTTTCAGTAAGTTTTTTGTTATATTGTATTTACTGTTAAATTGCATATATTGAATAAGCATTAGTAAATTATCAGTTGAACAGAGCCAAGGTCAGTGTTCTTTCTTACTCCTTTTCAAGCATAAGTGTCGTTTGGCTTCCCAACTAGCATACTCTTATAATCAATATATTGATGCCAGTTCGTTTTCATAATATCATGATGTTGAGGCAAGTAACGAGGATTAACATCTAGTGCACCTTTGATATAGTTGAGCATGCTAGAGTCAGTTGGTAAGTCGTCTTGAATTTAGGAGGACATCATTTAATGATGTCCAGTTAGTTAGAATTTTTGGGGGGTTTTCCGAACATTCATCTCAGTCAGTTTAGAGGTTTCATAGAAAGTTATAAGTTTAGTATTCTTTACATGTTTATCCTTATGTTAAATACTTGTGTTGCCATTTTGGAAAGATGAATATTTAAACTTTTAAAACATCCCAGATACTAGAGTTTATTTAATATCTTTTATCCTTATAAGTGTGATTTTCGTATTTCGCTAAGTTAAGTAAGCCAGGACAAGGGTTTGCTCGAGGCTATAAATGGTCCCTGTGAGAAATTCCCCTAGGGTATAAGCTCGGGGAGTGACAAATTTTGTATCAGAGTACAAGGTTCTAGAGTCCTAAGGAGTATATTAATTCATGTCGGTAGATTCTTAGTCATCGGTGTGAAGTGCCCCACATATATGATTAGGAGGATACAATAATTAGAAATATCTCACTTCTATCATATTCCCTTTTTGTGAGTTAGATTTTATCTCTAAAAGTCTCTCTCTCTTATTAGTGCTTGCGCATGTTTTAGATAACAAGGACTCCACGAAGAGTAGCGAGAGGTCACCCAGCTAAGAGATATGTAGAAGCTCAGGAACAGGAGTTACCCAATGATCCAGAAGTGCAAACTCTGATGGAGGTCACCAATGCTGAGTTTTGAGAGGCTATCCAATTGTTGAGTCAAGATCTGAACAACCATGTCGGGAAACAAAGAGGAGCTCGACAAGAAAGGGCTGAAACTTTGAGCATTCGGGAATTCTTGACGATTAATCCCCCAAGCTTAACTGGATCGAGCACTACTGAGGATCCAGAAAAATTTGTGGAAGAGTTGAAGAAGGTGTTCAATACAATGCATGTCGTTGGCGCTGAGACAACTGAGTTAGCTTCATATTAACTGAAGATTGTGGGTAGAACCTGGTTTTATCAATGGAAGGATGGTAGAGTTGAGGATCCACCACACCCAAGTTGGCCTTGCTTTAAAGAAGCCTTCTTGTGGTGTTTCTTTCCCCGAGAACTAAAGAAAGCAAAGGTAGGGGCGTTCCTTACCCTAAAATAGAACTCCTTGAGTGTTCATGAGAATGGGTTGAAGTTCACCAAATGTCTCTCTATGCTACGTATGTGTTTAAGGATATGAGGAGCAAAATGAGTTTCTTTGTTGCAGGTTTGGGTCGTGCTTCAAGTAAAGAATGTAGGATGCAATGTTGATTGGCGACATGTACTTTCAAGGCTAATGGTATTTATGCAGCAGGTTTAAGAGGAAAGCAAAGGGACGATGAGGAGTACAGAAAAAAGAAGGACACAACTGGGAATGACTATGGGAAACATAAAAGTGGTTCGAATTGGCAACAAATCCAGAAGTAGAAGGGGCATGCACCATCATCTGCTAGTGCACTTGCACTCTGACACTGAGTTGAGTACTATGGTAGGAATTCCCAAGCTAGGTTTGCATATTCACAGTGTAGTGTGGTGCAAAGAGGTAATAAGCCTCCTACTTGCTGCAAGTGTGGTAGAAATCACTCCTGTATATGTCGTAAAGGCTCCGCGGGTGGTTTCAAGTGCTTAGACCTAGCATTTCAGGAAAGAGTGTCCCAAGAGTAATCTAGGTAGTGGTAATGGGGGTAATAAAACTCAGTCTTCATCAGCTTCTCCACCATACATGGTAGCATCTAGGGAAGCTACTTCTGTTGCTATCTGAGGAACAAATCGCTTGTATACTCTCAACAATCGCCAAGAACAAAAACATTCTCCACATGTTGTCACTAGTACGATTCAAGTTTATGACTTTATTGTTTATGCATTGTTAGACCCAAGAGGGATTTTATCTTTTGTGACTCCCTATAATGCAATGAATTTTTAAATTTTCCTTGAGAAACTTAGCAAACCATTAAGTATTTGCACGCATGTTGGTGAATGCATTAAAGAAGAAAGAGTCTATCATGATTGTACTATTTTCGTTAGTCACAAAAGTAACATAACTTATTCAGTAGAGTTAGACATGGTAAATTTTGAGGTCATATAAGGTAGTGGCTGGATCCATGCCTTTTATGCATTAATAGATTATAGGGCTCGAGTTATCAAGTTTCAGATTTTAAATGAGTCGTCATAGAGTCGAGTAGTAGTTCATCAATGCCTAAGGGAGTCTCATTTCATACCTAAAGGAATGAAAGTTAGTTTCCATGGGGTGTATCAATCTCATAGTCCGAGTTAATGACTCAAGTGCTGAGGTACCTCTGCTTTCGTCAGTTCCTATAGTTAGATAGTTTCCAGAAGTCTTTCCTTATGATCTACTTTAAGTGTCTCTTGAAAAAGAGATAGACTTCGGCATAGATATCATTCTAGATATTTATCCTATCTCTATTCCGCCATACAAAATGGCCGTGGCAGATTTGAAAGAGTTGTAAGAACAGCTGAAAGATGTGTTATATAAAGGTTTTATCCGACCAAGGGTCTCACCTTGGGGAGCTCCGGTCTTATTTATGGGAAAGAAGGATGGTTCGCTTAGGATATGTATAGACTACTGTCAAATGAATAAGGTGACAATAAGGAATAAGTATCATCTCCCAAGGATAGATGATCTTTTCGACCAACTTCAGGGTGCTTCTTTTTTCTTTTAAATTGATCTCAGATAAGATATCACCAATTGAAAGTTAGAGAATGAGATATTCAAAAGAAAACTTTTAGAACCAGGTATGGGCATTATGAGTTTTCAGTTATGTGTTTTTGTTTGACAAATGCACCAGCAACATTCATGGATCTTATCAACATACTCTTCAAGCCTTATGTAGATTTTTTTATTATGATTTTCATTGATGACATACTGGTTTATTCAAGGGATGAAGAAGATCATTTTAGTCACCTCAGAATTGTTCAACAGACTTTGAAAGATAAGGAGATATATGAAAAGTTCTCAAAGTGTAAGTTTTAGCTTATATTTGGTGCATTTTTAGGCCACATTATTTCTTGTGATGGGATTAGAGTTGATACCCAAAACATGAAAGAGTTCAGAGTTGGGCTAAACACACATCTTCAACAAATGGTAATAGTTTTCTGGGTTCGGCTAGACATTATAGGATATTGGTCGAAGGGTTTTCATCTATCTCGTCTCCTTTGACAAAGCTAACTCTGAAAAAAGTCAAGTTTCAATAGTCTGAAGCTTGTGATAAAAGACTTTAGGAATTGAAAGAGAGATTGACTACCTTACTAGAGGGTACTCAAGATTTTGTGGTGTATTGGGTGCGATGCATCAAGAGTTAGTTTGGGGTGTGTGTTAATGCAAAATGGCAAGGTTCTAACTTATGCCTCCATACAATTGAAGGTTTATTAGAATAATTACCCAACTAATGACTTAGAATTTGTTGTTGTTGTTGTCGCCTTGAAGATATGGCATCACTACTTATATGGTGCTCATGTTGAAGTATTCATTGATCACAGGAGTCTCCAATATGTGTTCCCTCAGAAAGAGCAAAATCTCAGACAGAGCAGGTGGTTGGAATTACTAAAGGATCATGACATTAGTATTCTTTACCACGCAGGTAAGGCTAATGTTGTTGCTGGTGCCTTAAGCAATTTATCAACAGGGAGTACCGCCCACGTTGAATAAGAAAAGAGAGAGTTAGCTAAAGAGGTGCACAGACTTGCACGTTAGGGTGTCAGACTTATGGATTACACAAAATTAGCGATAGTGGTGAATAATCGGGTATAATCATTTCTTGTGTCAGAGGTTAAAGAGAAACAAGATGTAGACCCTTTTTTTTCTTGATTTTAAGTAAAATGTTCAAAAGTAAATAGTATGGGCTTTTGAACAAAGGGGAGATGTGGTATTGAAGTACCTAGGTAGATTATTTGTACCTAGGGTGGATGGACTCAAAAAGAGGATCCTAGAGGAAGCTCATAGCTCCAGATAATCTAATCATCCGGGTTCCACCAAGATGTACCGCGAGTTTAGATAGGTATATTGCTGGAAGGACATGAAGAAAGATATTGCTTAGTTTGTTGCCAAGTGCACAAATTCGCAACATGTGAAACTACCACACCAAAGTACTGGAGGTTTAGCTCTGATTATAGAACTTCCAGAATGAAAGTGAGAGATGATTAATATGGATTTTCATTCCAAGATCTTGCAGGCAACATGATTTTATTTAGGTGATTGCTGATAGAATGACTAAGTCAACCCATTTCTTGCCCATGAAGACTACTTATTCGGCCTAAGATTATGATAAGTTGTACCTTTAAGAGGTGATGAGAATTCATGGAGTTTCGATCTCCATTATTTCAGATAAAGGTGCACAATTTAGTATACAATTCTAGAAATATTTCTAAAAAGGTTTGGGTTCAAACGTGAACTTAAGCACTGGTTTTCATCCTCAAATGGATGGACAAGAAGAGTGTACTATCCAAACCGTGGAAGATATGTTGAAAACTTGTGTGATCAACTTCTAAAGGAATTGAGATGATCACATACCTCTCATTGAGTTTTCTTACAAAAACAGTAACCGTTCGAGCATCCAAATGACCCCATACGAGGCTCTTTTTGGGTGAAGATGCATGTCTCGTATTAGGTGGTAAAAATTTGATGAAGTAGAGTTAAAAGGACCATATTTAGTTTTCCAGACCACGAAGAAAGTGAATGTAATTCAAGAGAGATTGATAATGGCACAGAGTCGCCGAAATTCCTACACAGATGTTAGGAGAGCTTCGTTACAGTTTGAAGTGGACGATCGGATGTATTTGAAAGTTCACCAATGAAGGGAGCTATGAGGTTTTGTAAGAAGGGGAAACTTAGTCCCTGATATATTGGTCCTTACAGGGTCTCCATGATAGTTTGTTGTGTATCATACAAGTTGGAGTTACCCCAAGATTTAGAAGTGGTACATCCGGCATTACTTGTGTCTATGTTGAAGAAATGCTTGGGTTATCCTTCATTGAATCTACCAACTAAGAATGATCGGTTTAAGTTTAACTTATCCTATGAGGAGGTTTTGGTCAAATTTTGGATAATCAAGTTCGCAAGTTGAGAACAAAGAAAGTTACATCGGTGAAAGTCCTCTGGAGGAACCAATTCATTGAAGAAACAACTTGGGAAGATGAGGAGGATATGAATAAGAGATGTCCACATATGTTTGAATCTATACAGAATACATTCAAGGCATTAAATTCTCTGATTAGCACTTTATAATGACTATGTCTAAGTATGTTGTTATTTACTTTTACTATTGAGAGCGGAAATGATGTTACTAGCCTTAGCTAGGGAAAGAGTTCTCATTCGAGGATGAATTTTCCTAAAGGGGAGATATTGTAACATCTTGTAACTTCAAAATAATTAATAATAATCTAAGAAACCAAGAATGATCATTTTTGGAAATAAATAGGGAAATCTGGAAAAATTCCTAACTTTTAAAGAGTGAGTATTGGTCATTTTTCAAACGACCATAACTCCCACATCAGGAAAAGATATAGTGAGTTATTTATATGGTTGGAAGTCCATTGTAAAAATCTTTCAAACTACACAAATTTTACGTTTTTTTTGATGTCGTATGAGGGAGTTATGTCTTTTGGAAGTTGCGTTGTTGGACTGAGGACAATCCAATCCGGATTTTTGAAAGGTTAAAGTAGTTTTTTCCACCTTGTATTGCCTAATTTTCTTTAAGGTTTAGTAGGGGTAACACCAAGTCCCAATTTAGTTTTAGAACAGTTGAGAATATTTAAGTCTTGGGGAGAAGAGAGAAGAGAATAGGAAGAACAAGAATTAATTAAAAACGCTAAGGTTTCGCTAGTGGAATTCGTCGAGGGTGATACTTTCAGAGTTATTTGAGATCTTTATGTCTGGGTTCGTTTTCCACACACCAGTATGTTTAAGTAAGCAAGTTTTGTATTTATTGGATGATGAATCTTGAAGTTCTTGATGAACAATTGTTGGAATCTTGTTGGTAGAATTGTAGTGTACCTTTAGTTGTTTGTGATTCGTGTTTCCGTGCTTTTTCACGAGTCTAAACTATTGGGAATTGAGGATATTAGTGATCCTAAGTGTTTTGGGGAAGATCCATGTATGTCTGAGAGGCTTAGAGTTATAATAGGAGAAGAAAAGTCGAAAAACCCGTATGGCACTCCCTAGGGGGGACAGACTCGTCTGTCAGGATCTGGCGCTCCGTGCCAACTTGAGTGCTTGAGGACAATGTATGTCCCTCAAGTTCTCGTGCCCCGCGCCTCTTAGGCTCCAAGGTCACCTGGAGTTCCTATTTCTCCACATTTTTCGTACTAGTTTTAAGTGATGTACCTGTCATTCCAAGTTGATCCAACACTCCAAAGTATATCTAAACATGATGAAGTCATCCATTAATATGAGATCACGAACCTTGAATCCATAATCTAATTCAAGGAAAGTTAAGATCCAAGTCAATAAAGTTAAAAGTCAATTCTAAAAGTTAAGAAGCAAGCCAACGTAAGATCTTAATGTTTCATAGAGTCTTTAACAAACCTTTTCAACTTTGTTTTACGATTCAAGTTAAAAGTTAAGCAAGAATAAGAGTTGAATCATTCTCAAAGAAGTATAAGAGACTAAGTAATCCCTAAGACTTCCAAATGATTTCACATTTAAACAAGTAAAGAGCCTTCAAACTAGTTTCAGACAGATGTAATAGGATTATAAAATTAAGCAAGCAGGGAAACTATGATTTCTAAGAGAGCTATAAAAGCTATGTTTTGAGGACTAGTCTCAAACAACAGAATCAATATTTTTTTGAACATAAGATCCAGTAAATTTTTGGAATAATATTGAGCATTGATGTGGAGATACTAGTTTAAGATTAACTCAAGTCTCCATGAAAATCACGAAGATATCATGGGTAAAAAAGGGTCATACTTTTTAGATGAATCCTTTTCACTGTTTACTAGTGAAACCATTCAGAAATTCAGGTCATATACTCAAGCAAGGTTAGGATTATCTAGCATCGTGACCGAGTAACGTTGTTCCATCACTATAACTCTTAAGTGATGGTTGTCGGTTAGAGAAGCTCCCAAAGAATTGTTGTGTTTTCATATACATCAATTATTTGTCTTCTACATACTTCTCATATATGTTTCAGTCAGTTTTTATTTATATTGCATTTATTTTTAAATTGCATATACTGAATTAGAATTAGTAAATCATGAGTTGAACACATCCAAGGTAAATGTTCTTTATTATTCCTTTCATGATTAAGTGTCGTTTATCTTTCTAACTCACATACTCATACATTCAATGTATTGATGCCAGTTGAACTGCATTGTATCATGACGCAACATCCAGCGCACCGTTGATCCAGTTGAGCATCACAGAGTTTGTTGGTGAGCCTCCTTGCATTCCGGAGTACATTTTTTTATTGATTTCTAGTTAGTTCAATATATGTTGTGGAGTTTGTCCCAAAATTTATCTGATTTAGTTTAGAGGCTTCATAGACAGTTAGTAGTTCAGTAGTCTTTACATTTTCATTCTTATGTTAAAGAGTTGGGTTGCCGTTTTGCCAAGTTGAATGTTTAAACTTTTAAAACATTCAAGATGGTACTATTAATCAGTTCAGTTAAGTTGTTTTATCCTTATAAGTATGATTCTTGTCTTCCGCTGAGTTAAATAAGTCAGGACAAGGGTTCACTCAAGGCAAGAAATGGTCATAGAGTTCCACTCCCGCTAGGGTGTAGGCTCGGGGCATGACAAAATATTGCCAATGGTTGTCTTGTTCACTTTTTTCTCTTCTTTTATGAAAAAAAGTTATGGCATTTCTGAAGCATCGTTGTTCTACGAAAAATTCATTGACAAGACCATGGTTAGGCGCACCATATGGTCTCAATTCTAAAGGGTTTTCAATCTTTCTCGTTTTGGGTGCTATATTGTTTGAGAAACATTGAATAATTTTTATAGTTAGCCTATGAAAGTGGGTGAATAAGGAGTTGTGGAATCTCGTTTTTGATTGGTGATTGGCTGAACACTTATATAGTGTCTCTAAGAAGAGGTTACTCCTATTCTATAATTTTTTTTAATCCATGTATATTTGCACCCCTTGAAACCTAAGTCTACCATTTTGCACTTGTAAATGCACTGCTAGAAGAGTTTAGTTCTGGTATTGTTGATACAGTTTTGTGCTAATTTCTCATTGGCTTTCAATACATCATTGTTGTAACCACAAATGAGCAATTCCTAATCTATGTTATCATAGATGTTGTACAGTTCATCCTAGAGGAGGGTTCTAAAATTAAAATCAGGGATGGAATGTATAGCAAAGAACTTACACTATTAAATTTTAGGAAGTAACATGACTGTGAAGTGAATTCCTTGAATTATTATAGTGACGTTTTTCAACTTGAGTGCATCTTCCTTTCACATAACAACTATTCCTCCCGCATAACCATTTGCCGAGGATTGAATTTGTGCATCGAACTTTAGTTAGGCATTTGTGCTTAGGAATCAATTTTTCATATACCACAAACAAAGTCATTTTGTGAGCCTCTATCATTGCGTCACATTGATGACAAAAGGTTCTCTAATTATCCCCCCTTGCATTCGATATGATGAAGCTTATCGTTGACGACAATGATTGTTCATGCTCCAGAAGGTATTTCCCTTTCCTTTTCTTTTTCTTCTGAGTGTGCTGTTATGTTAGGTTCAATTCCACTACTGGTGGTAGATTTCACGTACTAGGACACTTCATGCAATAGTATGTGCAAATGATCATTAGTAAGTAATATAACCCAACTAAATGAGTTAGGGTCGAATTCCACTTGGATGGTACATATTTTACCATCAATAGAAAAACATGCTTATTCTTAAGACAATCATATGTAAAAACGTTTAGGAATAAAAGCATGATAAAATTTTGGGGTGAAACGTGTCAAATAACAAGGGTTATTGTTGTAATTATCAACTATAACAATAAATAACATAGAAAGAGCAAGTATAGAGACCAGTAATGTGGATGTGATTGGATTATGGTCTAAGGTATACAAATTGGTAGTTGAAATGAATAAGTGATAGTTGTAAATAAATGAGTAATCTAGACTTTAGTGGGACGAACTTTCTCTTGAACAGTTTACCTTGAATCAAACTGATTTCTCTGGAAAAACTAAGAACAACCTCCAATTCATACAATTCACTCTTTCGAACTGAATGTGTGGAAAAGTGTTTCGGATTCACTCTCTCAAGGTGAACCCATAAAACCCAATGCCTACAAACTATTAAAGCAGTATTCTTGGTTTTAAATTATCTCGCTCGACCAAGCGAAATATGTGAATGTAGAGTTAAATTTGCAACTAAAACCCTTAAGATTAAGCCACAATTACTAAATGAAATAACTTTTAGACCAAATTTACACTATCAATTAAAAATGCCCAACAACTAAATAAACCGAAAATTACATTATAGATCAAACAACTAAGGTTTTATATAGACATCATGAAAAGGTAGAAATTGTTACAAAATTGTGTTTCCATAAATGGTTAAGATTAATATTTTCTTTACATGGGTCTAAGAGGAAGAACCTTCAAGACGCACCAATTTCTCATAAATGGAAATCTTCAAATCTTCAAAGCTAAGGAAATATTGTCTCAAAACTCATTTCTAAACCAAAAGTTCTATTCTAAAAACTCTTATATTGACTAATAGATACTAAACTAAGAATTTAAAAATTTATTATAGTCGCAAAATAAGTGATGTGAAGGACCATTCAGCCCAAATAAGTCCAGATCGCCGATCCACTCCGCAATCCGCCCTATGGTCAGTTCCATCGCCTTTTTTCTTTGTCCTTCAACAAATTCAAGTACAGTAACTTTGGGGGAATAACAATGCATCGCCGAACTGTTCGGTGACACGCCAACTACACCTTTCTATCGCCAAATCCATTTTCTACTTCATGGCTTGGCACATTGAAACTTTAGGCGATATCATGGCTATCCGGCGACTAACCGAGTGGGATAGCCGATCATGATTCCTTCGTTTCTTCGTTCCTTTAGCTGCCTTGTTCCATTTTTCTCAATAGTGTCCATTTGTTTTCCTTAATCCAAATACCCAAAATTAAAGGATTTACATAAGTTATTAGCACAAATTATGCATTTAAGCACACAAAATCTATTAGAATCAAGCCATAAAAGAATCCAGATTTTGGACTCGTCAATAACCCCAACCTAAAATTTTGCTTTTTCGCATGTAAAACTCAAGTAAAGTAGTTGAAAAAGGATGTCTCAAAATAGTGCTACACAAGAGTAAATCATGAATGAACACAAAAAGATTCAAATTTTTTCATAAAGGATCAACTGTGTTCTCAAAGATTAATGTGTTGACTCACATTATCAAAGAGTCTCAAGCTCAACAAACGTACTCAAATTTCCTCACAAAAAGAATTATTCCATGTTCACACATAATTGGTCACAATTCAAAGCTCAGGAATCAAGTGCAGCGCGCTCAGTCACAAAGATGAACACAATGCATGACTTCACCCATGTGAATATTATTAATTATTAAAATTATGTACACAATCATAAAAGGAACAATAAAGTATAAATTCCTACGAGTAGTAGATGTAAAATTTCATATGAATACTATTTAAATTTATACTTCCACAATATTTAAGTTACACATCCTCTTTAATGTACTTTCTTCTATTCCCCCCATAGTGCATTAATTTTTTATTATTGTATTGTTGGAGTTCTTATCTATAATACAATATAATATATAAATAAATACTAATGAAAAATATAAAATATATAATAAAGTAGATAGTTTTAATTTCAGTATTATATTAATTAAAATTCATGTTAGGGGACGTTCCAATTTCATTGAACTTTGAGATTGTCAACGTCTAAAAATAAAACTAGAGTTAGTCAGAATAGAAAAAAAATTGAAGTTTAAAAATATGAAGAAACCCCTTTATATATAGTTAACAAAGGTTAGTATGAGAATGTGCATGTTGTTTCCATGATAAAATTCATAACCATTTGAAAAGATCACATCTCATTCAAAAACCCAAAACTCTTTGAAAAAGTTATAACCATTCAATATGGGATGATGCTTTCTTTTAATATGATTTAAAATAAAATATATAAATAAAATATTCAATATATATTAAATTGGATAAAAAGAGGAACAATGAAAAACAATCAAAAATTACCGTTTAAAAATTTGAGGAAACCCTTCTATATATAGCAAACAAAGGGTAGTGCATAAAAAAGTTCTTATTGTTATCACAACCTGTCACAACCCTTAAAGAAATTCACAACACTTCGAAATTGTGACAACTCATTGCAAAATTCATATCTGTTTAAAAATATCACAACCCTTCAGAGAAGTCGCAATCCTAAAAAAAGTCACAACCCTTAGAAAAGGTAACAACTCATCGAAAAACTTATAACTCTTTGAATATGTCACAACCCTTCACTATGAAAGGATTCCTGCTTTTTATATAATATCATTTAATGTCAATAATTAAAATAAAATATAATTTCATAGAAGATATGCCATATTTTGTATTTTAAGTTGGTAGCATTATAATGTTTTATCATTTAAGTTATGTTATTCATTCTTTTAAATTAGTATACGAATGTAAAATTGATATATATAGATTTTTCTAATTTAAATTTAATATGAAATCTTCACTAATAAAGTTGAATTTTCGTTTAAGGATATGTGTCATATACGGGTGTCAAATGTGCCGGTTGAGTTTAAATTAGAAACATTCAAATGGGTTTAAAAGAAATCGGGTAGCGTCATGAACATCCCAAGTTTACTTTAGGCTCAAATGGGAAAAAAAATATGTTGGGTTTTGACCTGCCCATTTTGACCCGATTAGTCTCAATAATTTAATATATTGATACTTGACTTTTATAATCACAATTTGAATTTTCACTCAAGAATTTTTTGTTTTAAAAAAACAAATGGATAGATAAATCCTATAAGATGTTAAATAAATAATAATTCATACCTTCAATATAGGAATATATCTTAATAAAAAGTTTTAAAATGGGTTGAAATTGGATATAAAATAGGGCTCAATTTTGAATTCTCTTCAAATGGATTAAGCTAGAATTAGTTGAAATTTAACCCAATTCAAATTATCTTTATCCCAACCATTAAAATATGGGCGGGTTGGCGGGTTACCTAGTTTTGGGTTCATTTTTGACACCCCTGGTCTAAAATATAAAAATATCTATTAAATCTTTAATCGTAATGATGCACCTCAAAGAAAAATGAAGATTCATATTCAAATGAATATAAATAAAAGAACAACAAATATATTGGAAACAATCGAGTAGTTATTCAATCTAGTTTAGACAATTCAAAGAAGATCTTGATCAAATCTTTTTTCTTGAACAATTTGAGACTTTTTACAACTTGAACACCAAGTTGTAGTTTGTGTAACAGAAAATTGTGGATTTTCTTCTCAAGAAGAAGTTTTTGAAAAATTATATTCATGGTGATGAAACTTAGTGCATATTTGGTCTCTTAATACAAGTATTTGGGCATACCTTTTTTTCTCCAACAATTTGAGAGTTTTCGCAACTTGAACACCAATCTATTGTTTTTGTAACGGAAAATTGTGGAACATCTTGTCAAGAAGAAGTTGTTTCAAAAAAATATTTTTGGTGATGAAAATAAGTATATATTTGGAATCTTCAAAACAATTATTAGATCAAGTTCTTTTTTTCTCCAACAGTTTGAGGCTTTTCACAACTTGAACAAGTTGTAGATTGTGGAACAAAAAATTATTGAACTTGTTGTGAAGTGTAAGTTGTTGAAAAAATATATTTGTTGCTATGAAAATGAGAACATATTATTTATCAAGATAGTCTTATCGATTATATAAAGTTGGGTTCTTTCATTGTCCTTGCGGGAACAATTTTTGTTTAGCTATTTTATTTAGCCACATAAATTATTATAATTGTCTAATCGAACTACTATCACAATCTTGCCTGTGTTTAGAAGAAGAATAAAAACGTACAAAATTCAAAGTGTGAGAAAACCCCCATATTTATAGACTACAAAGGGAAGTATAAAAAATGCTTGTTGTGCCTTATCAGATGAGTAACATTCCTTCAGAAAAGTTACAGCTTTTCAGAAATGTTATAACTCATCTAATATGTCACAACACTATAAAAAAGTCACACACATATCAAATACATAAAATCCTCCGAAAAAAGCACTACCTACCAATACTTAATGGTGTCATCATTTAATATTATATAAACAGGTAAATAAATATAGTATAAGTATACAAAAAATTACTAAAATGGGTGTTTTAAGTTGGGGGTATTATAGAAATTTTTAACATTTCAGTTAGGGAGTTCATGATTTTAATGTATGTATATGCATATTTATACACACACACACATATATATTGAGTTGTAATAATTTTATTTCTAATTAAAAATATGTGATTAAAACAAATTATACATTGAAAACAACTAATTTGTTACGATACTGACGGGGGTGATTTGCACCCACACTAACACTATGGTGGGGGAACCACTACTACAACACAAACAAAGCAACTAAACAAAACTAAGCCAATTAAAAAAATGCAGAATTTTTGAATACCTGGAACCTGAAAGTCAGTGTACCAAAAAATCTAAAGGACAACCAAGTTTAGAACAAGATTGTATGCAACCCAAGTCTAATGAACTAAAAAACTCGTAAAGCAAATGTATCAAAAATTGTGGGTATACATTAACGAGAATTCCATTGCAGCCTGAAAGAATCTAGCTCTCCCTAGAATTTTGAAGCAACCTTCGCATACGTTCTAAACGATCTCTCTCAATAGCCATCGAAAGATGACTTATACTTAAGGAAAATAAGAGCAAGTGCTAAATAAGTACATAACCACCATGTACTAGTAGGATCATGCGACTATCCACTAGTGTAACATAAACATGTAAAACCACATTATATTGACATGCATATATATATATATATATATATATATATATATATATATATATATATATATATATATCAACATTTTCAACGTTAACATTATGATTAAACAAAAACACATTTATCATTTATTTGGTCTTCGCAAGGAATCTAACCCCAAACATTAATCTTGTCGGAATGTGGCAATTTGATCCCTTATTTATACGTGAACATGGAAATCCGATTCAAACTTATGTCAAAACGTGGCAATCTAATCAATTGTTAAGCCAAAATATGACAATCCAATCAAAAGTTATGCCGGATGTGGCAATCAATCCAAGTTATGATGGAACATGTCTACTGAGTCCAAACACACACCACAATCGCAACAACAAGTATATCATCAAGATCATTCATTTGCATCATGATTTCACCGTAGGCACCATTCATCTATTTCATAAAGAAGTGTGAGCAATATTTCCACATTCATACATATACAAGTATCACAATAAAACAAGAGCATGCATACATCATAGAAACACAGAATTACAACCATCACATACCTCAAAACAAGCTTGAAACCCTTAGAAACTTGATCCTTTGCTTTCAAAATTAATTACATTTTTTCTTCGTGGATGGAAAAAAAGTAATAACAAGGAAATCAAAAAAACTATCGGTAATTACCCAAAACAATAACAATTCCATGAACTGTTGATTAAACCCATGATCCAAATAGAAAATTTAGGTTTGTTTCCACCATATAATCCATAAAAAAAACCTTCCCCTTCAACATTTTACCCATTCTATTAGGTTTTACGGATGGTAAAAATGTATTTGGAGATTCTAAAGCTTACCTATACTCTTAATAATAGTGAAAAATAAGTAAACATTGCCTAGGGTTCGTTCCTTAGCTCTAAAAGTTGAAAACTTCAATTTAGGTCATTAGGGGTTTCTTAACGACATTGAGTTGCATCTGGATTGCCACAACACCCTCATCCTGCTATAGAGGCGACGCCAGAGTAACTCAAGTGCCCGTCAAAAGGGACACTTTTGAACCAATGACCTCTTTAGATCTCATGTTCAATCTTAAGTTCCATTGGACCCGCCATAATGCCCCAATCCAGTTATGGCGTGCCCTGCCAGAGCGACCAAACGCCTGCCAATGTTTGACAATCTTAACTAGAGAGATTTCAAAAGAAGTTTGAAATCCCCTTTTACAACACACCTCTAACCCACGATCCTAAAAATTCCCTTTACGCTAAGTTTGATTTCTGAGATCTATTCACTTAAATTCAATTTCGTATAGTAGTATGAGTTCATTAACGAGTTACATAACTACTCATGCAATCAAATTTATGAAAGCTCGATTTTTATTATATACCTCTCTTCTTTAAAGGCTCGGATTTCCTCCAAATCTGGACAAGGTTGGAGAGATCCAAATAGTACTAAAAAAAGTTTTTCCTACCCCAATTTTCCCCATTGATATTTTGGTAAATATGCAAACAACTCATTTGAATAATACCAATTTACCTATAAATCATCCCCGAGGGACAAAGCTCAGGAAAAATAGTCTAAGGAAAGAAGGAGGTAGTACTTGATTAAACCTACAATTGAGTATAAGGAGGTAGTACTTGATTCAACCTACAATTGAGTATACTTTTCTCTCATATCATTCATGGTTTCTCAAGTAGCTTCCTCGACTGGACCATCCTACCATTGAACCTTCACGGACTTTATCTCCTTGGTCCTAAACCTCTATAAAACACAATTGAGTCGCACTTAATGATATAATCTATTAAACCATGATACCTCTTGAACATGGATACATGGAACACAGGGTGAACACTTGACAAATAAGGAGGTAAGGCCAACCTACTCAATAATATCAAATGGACCAATGTATGTAGGATTTATCTTGCCCCTCTTATCAAATGTGTCCCCCCTTACATGGGTGATACCTTAAGAAGAACATTCTCTCTATTATGGAGTTCCATCATTCTTACATTATGACTGGCTAGAATTGTGTTCTCAAAGCTTGGTTTGAATACTCCTAACCTTATATTTAGCATCCTTTACTAAATAACCCCAAAGGTTCACATCTCAAGCCTTAAACCACCTATGGGTGATCTGCATCCCCTCCCATATTATAAATGCTACATTTATAACTATTATTACAATGAAATTGGCACAATGGTAAGAATTTATCCTAATGCCCTCAAAAACTAATCACACAAGCTCTCAACATGTCTTCCAACACTTAAATAGTTCCTCTCAAATTGTCAATCTGTTTATGGATGAAAAGTTGTACTAAATGATAGTTGTGTACCCAATTCATTGTGATTTTTCCTCCAAAAATAGAGGTGAATTAGGTACCATGATATGGAACAACAGATAGGGGCACTCCATGAATGCTCACATTCACTGTCACATACACCTTAGCAAACTGTTCAACAATTTAGTCTATCCTTACATGAATAAAATAGGTTGGCTTAGTCAATCGATCAACCACTACACAAATGGAGTCAAACATTTCCAAAGTCTTGGGAAGAACAACGATAAAGTCCATTACTATTCTTTCCCACTTCCATTAAAGAAAGAATCCTTTGAAGCAAACGTACCGGCCATTGATATTTATTTTTCAGTTGTTTAAAATTTTGACACTTCTCCACATACTGTGTGATGTTCTTCTTCATACCCGAGCACATATAAATTAATTTGAGGTCTCTATACATCTGTGTGACACCCGGAGAAATAGAATATAGTGAGCCATGAGCCTCTGCCAACAATTTCACAATAAAGTCATCTAATCTAGGGAAATATTTTCTACCCTTAAAGTAGAGTATGCCACCCGCATCAAAACTGTTCTGTGGTGACTTACCCATCTCAATGTTTGTTATAAGATCCTACAAATATTCATCTTCAAATTACTTGAACTTGATCTCATCAATGCATGTGGTACTTACTTCAATACTAGCTAATACCCCATATCTTTTGAGGATGTCCAATTGCATGAGCTTCGAATCCAATGTATGAATTTATTTGGGAAAATATAACTTAATTACGCTCAAGTAAGCTAAACTACCCATAATCATCACTTTTTGTTTGAAAGCGTGTGCTACCACATTAGCCTTGCCCTGATGGTATTAAGCGATCACATCATAATCTTTAAGTAACTCTTTCAACTTTCATTGTCTCAAATTTAGATCCTTTTGGACAAACACATGTTACAAACTACGATGATCGGTAAAAATATCACACTTGACGCCATAAAGGTAATGTCCCCAAAACACAAGAGTGAAAACTGCTGCTGCAAAATCCAAATCATGCCTTTGATAATTCTACTCAAGCACCTTGAATTGTCGTGAAGCATAAACTATAACATTCTTATCCTACATCAACACAACAACCCAAACTAGAATGTGAAACATCAAAATAAATAAGAAAGTCTTTACCTTCAACCGGTAATTCTAAGATGGTTTTTGTGTGGGGTCAAGAGAGCTTGACATTTTTAAAGTTCTCCTTACATTTTTCAATTAATTCAAATAGTATCTCCTTTTTAGTTAAATTAGTCAAGTAAGTAAATATGGAAGCAAAATTCTTAAAAAAATGACGATAATAGCTAGCGAGTCCCACAAAGATCCTAACATTCAACCCCAAACCACGTTGAATCTAATTATCAAACGTCTCAATCTTACGAGGATCAAGAAGTATCCCTTCTTTTGAAACTACATGCCCCAAGAAAGAATTTGATTTCAACAAAAAATTGCACTTTGAAAATCTAGCATACGACTCTTATTTCACAAGAGCATCCACAAAAGTATGAAGATGGTCGGCATTCTCATCCTTGCTTTTTGAACATACCAAAATATCATCCATAAATACTGTTACAAAGGAATAAAGAAATGGTTTGACTAACCCATTCATCAAACTCATGAACATCGCGAGCGCATTTGTCAATCCAAAATACTTAAGCAAAAATCCATAATGCTCGTAACAAGTTCTGCACGCTGTCTTGGGCACATCCTCAGGCGTAATTTCAATAAATAGTACCCGAATCTTAGGTCAATCTTATAGAAACCGCTTCCACTTACAATTGGATAAAGAGATCATCTATTGGGGGCATCAGATACTTTTTTTGAATAGTAAATCTATTTTATTGCCAGTAATCGATGCACATTCTCATGCTATCATCCTTCTTCTTAATGAATAAAATCGAAGTACACCATGGGGAAACACTAGGGAGAATAAGTACCTTATAAGAAAGCTCTTGGATTTGAGTTTTATGATATCATAATTCCGTTGGAGCCATGTAATATGGAGGAACTGAGATTTAGCTCATACTCGTCTATAAATCAATGCAAAAATCTTTATCTCTTTCAGGCATACTAGGAAAATCATTTGGGAATACTTCACTAAATTCTAATACGACAAGGAATAGACCCAATGGATGAACCTGAATATCAACATCCCTAATATGGGAGAAATAAAACAAACAATCTTACTCTACTAATTTACTATCCCAAATGGAGGATATAATCATACCTTGCTTTGGCCCTTCCCGAAATTTCTAGAGTCACAAACATAGTATTACAATTCAACACAACATACTAGGGGGACACCAAGTCATTCCTAACATTATATCAAAATATGTGTGATATTTAAAATCACCAAGTTATCCCAAACTTTATATCCTATAAACAAGATAGGCCAAGCACAAAAGACATGGCTAACAACGGTTGACTCTCCAACCGGGGTAGAAACATGAATATCAGCATCAAGTACATCACATATCATATATTGCATGGAAGAAAAACTCAACTACACATAAAAATAAGTGGAACCCAGATCAAACAATAGAGTAGAACTCCGGTCATAGACAAGAATAATAGTTGTGATCAACATATTAGACACGTGTTTCTCATTCTTGCCTAGAAAAGCATAAAATTCTGACCTATCATCTTGACGAACCACTTCCCTGCCTTGTTGCACGTTACCCCTACCACCACAATTTCCTATATCTCCAGGTCCTCGCTGATTACCCGCTCGACCAACTTGTGGACGTCCTCTACAATTATTACCAATCTTTGTGGGTACCACTACTCAAGATGGCTACTGTGCAGAGTTTGACACATACGGGTAGGGTAAATATATACTCAAATTCCAAAGTTCTCCAAAATTATAGCAATTACAATCACAATATGGTCTGTTTACCTCCAAAAGAATGACTAATATCCCGAAAGTTCTATGATGAGTTTCCCAAATAATTACATGTAGAGGCGGGTATAGAAGACTTAATACTCTTAGCTGCAAACGTTGTCCTACCGGATTCCTTAAAATATGATCCATGCAAATTTACATAATGTTTTGCTTTCTTAGCCAATGCCTTAGCTTGATCGAATGCCTCACCTCTCAACTTTCATCACACAGTCTCTCTCGTCATTGAATCTACTCCCTACAAAATTCATATGAATAGATAATACATGCAACTCATAATTGAATCCCATAAAAAAAATTGGATCCACTCTTCCTTTGTAGTTACCAATGGCATAGCATATTTAGATAAAGCATTGAACATGGCCTTATAAGAAGCAATAGACATCCAACCTTTCTCCAAGGCTATAATCTTATCTTCCTTGTGATCCCTTAAAGGTCTAAGTACATATATACCCAAGAATAGAGCATGAAAACGGCTCAATGTGAAAAGAGGAAAAGTAGAAGATCGATACTCTATGTAAGCTCTCCACCATTACTCAGCTTCGCCTCTAAGTTTGAAGGACATGAAATCAACCCCATGTTGGTAAACAATACTCACTTTATGTTGCTTCTCATAACAATCTAAGATAAACTCATAAGTTTCTTCAGTTTCAAAACCCAAAAATGCCATAGGCTTAAGTTCAAGAACATAGTCAATATGACATGCTCATCACCGGTTATACTATAAACAAAGGACGGAGAAAACCATCAATACCTCTCATTACCCTCACATTAGGAACAGTGCTAGCAGTAGGAATATGGTTGGAGCCTAAGTTTGTTGAACAGTTGGAGGCATTGCAAGACCAACCAAACTATTCAAAAACGACATGATCTTTTACGCTAGCATTGGATCCAAGGCAGGAACATCTGTGGCCCATTGGTACGTCTTCCTCATCTTCAATTTCCCCAACGTCTCCAACCTTAATATCCTCATTTAACTCATCATGATACGCAGAAGGGTTCTCAAGTATTGAAGAATTTCAAACCATTACTTCATTAAAAGAAGACACCACTCTCGGACAACCTTTACCCCTAGCTGTTCCTCTACCCTTGCCTTGAGCGCGACCTCTAACTGGAGGTTCCTCAGATGGAGCATCAACTGGAGCAACGAGATGAATATCATTGAATATTCTATTAACCATATGTGTACATAAGAGTGAAGGAGATTATATACAAATTTTAATAACCTAGATATAAATTGGACCATAGTTATAGCACGGAAGGAGACAAGAGAAATTATGGTGATTTTCCAAAGTCCTACAGACTTTTTGTAGCATCCCACAAATGAAATCGGTTGAACAAGAGAAATTCATGTGTGTGTGTGTTGAGGTTTTAAAGTCCTTCAAGGGTTTATAATGAGGTACTTAGGCAGTGTTCAAAGTTTGTAAGGTTTGGAGGTCAAATGTCGAAGAACGTCCATGACATTCAAAAGATGTGCCTTTGAAAGTTCTTGTGTCCTGATGTGTTTTTACAAGTTTTACGTGTTTAATTTAGTAAATATTGATGTGGGATGATCCTAATTCATATATTATCATGTTCAGAGATTAAACGTCTCAGTTCGACTCCACATAGGACCCACGAGGAGCCCTAGAAGAGGACCATGTCTTATTGGCAGGATGCAGCCAAGCAATGACCAACAACGACCACAAGGGACGGATCATTGGTCAAACGATAGTGTGTCGACCTTGGGCGTCGATTGTCCCTTCAAGGTTTGAAAGGAGTGCACAAGGTGGAGCTTCAGACCTAAATGATGGACCCCACCTAAAGGGCGTCGACTAGACAATGATCCGTCGTTTGTGGGTCGTAGATGTTGCCTCCAAAAGCTGTTGTGATGCGGATCGGCTTGGGGTGTTTTAGTATATTCACCCCAAGTCTTTTATGAAACTTAGAAGTTTGTTTTAGGGTCTTAGTGGTATTTTAAGTTAGTTTATACTTCTACACCTATGTTAGACTTCATTTTTCAAAGACCAAAACACCTCCTTCAAAAACGACTCTACCAACTCCATTGAAGCTTACACTCAAGGAAAGGTTAGGAGGTCTGGTTGTGGACGAGTTCTTCATAAAACATTAGGGCGTTTATTATCATTGAGGTATGGTAGTCATCCTTGAACTTTTTTTCATTAAGGATTCAATTTTAAATGATTTCAAAAAGGGTTTCAACTTCAAACTTCTTTATTCCTTGACTTTTAGTATTGGTCTTTCTATGAAATTTTTTTAATGATTATAATGAGTTGTTCTTATTATTAAATGATGATTTTAATTTCAAAACCCCAATGAAACCATGTTTATGCTTTTTTTTATAAACTTTGATCTTATGAAATGGGTTTAATGAACAGGATTAGTGAATGTTAGAAATACATTTTGTTTAGGGTTATATTCTGTTTTAGCTACTGCCCTAAAGTCTATTTTATGATGAATTATTGAAGAACTTGTTAATAGGTTATGAAATCTTGGATGAATGGTAATTTAGTTATTTTGTTTAGTTGTTATTGTGAAATTCTTTTGAGTAGTATGGTCCATCATTGGTGGCGGTGTTTAGTTGAAGTATATGAATGTGTATTTACATGTGTTATGTGAGTCTGACCATGTAGCCATAGTATGTGAAGTAAAGTGACAATGATGATGTTCTTGTAGATGTGCTTCATTAAACTTGAAATGTATGATTGTAGAGACTATTTCAAAATGAGGTATTTGTATATCTGAAGCATATTAAAGTGTGTAATAAGATGAATGAAGATATAATCATGTTTAGAAGCAAATGATACGAAAATGGTGATTTTATGAAAGGTGTGCTCACATATACACACTCGCTCACACTTTGAATGAATGTATAAAGCTGTAGAAGGTGAATGAATATGGGAGTTTAATGGTGAACACTTTTCGTGAGTTGAGATGAAGTTTGTAGTATCTACCTCGCTATTCCAAAGAGCTTTCTAAGCTAGGATGGAGGTTGGATACCCTTTGTGGGTTGAGATATGGTATTCCAATGCAACCTCTAGGGATATGTAACCTTCGTGAGTTGAGATGTGGAGCTAATTAGCAATCCCTTAACATATAGTAATGAATGTTTAAGACTCCGTGGCACAGTTATGCTTAGCACCAAGAGGATATGAAGAAGGTGTGAGTACACATTGTGAGTAGAGATGTTGTACATAATGTACCTCATAAGATGAGTACTCCTCGTTAGTAGAGAAATGAGTTACTTAGAAGCAATATCCTTATCTCTTAACTATGTTAATCATAGATGTAGCTACTGGACTATCCATGTAAAGGCTAAGAGGATTACCCTACCCTAGGCAAGTGGGGATCCCTCATCTGATTGGGGTTAATATCGGGCTTCCATGTCTAGATCTCATGTTCTATTTCTATTAAATATATCTACCACAAAATAATGTAATGAACTAAGTCTCCTAAAAAGTGTAATACTTAGGGTAGGTGGTGGTATGGGACACCATTCATCCATTGCACAAGTAGACACTTAAAAGGGGAGACTTGGTGTGTCTTTGTCTTAATTTATGAATATGTTATTATGTAATGACATGTAGTTATGTAACTCAATTTATAATTTAAAGAAAGCATGTAAAAGTTATTTCTTCTATAATGAAGTTTATGAATGATGATTGTGTTGAACGTAACCTCATGGAATCCTCAAAGACCATAAAGTGGGAGTAGTAGGAAATGATGTTATTCTAACATTGTACTTTGTTTAACTTTTAAGTACACTTGGGGATTGTAACTTATTTGAAGTCCTAAATGCATGAATGTTCTTCTAATGTCTCGTTATACAATGTGGCTTGTTTCCTGTGCGAGGTAAGCATATGGTCAATATCTTAAGGATCACTTAGGTGTGTATTGAAGCGTGTGTATGGGTGGTTCCTTCATGTCTTAACTAAGTGAATCATAGGATAACTTGGTATAAATATGGTCACTGTAAGTCAGTTCAATTCACTGCGATATTATTGGAGGTTACTGTAAAGTTGTCTTTTATGCTAAAATTATAGAAGTCCTTTCCTATGATCTAAATGATTTACTTATGATTTTTTCATTTGTATATTCATGAAAGTTTTAATTAATTAGCGTGAAATCTTATTTCTACTAAAACGTCTCTTTTCTTATGTTTTTACATATGTCATACTTAGTACATTGTTTTTACTAACCCCACACTTTTCTATAATTAATAAGTATAGGTTGGAGACAAGTTTAAGAGTAGAAATCAAACTTGGAATCGAATCTATGAAGACTAAGTATGTCCTCATATATTCGAGGGCATAGTGTTATTTCTTTAGTTTCAACTACTATGACTTATTATGTATTTTCATTCAATATAAAAAAATGTGTCCCTAAGATATTTAAGTTGTGTCTTTAAGTTAGATTGTGATGACGAGACTACTCTTTAATATTTAAAAAAGACATTTCCTTATCATTATAAATGTCGTTAAAAGTGTTAATTTCGCACTACTTTTCATGTCTTATGTGATGGATGATAGAAAATGGCTAGTATATGACCTCGAAAGGTCAATTACGCAATTGTTTTACATAAGGGTTGCTCTGAATTCTAGGGGGTATTTTCAGGTTGTGACAAACTTTGTATTAGATCAAAAGTTTATGGAAAATAATTTTAGGGTCTAATGTCTCACAAGCCACGTCTAGTACAGTCTTGTTAATCAGTGTGAGTCGCGACACACTCATGGGTGAGAGTACATAGGACGATAGATTTTTACTTTCTTCATTACTCTTGTATCATTCCATAAAACTTAATTCCATAAGGTATCTGTCTTATCTTCCCTTTTTGGTGGTATTCTATATGTGATTGCTTGGAAGGGGAGATGTTTTAATGTTTAAGGGAGAGAAATGTGAGTTTTGATGCTTATGATAGTTATGTGGCTAGAAGAGTAGATATGAAGGTTAGCTTTGAGGATTGTGTTGTGATTCCATGTATAGCTATGTTTTATTTTTGATATTGGAACTATGGTGATGTGAAAATTTCATGGTGATGTAGTTCTAAACATGGTAAGAGTTGAAAATGGTTGAATGAAGACATTTTTTTGGGGGAAATGAGTTATTTTATAGTTGTTCACAATGATAGTAGGAATATTAAGGTGGGAATTTGAGGAATGTTGAAAGAATGTGTAATGTTGTGAGAAAGAGGGGATTTCAATCCATGTGTATTAGTTATGTGGTGCCTAAGAAGTTGAATGAGGCAATCCTAAGGGTGTTGTCCTAGATAGTATCCTAGGAGGAGGGTGTTATGCTTGACTTGTAAGGTTTATGTTTAGTCTTGATGTGCATGAGTTAAGGGTTGTATGGTCTCATACCTTGTGAGAGGCATAGTGGTACTTTGATGTATGAGAAATTGAAGATGGCTTTACCCTAAGTGGGGGAGAATGAGTTGAGTAGAAAGTTAGTTGATATTCTTATCTTTTCTTCTATTCTTATTCGATCTTAAAACAAAAATCATTGGTAGTTTGGTAATGATTAAGAGTCTTGCATATTAGTATGAGTTGCATTTCTACTTATGTTACGAGTGCCTTCGATTATATAATGTTTGTATGCACTTGATGATATCATGATTACAAGGTGAGATTGGTAGTCAACCTATATTTCTCATGTTAAGGTGTAGCTAATGATATTGCTTAGTTGCTTCAGAGTTGTTTTGTCATGTAATAATGTGATTTAGTATGATTTTGTGTCTCATGTTGCCATGCTTTCATGTTAAAATTGCTTGAAAGAAAGATTATTTAATTTTTAGAATGTTTCAGCGTTAAGGTTTTCGTATCACTATAAAGAAGTTTGAAATTTGACATATTGCATTTTTCATGAATTATGGTTTCAATGTCTGTAGATATGATGTATATGAGCATGTATAAATTTGGATAAGGTGGTTCCTCCATGAATGAAATGAGAATGATGAAGTATGTGTGCAATTTGAATTGTGGAAAATTTTCCAAATCTGCTATGTTGCCTAAAGTGCTTAAAGATTGTGTAGTTGGTGTTCCTTTTAATTTTGGTGAACTTAATAATTAATGTTATGAACATAATTATATTTGTTGTTTTGTTGTAGTTGATTCCTTGATATCCTTTAAGTGTTTAGTGTCATTCGAGGACGAATGTTGATCCATGTGGGGGAGAATGTAACATTCCTAAAATTAACTAGGCTGAACTAGAACCAAGCACGTGTGTGTTGAGGTTTTAAAGTACTTAAAGGTTTATAGTGATTTCTTTAGGCATTTTTAAAAGTTTGGTAATGTTTGGAGGTCAAACGTCCAAGAACGTCCACGACGTTAAGAAGATTTGCCATATAAAGTTCTTGTGGGTCCCTATGTTTTTCGAAAAGTTTTACGTGTTCATTTTAGTTGAAATTTATGTGGGATTATCCTAAGACCCTTATGGTCATGTTTAGTGGTTCAAAGTCTTGTTATGAGTCCACCTAGGACAAAAAAGGGGCCCTAGTAGAGGACCCAATCTCTCTGGCCGGATGCAAGAAGTAACCAACGACGGACACAAAAGATTGACCATTGGTCAAACAAAGGAGCATAGACCTTGGGCGTATATTATCCCTGCAAGGTCTCACGAAGTGGAATTTTCAGAAAAAGATGATGGTCCCTATTTAAGCGGAGTTGATTGGACGACAGTCCGTTGTTTGCGGGATACGGCCTGCAAAAGTAATTGTGATGCTGCTTGTCTTAAGGTGTTTTAGTAAATTCACACCAACTATTTTATTAACCATGGACGTTTGTTTTAGGGTCTTAGGGTTTTTTTTAAGTTAGTTTATACTCCAGGACCTAGGTTAGACTTTATTTTTTCCCTCCCTCAAGAAAGACTCACTCAACTCCATTGAAGCTTAGACTCAACGAAGGGCTAGGAGGGTGGTTGTGGAAGTGTTCTTCATCAAACATTAGTGGGTTTCTTATCATTGAGGTATGGTAGTCGTCCGTGAACTTCCTTTCAGTCAAGGAGCCACTTCTAATTGATTTCAAAAAGAGATTCAACTTAAAAATTAAATATTCCTTTACTCTAAGTGTACTTCTTTGTATGAAAATGCTTTAATGATTATACTGAGTTGTTCTTATTATGAAATGATTATTTTAATGTCAAAACCCCAATGAAACCATGTTTATTATTTTTTTAATAAATATTTAGCTTATGAAATAGGTTTAATAATCATAATTTGTGAATTTTACAAATATGTTTCACTTAGGGTGATATTGTGTTTTAGCTACTTCCCTAAGTTCTATTTTAAGATGAATTATTAAAGAACTTATGAATAGGTGATGAAATTTTGGATGAATGGTAAGTTGCTTATATCGTTTAGTTCTTATTGTGAAATGCTCTTTAGTGCTATGCTCCTCCTTTGGCGGAGAAGTTTACTTGAAATATATGAATGTGTATTTACATGTGTAATGTGAGTATGACCATTAATGCATAGTATGTGAAGTGAAATTATAATTATGATGTTCTTTTTTATGTTCTTTATGAAGCTTGAAATGTATGATTGTAGAGACTATGTCTAAAATAGGTATTTGTATATGTGAAGCATGTTAAAGTGTGTAATATGATTAATGAAGAACTAAGAATTTTTATAAGCCAATGTTATGTAAATGGTGATTTTGTGAAATTTGTGGTCACATGTACAGACACACTAACACAATGAATGAATAAATCTAAAACATGTGAATGAAAAAGGGAGTTGTGGGGTGACCACTCTTTGTGAGTTTAGATGAAGTATTTAGTAGTAACCACGCTATTCTCAAGATCTTTGTAAGATAGGTTTGAGGTTGGATACCCTTCGTGAGTTGAGATATGGTATTCCAATGCAACCTCTACGGATAAGTATCCTTCGCGAGTTAAGATGTGGAGCTAATTAGCAATCCCTTAATATATAGTAATGACTGTTTAAGACTCCGTGGGACATTTACGCTTAGCACCGAGAGGAATTGAAGAAGGGGTGAGTACACATTGGGAGTAGAGATGTTGTACCCAATGTGCCTCTTGAGATGACGACTCCTCGTTAGTAGAAAATGATTTTCTTAGAAGCAATCTCCTTATACTTAACTATGCACCTGCATAGGTGTCGCTATTGGACAATCCATGTAAAGGTTAAGAGAATGACCCTACCCTAGGCAAGTGGGGATGCCTCATCTGATAGGGGTAAGTATGGGGATTCCGTGTCTATTTCTCATGGTCTCTATGGTTAAAGCTACCCCCCACAAAATATTATAATGAAATAAGTCTCCTAAAGAGTGTACTACTAAGGGTAGGTGGTGGTACGAGATGCCATTTATCAATCGCACAAGTAGACACTTGAAATGGGAGTCTTGGTGTGCATATGTATTAATGTATGAATGTGTTATTATGTAATTTAATCAAGTTATGTGAAATTCTAATGTTAAGAAGGCATATTAAAGTTATGTATTGTATTGTGAAGTTTATGAATGATGAATGTGGTTTACCTAACCTCATGGAATCCCCAAGGAGCACAAAGTGGGAGTAGTAGTATGGGAGGATATTCTCAAAATTCACTTTGTGTAACTTGTTAGCCCACTTGGGTAAGGAAAATTATGTGAGGTCATTAATGCATGAATGTTGTTCTAATGTCTAGTTATAGAGCGTTGATTTATTTCCCGTGCGAGGTAAGCCTATGGTTAGTAGTCTTAAGGATCACGTAGGTGTGTATTGGATGGGGTGTATGGGTGGTTCCTTTTTTTCTTACGTTTGTGAGTCTTAGGATAACTTGGTTAGGGAAACCACAAAAGAAATGAGTTCACTATGTTTTGGTATGAATGTGGTCACTCTAAGTCACTAGAGTTCGTTTTGATATTTTGGAGGTTACTGTAAAGTCATCTTTTATGCTTAATTATGGAAGTCCTTTCCTATATGCTAAATGATATTTTGTTTTTATTTAACTTTTATATTCATGAAAGTTTTACTAAAATTTATATGACAACTTATTTATACTAAAATGTCCTTTTTTGGATGTTTTTGCAAATGCAATACTTTGTAAATTGTTTGAACTAACCCCATAGTTTTCTATACTTAATATGTATAGGTTGGAGGCTAGTTCAAGACTAGAAGGAAAGCTTGGTAATCAACTCTAAAGACTAAGTATGTCCTCATATATTTGATGGCATAGTTCTATTTCTTTAGTTTCTACTATAAGGACTTATTAAGTATTTTAATTCAATGTAAAGGATTGTGTCCCTATGATGTTTAGGTTGTATATTTAAGTTGGCCTATGACGAAGAGACTACTCTTTAGTATTTATAAAGGATAGTTCCTTATAATTATAAAAGTCATGAAGAGTTTTAATTCCACACTACTTTTCATGTCATTGTAATGAATGATAGTAAATGGCTAGTACAATACCTTAGAAAGGTCAAGTACACAATTGTCCAACCTTAGGAATGCCTTAAATGCAAGGGGGTACTTTAGTATCATGACACTATTGAATAAAAGTAATAGATCCTTACATCGTTGCAAGAAACTCAATTAGACTCATTTCACTAAATTCAGTTTAACAAACCTAGGAAGTGATACCAACTTTGTCATAACTCCAACTGTTGTGATTGGCACCCACTGTAAGACCACGAAAGTGACTTAGGTAACTAGATTCTAAAAATTTGTTCTTGATGTCTTAAGGTCCTAAAAAGGTCTATTATATGGCATAGAGGCAGTGTCTAAGTGTTTAGGTGCATTAGAAGTCAAACGTGGACGATCAAGGCATTCGACGACTAAGTCAACTATGTGCCTCATATGTGATATTATGTGTTTATGTATGATTCATGAGGTTTGAAGGTATTTATATGAGTTATTATAGCATATATGTCAAGTTTTGTGGATTTTGGAGGTTGAATGTCTAAGAATGTCCATGATGTTCGAAAGTGTTGCCTTGAAATGACCTTGTGTGTCTAGGCATGTTTCGTCGAGTTTTACGTGTTCGTTTTGGATGAAATTCATGTGAGAGGTTCTAAAATCGTATACGGATGTGTTTGGGTTTGAAATGTCTGGGAAAACATCTCCATGGACGAATCAAGAGTCCTTGAGGAAGGACCCAAACTTGGATTAAAGACTGTCCCAGGCAGCCCCAAACGACGGAGGCATCAACAACTCGTGGGCCTACCGAAGCCACGTCGATGGGTTCCGTTTGTAGGGACTTAGTATTGGGTGAGAGGAGACCATTTTTGAGTCTCTTATACAACCAATGGAAGGAAAGGATTGTCCATTTGTGGACAAATGCTCCGTCGCCTGCCAACCATTGGTGGATTGTCTTCCTGCGTGCAGTTCACTGCCAAGTTAGGGGTGAACGTGTAATTTCACCCACTTCTAAATAAGAGTATTGGTGGTTATTTAAGGGTCTTTTGATTATTTTAAATGTGTTTATATGCCTAAAAAAACATTGAAGACGTCATTCTTCTAAATCTAAATCCCAAATCGCTTAGAATTCTCTCTAGGACTCCATTGAAGTACAAACTTAAGGAAGTCCTTAGACTGAAGAATTGAGTGGAGATTTTTCATCAAAATTAAAATTTGGTTTATCAAGGTATGGACGTTTATCCTAGAAACTCTCTTCATAAAGGAGCCCCAATTCTCACAATATTTTCTAAGTTTTTCAAGTTAAATTGTCCAATTTCATGATTCTACCATGGGTTCTTGCATTAATGATTTCAAAACATTGAATAATGATTTAATTGATATTGTATTGATTATTTTAACACGAATTACCTATGAAGCTATAAATTGGATGAACCCTAGTTTTTGACTAAGTTATGCATTACTTGATATTGATATAATGTTGTTGAATTATGATGTATATTTCTATGGGCTTTCTAATGATGTAGTAGTTGTATTCAATTGATATCAAGGTTGTATTAGATTGATGAATATCTATTGAATTGACCTACTTTAATTGATTATTATAGTTTCTACATTGAATTATTGTTCATGGCCATTGGTAAGGGCATTATGGCATTGAATTTGATGATTTAGCATCGAATTGAGGTAATGATGATGTTGTGGTGGTAAGATGACCTATGTACCTTATTTTGATGTTACTTATACTTCAATTATGTTGTGACTGGTATGGTTTATTTCTGGTGGCAGTGTTGTGTGCTTTACTTGAAATGAACGTGGCCTTGTCGGGGTTACTTTATGCAATATGATTATCTTTGCCTTGTCGACACTACTTGAAGTAATATGACTATTTGTGTATTTTATTTGTGAAGTATGATGATATCTATCTACATGTTACTCAATGTGAAAGTATATGTGTTCTCTTGATGTTATGTAGGTGATCATGATAGACTATCACTTTGACCTTGTATACTTCTAGGGTTGAGTCTTGGTTATTCCTACTTGTCCATATAATTCTATGTATTTCACATTGATGATGTTATGATAGAATATAGAATTACTTGAAGATTATATGGTTTTATTTATGTGTTTCTAAAATGGAATGTATTATGACCTAAAGTGAAGTTTGTGGTGTCTTGTCTTGGTTGACTTTTGTCCCTTACTTTATATATATATGATTAAGGATATGTGATATTTTCACTTATGATGTTAAATATCTTAGTCTTCAATGGATAAATGACATGATGCCTTAAATGAAGTTAAGAGAGTCTTTTATGTGTAACCTTTAACCTAGTGGTAATCTTGTGAATTACTCTATGGAAACGAAGGATAGCACCGAGTGATTATGGTAATAAAAGTAGTTCTAGATAAGTACGATACTAGATTACAAAGCATGCCCTTCATATTCCCTAACCTTGTGTCCACATGGGATGTGTCTAAGTTCTACCATTGAAAGTAGAACACCCTCATCGGAGTAGGTTAGAACTTAGGATTCCATGTCTAGCAAACATGGTCTACGTAGGTTATTGCCTATTCTCGTCATGTGGGATACTTACTAGCATTAGAGAAGTTCTATGAATTTTAGGTAGTGGTATGGGACGCTATCTAGACATAGCACAATAGGCTTTGAAGGTGTTAGTTAGAGTCTCTATGTCTTGTGTAAGACCATAACTTGAATGTCCTTTATGTGATGTATGAGTCTTAATTAACCAATAAACTAATGACTTATGTTATGAAGTATGTCAATGGAATAAGTAATTATCTAGAGTTGTTAAGGGTTGTATAGTTAAGGTGTTAAGGGGGCATAGGGATGGTCAATTCGTATCTTACTTAAACGAGTCTTAAGAATGACTATAGTTAGGGAATATATTTATTATGTGGATATTATCCGAACTTAGGAAATCTTAAGGTAGTCTTGAAGATGTCAATCATGGACGTTATCTTCCTGATCTACTTATGTAAGTGTTTTGATAGACTTTGATGAGGAAATGTTATATTATCTATATATTGATATGTTTGTTATCTTGATGTGTTTATGTGACATTATAATTTTTCTTGAGGGTCATTTAGGTATGCTTAGGGAGTTTACATGGGCGGTCGATCTTTATGTTGCTTAAGTGGGTCTTAGGATAGCTTTTTGTAAGGATAACACAAGATACAAGAAGTAAAAGGTTAAGAGAAAGTACTTCACTTTAACAGTAAAGGACTTCAGTGTACGGTGAAGTGAAGCTACTTTAAAGTGGTTCCAAAAAAATATATGTTAAATTGCTTAAATTTTATCTTATGTGCTACGAAGTTGTTAAATATTGTTTATATGATTATAATATGATTTTTAAATTTCAATATGCATTCCAACAAATATCCATTTATGCATAATGCCACACATAGTACATGTGGTTGTACATATACATGCTTTTATCTATCTCTATAGTTGTTTGAAGGAAAGGAGCATTTGGGAAGGAAGACATGGACCGTAGCATCATTCAAGAAAAGTTGAAGTATGTCCCCATTTGACTCGAGGGCATATATGTGTTTTATGTTTATATTTGAAATATTGTAATAGACAAGTATTTTGTATATTTGTATCGAAGAATGGGCCGTGTCGCAAGTATACTTGTGTCCTATGATGATGAGATTTAGACTTCGTATTTCCTATGACTTTATATGAAAGATTTTTTAAAGACTATGATATATTTTGTGAAAGTTTTAATTCTGCACTACTCTTTACTATGTTTATGAAATGAATGATATGTAAGGGCTTGTACAAGACCTCCGAGAGATCAATTACACCAGTTATAATGCGAGATGGCCACTAACTTCTATGGTGTGGTTTCGCGATGTGACAATCTTGACATCAGAGCATAGGTTTTTAATGTAGTATTAGGAATCAAGAAGTCTCATCAAGTCACGTCTAGTAGATTCATGACCATCGGGGTGTGTCGCGACACATCTATGGGTCAGAGTCTATAGGACGATAGAGTTTCACTTCTTTTCTACTCCTATGTTGTACCGTAGATAAAATTTAGGAGTACTCTTTTATTATTGTTTTCCATATATTTGTAAGAATATGAATACGAGGAGGACACCAGCTAGGAGAGTTGAGAACAATGAGGTGCAAGTGGACATTCCTCCTCAAATTGAATATGTGGAGCAAGTTCCTCAAGGTCATGAAGGTGATCAAGTCCCTAATGTGTAAGGAGGCAATGAGGTTCCGGAGGTTCATCCATATTTGATTAATTGGTATATTAGAGAGGCTTTGATTGCTTTAGCCCAAGCCATAACTACTCAAATAAATTTGAGAATGATGCCTAGGGTGAATATTGTAGAGAGCACTATGACCTCTAGGTTGAGAGATTTTTTGAGGATGAATTCTCTTTTTTTCTTGGCTCTATGGTTGGAGAGGATCCGCAAGTGTTTATTGAAGGAGTGTATAAGGTTTTAAGTGTTATGAGGCTTACATTTAGGGAGAAGGCGGAGTTGGCTTCGTATGAATTGAGAGATGTTTCTCAAATATGGTACACTCAATGGAAGGATAATAGGCCAGAGGAATCGGGTCATATTGAGGGGGAGGAATTCAAAGAGGCTTTTCTTTGTAAGAACATTCCCAAGGAGAAAAGAGAAGTTAAGTGGAGTTTGTCAATCTCAAGCAAGGAAATATAAGTTTTGAGGAATTGTATTGGATGTTCTCAATGTTATCTAGATATTCCCCTTCTCTTGTGTCAAATCCTAGGGATGAAATGACTCGTTTTTTGATGGGAGTAGCTGACTTAGTAAAGGAAGAACGACGTACCGCTATGTTAAATGATGATATGACCCTAGCTAGACTCATGGTGTACACACAAACAATTGAAGAGTCTAAATATAGGAGGATGGCTAGGAGCTTGAAAAGGAGTGGTATTAATGATAAATGGAAACCTAGGTTTAAGAACAGGGCCCAAGGTCAAGAAGAAGCTAAGAATGTTAAGGTTAAATTGGAGTGAGGAGGTGTTTCCTGAAATGGCAAACCTACATGTGTCACTTGTGGCAAGAAATTTTATGGTGAGTGTCCATTGGGTACGTGGAGTTGATATAGTTGTTGTAAACAAGGACATAGGGTGAGAGATTGTCCTATGATTACGTCTAGAGTAAGAGAGAGTAAGATAGTTACTCCTATTGTTCCAAAAGATGATGCTCTAACAAAGAGACGTTTCTATGAACTCCGGACCACAGGAGAGAAGCTGGATGATGGTGATTTTGATGAGGGTAAGTCGTTGCATTTCTTCAGCTTCTTCTAAGTTGGGGAGTATGGTTAGAAGATGGGATAGAATGATATAGAAGTTTGTTATATGTGCATGGTGTTTAGGAGTTTTGTTGAAATTGAATTTCATTAATTTTTATCATTGTGTATTTTATGAAGCCATGATAATGATTTAAAATGTTTTTATATGGTTTTAATTTGAATAATAGCATGTTTATATCATGAATTGACTAGAAGATGGATTTTGGATTTTTTTTTGTTGAATTCACTGTAAGGATTCTGCTAGCTCGCTGTTAAAATATTGGGAATTTGACTAATTTATCCATTGGTCTAAAATTGATGTAATTTAGCTAAATAGTATTATATTGAATATAAAATCATGACGGTCTGTTTGTGGACAATGATCCGTCGACTGCCAACTGCTGGTGGACTGTTTTCCTGCGTGCTGTGCAGTGCAAACTTAGGGGTGAACTTTTATTTTCACCCCACTTCCAAATAAGAGTATTTGAGTTTATTTTGGGGTATTTTGGGTATTTAAGTGTGTTTATAAGCCTAAAACACATTGAAGACTTCATTCTTGTAAAGCAAAATCCCAAATCCCTTAGAATTATATTTAGGACTCCATTGAAGTCCAAACTCAAGAAAGAGCTTAGACTGACAAATTGTATGGAAATTCTTAATATAAGGGATGAACTAGCTTCATCAAGGTATGATTTTTATCCTTGGAACTCTCTTCATAAAGGAGCCCCAATTCTGAAGATGTTTTCTAAGGTTTTCAAGTTAAATTATCCAATTTCATGATTCTACCATGTGTTTTGCATTAATAATTTATAAACATTGAATAATGATTTAATTAATAGTTTATTGATGAGTTAAACCTAAATTACCTATGAACCTATGAATTAGATGAACCTTAGTTTTTTTACGAAGTTATGGGTTACTTGATATTGACATAATGTTGTTGAATTATGATGTAGAGTCATTGGACTTTCTAATTATGTAATTATTGTATTCAATTGATATGTAGGTTGTATTATATTGATGAATATATATTTAATTGAACTAGATTCATTGATTATTATACTTTCCACATTGAACTATTGTTCATGTCTATTGGTAAGGGCTTTATGGTATTGAATTGGATGCTTTAGCATTGAATTGAGGTGATGATTATGTTGTGGTGGTAATCTTCCTTATTTCTATTATTTTTATGTTATTTATAAATCAATTACGTTGTGATTGGTATGGTCCACTTGTGGTGGCAGTGTTATGTGCTTTACTTGTAATTGACGTTGTCTTACTAGAGTTACTTTATGCAATATTATGATCATGGCTTTGTCAGCACTACATGAAGTAATGTGGATATTTGTGTAGTTTATTATGTGAAGTACGATGATATATATCAACATATTAAGCAATGTTAAAGTATATGCGTTCTAACGATGATATGTAGGTGATCATGTTAGACTATGACTTTGACCTTGTGTGTGTAGTCTTAGGGTTGAGTCTTGGGTATTTCTACTTGACCATATAAGTCTATGCTTGTCACATTGATGACGTTATGATAGTGTATAGGATGTCTTGAAGGTGATATGTTTATATTTATGCGTTTCTAAAATGGCATATATTATGAGCTAAAGTGAAGTATGTGGTGTGTTGTCTTGGTTAACTTGTGTGTCTTACTTGATGTATATATGATTAGGGATATGTGATGTCTTGAATTAGGATGTTAAATCTCTTTTACTTGAATGGATGAATGACATGTTACCTTAAATGAAGTTAAGAGAGTGTTTTATGTGAAACCTTGAACCTAGTGGTAAGATTGTGAATGTTGAAGTCGTAAGCCGTAATGGTATCCTTCAAAGTAAGAGAATGATGGAATTAAGGTTAATTGGATGGAAAAATATCATATTAATCCTTAGGAAAGTAACTATGAAATTCTTGTCTCCATTGGAAGGTAGCCTTAAGAGGAACTCTTTGGTAGGGTAAATGTAGGGTTATGAACATGTTATGGAACCCTTTTATGTGAACCTAAAGTGTGAATTACTCTTTGATAATTAAGGCTATCCCTTAGTAAGTATTGTAAGGGAAGTATTTCTTGTAATGTATGAGACTAGATTACAAAGTATTCCCTTCAAATTCCTTAACCATGTGCCTACAGGGATATGACTAAATTCTACCATTTGCAAGTAGAGAACCCTCATCGGATTAGGTTAGAACTCAGGATTCCATGTCTATCCATCATGGTCTATGTCAGTTATTGCCTATTCTCGTCATTTGGGATATTTACTAGCATTGAGAAATTCTATGATGTTTAGGTGTGATATCGGACAATATCTAGACATTGCACAATAGGCTTTGAATGTGTTAGTTAGAGTCCCTAGGTGTTGTCTAAGACCACTACTTGAATATCCTTTATGTGATGTATGATTCTTAATGAACGAATGAAATAAGGTCTTATGTTATGAAGTATGTAAATGGAATAAGTACTTGTTTAGAGTATTTAAGGGTTGTCTAGTTAAGGTGTGAAGCGGGCATAGGAATGGTTACTTCGTATCTTACCTAGATGAGTCTTAAGGATGACTCTAGTTAGGGAAGATGTTGATTATATGGACATGATCCAAACATAGGAAGTCATAAGGAATATTTAAGCAGTATTGAAGAGGTCAATCATGTACGTTATCTTCTTGATCTACCTAAGTAAGTGTTTTGATAGACTTTGATGAGGAAATATCATATTATTTATATATTGATATGTTTGATGTCTTGAAGTATGTATGTGACTTATCATAAGTGTGAATAAGGATCATTTAGGTATGCTTAGGGAGGTGTGTTGCTTTAGTGGGTCTTAGATAGCTTTTAGTTAGGAGATTACATGCTAGAAGAAGTTAAAGGTTAAGATAAAGTACTTCACTATAACAATAAAGGACTTCACTGTACAGTGAAGTAAAGATACTTGTAAATTGCTTTCATAAATATGTTAAATTGCTTAAATGTTACCTTATGTGTTCCTAAGTTGTTAAATATTGTTTTTATTATTATAATATGATTTTTAAATGAAAATATTTGTATTTCAAATAAATGTCCATTTTCATGATTTTTATGCATAATGCCATACCTAGTACATGTGGTTGTACTAACTCCATGCTTTTATCTATATCTATAGTTGTTGGTAGGTAAGGAGCATTTGGGAAGGAAGACTTGGACCTTAGGATCGTTCAAGACAAGTTGAAGTATGTTCTCATTCGACTCAAGGACATATATGTCTTTTATGTTTTTATTTGAAGTATTGTAATAGACTAAGTATTTCTATATTAGTATTAAAGCATGGGCCATGTCCCAAGTATTCTTGTGTCTTATGATGATGAGATTGAGACTTAGTATTTCGTATGGCTTTATATAAAAGTGTTTTTAAAGACTATGATATGTTTTATGAAAAGTTTTTATTCCGCACTACTTTTCACTATGTTTGTGCGATGAACGATATGTAAATTCAAGGGTGTGATTTCGGGATGTGAAACCAACACTAACCTTTGTGTGGGAGAATCACTACTACAACAAAAACAAAAAAAAACTAGACAAAACTAAGGTAATAAAGTAATGTAAGAAAGTTAGTTAAATAAAACTATGCGGAATTAGAATATCTAGAATGGGAATGTTAATTTACCAAAACATCTAAAGAAAGCTCAACCGAGTCTAAAAAATGAAGCAATGCAACCCAGTCTAATGAACAAAAAAAACTAGCTAGATGAAATGACTAAGTCAAAAAATGATTGACATAGAGTAAAGTGAATTACATGCCAGTCCGAAAGATGCTAGCTAGACCTTGAATTAGGAAGCAAAAAACACATATATTCTAAGTGAATTCTATCAATAGCCGCTGAAAGATGCCCTATAAAATAAAGAGTAAGTGAATTAACACTACACAACAACTCTGTACTAGTAGGATCACGCGGCTATGCCACTAGTTTAACATAAAAATGTCAAACCACCTTATAGTAACATGCATATATATCAACATATTTACAAGATTATAAATACAAATATTCAAAAACACATTTAACAATTATCATTACATCGTTGGTCATCTCACGTAACCCAAATGTCATGACCTGTGAGCACCCCCTAGACGTAATCTGTGTCTTAGTCCACGTAGAGGCCTTAGACTAACTCTTTGCATACATCATGGCATATCATAGGTACAGAAAATGCGGAAAATTTAAAACTTTTACATATGAAGTATACCAAGAATTCTCACTTATTTATATATGGAGTTTACGTAGACTCCTAATTTATGATGTTTACCTAGACTTATCATTTACCAGAGTCAATTCATTTAAGTAGTATAATATTGTTTCAAACATAAAAATATATTTCGAAATCACAAGATTCGGGCATAGACCTTACAATAGTAAAATATGCCTCATATATGATTCAAACAAAGTCTCAAGATAAGGAAAGAAAAATTGTCTTAGATATAGTCAATGCGACTAAAGCTAGAAAAAGTGGCATCATCCTCGGACTTAAGGACTAGCCAACAACTTGTGCATCTGTCCTTGAAAGCCCTTGCATGGCCCAAACCTACATATTTGTAGAAATATAAAGAATATGGGTAAGTACAATCCACATGTACTGAGTATGAAAACAGATGCAATTAAAACCATTGAAATCATGCACAAAGGGACATTTTCTTTAAAAATTCTAAGTCATTTTTGAAAGCCTTCTATGCACACATAAGATCATATACATGAAAATGATGACAACATCACTAAGACATGCTCATATCCATGTACAAGAATAGCATCATCATAAAGTCATAGCAACAATTCATGTTCTAGAGTTAATATCATCAAGACATAAAAAAACCCTTACTCACAGTCGTATCCCATGATTACAAGTGCAATGCTCATGTGAAGATCCATTACCCCACATAATCAAGTAAACTAGAGAAGAGAATACAAGTAATGTCGTTACCTCATATAACATAACATAATGTGTAGTGATAAGCGTACATAACAATTTAGACCAATATGATTTTTATCCGATAAAACCAACATAATATAAGATCAATATTATTTAGAACCAAAATATATGGATTTCATTTATAACATATGTTCATAAGAAAAACCTCCTAGGACTCCGATTAAGGTCAACTTGTGCAATGCATAGGTAAAGTCCCATACCCTTATTTACACTAAGTAGAACCCATCAAGTCATCCTAGTTAGTGTCCATCTTTATTACTTTCTTTCATTCATTTTACTTTCAGGAACATTCATCATAACCTAAATAAGGTGATTTACTTTCAAAGGTAGAACCATAACATGAACATAGCATTCTAGGTTGATCCAAAAGCTAATTTTCCTATGGGGACACATAGTTAAGGGACTAGGAGATCTTCTAGAAACTCATTGATCATTTGTATGGTAGTCTAGGTCTCATGAGAATCATTCTTAACCTACCTTTCCTCTTTGTAAATGGACACCACTCATATCTTGTTCGCTAGGTTCTAAGCTAAAGTCCCTTTTGAAATATATGTAAGCCTTTGATAATCATCTGTTTGTTAATATAGGCAATAGGAGACTAACCCATTGCGTAATCATGTTATTACATCATTTTCTTTATAATGAGAAATTTATTTCATCACAACTCAACATTAGTGAGATAATCACATAATAGTAATATCATACTAAGGCACACGAGAGAATCACTTTGAACCCTTGGATGATCATACCCCTATCAATATCTCACATTCAATATATTCATAACATGGTATCATATTCATTGTATAATCGTCTTCCTATTCTATTCACATATTCATACTTCAATTGTACAGGATCATCGAGAATAGACCAACATTACATCAATAAAGTGCTCAACACCGTTGAGAATCTTACTAGTAGCTTCCAAGAATCTCCTTCAAGATTTCACCATCAATTCAACAATATTTATCCATCAATTCATTCATTATCATAATATTAATAGTAAAGTATACAAGAAATAAGTCAATTAAATAATCCCTAATCGCCAATAAAACCAAATCATAACTAAAGTTAAAAGGAAAAGGAATATCATGGATCTTTCATGAAAATTATGTGAAAGTATATGGAACTAAAACAATCAATAAACAAACAATAATAATCTATCGATATAAATCAATACCATACAACATTAAATCAATTTGAAAGACAACTCGCGAAATTGGATAAAAATCATAATTTTAGATATCTTTTGAAACCAATTTAGAATATCATTTGGGGAAAAGGATCCCAAGAGTGAATAGCTTACAAACTTTAAAAATCCTTGAAGAATTATGGAAAAAAACATGAATATTGGATCCTCAATCAAGCTTGAACCTTGTTCTTCAATGGGGGTCTTTGGGTTTGTGAGTGAAAGTAGAGAGAAGTGGGAGTGAACTAGGTTTGGGAAATAGTGAGGTGTTAGCTTAGTTTAATGACTTAGGGAGCATATATAGTCCTTAATTAACTAACTAGAACCGTCCCTAACTATTAATTAATTACCTAACTAATTAATTAAACTCCATTAACTTATCCTAAATTTTGGTAGTGAAGTCAATTCCATACGACGACTCCACGATGACGGACCATAGTCCAAACCACGGACCGTCATGGTCATCCGTGGTTTTTATCAGTGACTGTTTCTTGGAGACTTTTGAAATTTTTCTATGTATGAACTAACGAGCTCCATCGACGAGACCTTGTACTATGGACGACTCGTCGTTTGGTTCGTCAATGCTCACTGTCAATTGAAATCTTTTAGGGTCAGACAGTTAGGGTCGTCCTTGTGGTGTTGTACCCAGATTTTTTGACACTCAAAACACTCTAACACGTATTATAAATATTCTTACCATATTTGACTTCATTCTGACTCTTTAAACCCCTTGAAACAAAATCAAGACACACTAGTTCATTTTTATTAATCTTTGGACATCTTGGTTGTTTCTTGACGTTATAACATTAACACCTCCTAATTGAGTTATTTACCTTTTGTGTAAGCTAAGAAACAGTTTTTAAGGCTTAGTTGATCAAATACTAGGTCATGGAACTTCTGGAGTGTTATAGTATCTCCCCCCTTAGGACATTCATCCCCGAATGACGCCTAAATCTTTTTATAGGGAGGGAAGAGACTCATTACTAGCAGCCCAACCAACAACAACAATAACAACATAAATTCATTATGAGTCACAACACATAGGAGAACTTCACAACTCCATTTAATACATAACATGGTATTACACATAGCAACTCAATTCACCATTTACCACATATATGAGCTCGACATTTCATATCATATAATGCTGAACTACCTTCTTAATATAAAATGAGATCAACATAAACATCAAGAGTTACCATGAAGTTTTCTTTCATGAAACATTAAACATGCTACCTACCATTTCATGCAAGCAAATACACACCACACAAATAAGTGCAGGTTGAACATGAGAGCATTTAAACGAAACACATTATTAGCATAAATCTTTACAAATATATGTACATACTTAGAAAAACAAGTCAAATGAACATTATTCATGATTTTTTTAAAAGAGGAAATACCAACCTCAACATTGACTAGGAGTAAGAAAAAAGAGATCAGGATAACGAGACTTCAAGTCGGCCTCGGCCTCCCATGTGACACCTTCAACAAGATTTTTTCTCCATAGAACTTTTACAGATGTAACCTATTTGTTCCTAAAATTTTTGACTTTATGAACTATGATCTCAACAGGAACCTTTCCTAAGAAAGGTTCTCATTCACCCCTAACCCGTCAACAGGAAGAACAGACACAGGGTTGCTTATACATTTCTTAAGAATAAAAAATGAAATACCAAATGCACCAAGCCAATTCACTTGGTAATTTCATCTCATAAAAAACTTTCCCTAGTTGTTTCAATATCTCTAAGGGCCCACTTATCGGGGACTAAGCTTTCCATTTTTACCAAATCTCATCACCCCTTTCATGGCTGAAATCTTCAAGTACACACAATAACCAATTTAAAACTCAATGTATCTTCTTCTACTGCCGGCATAATATTATTGTTGACAATAGGTTGTTTTCAACGTATCTCTTGTAGACTATCTCAGGGCCAAGGAGTGAAATTTCACAAACCACAGATTACCAAACCAGAGACCTACATCTTCTACCCTAGAGTGCTTCAAATGGTGCCATAGAAATACTCGAATTGTATCTATTATTAGAGGAGAACTGTATCAACGGTAGGTGTCATCCCTATTACAGTTGAAGTCTATAACACAATCTCTTAACATATATTTTAGGGTATGGATGGTGCGCTCCGCTAGACCATCCATTTCAGGATGAAAAATGGTACAAAGTTTCACTTGAGTACCTAGACCATGTTGGAAAGACCTCCAAAAATGAGAAGTAAATTGGGTACCTCTATCCTACATAATGGACAAAGTGATCCTGTGCAAACTTACAACATTACTAAGGTAAAAACTAGCATATTCCTCTGCCGAATAAGTAGAGTTGACGGGAATAAAGTAGGCAGATTTTATCAATATATCAAAAATCACCCATATTGAGTAATTTTGCCTTCGATTCCGAGGCAAACCCGCTACAAAATTCATATTGATATCTCCCCACTTTAAAGTAGGGAACATCTATCACTTGACTTAACCCTCGTGGTCTTTGATGCTCGTCCTTAACTAGTTGATAATTAGGACATTTTGCCACAAACTTTGTTATATCTCTATTTCAACCGTCTACCCATAGACATCTTAAAGATCACAATACATTTTGGTGTCACCCCGATGAATGGAATATTTGGAACCATGGGCTTCTTCAAAAAATTGTTCTTTCAATCAATCTACATACAGTACACACGATCTACCTTGGTACCTAAGTACCCCATCCTTCCCTTGGGAGAATAACACATTGATCTTTGTAAGAGCCAATTTGTTTAACTCCATCCATAGAGGATCAAATTGTTGTTAGACTTTAGCTCAACCACTAAATAGTCCTTGGAGATACGATGAACTATGAAACCCCTCATTGGAGAACCTTCTAATTGAACACCGAAGCGGGCAAATCTATGTACCTCTTTCACTAACTCTTTTTTACCGTCTTTAACATGAACCAAACTACTCATAGTCATTCAACATAAAGAATACACAACCAAATTAATCTTGTCAGGGTGTCAGAGAACACCCATGTTGTAATCCTTCAAAAATATAAACCACCTTGTTTGTCGGAGATTCAAATCATTTTGAATAAACACATATTATAGACTATTGTGGTTGGTAAATACATCCACATGGACACCATATAGTTAATGCCTCCATATTTTAAAAGCAAACACTACAGTCGCTAATTTGAAATGATGAGTTGGATCATTTTTCTCATGCACTTGAGTGGTCTAGAGTGTTATTCTATCACCATATCATGTTGCACGAGGACACAACCCGAACTTACTAGATAAGTGTCATAATACACTATAAACCCTTTGGTACCCTCTTGTGAAGACCCTAAAAAATGAACAGAGGTATCTAGAGCATCACATGTTCCTTAAAAAGATCATAACATTTTATTTAAGTGTGTCACATCTTATGATAGTCATTTTAATGAGTTTTGAAGTCAATCATCAAGAAAAGACCACAACATTTAGAAACTAGTCCTATTATGTTCTAGTGTTCGTTTGAATATTTTCGTTGTGTTGTAGTGTCGTTTGGAGTCTAAATTTATAGGGGAGGATCGTAATATCTATATGGACACATTCATGGTCTAAACGTCCAAGAAAACTTTCCCAAGGACGAACCTAAGGGTCATTGAGGAGGACCTAAATTCATGAAAAACATTGCTTTGATAGTGTCAATCGATGCCTAGCATTGATGCCCCATAGTATGGTTGATGCCCCGTACTAGGCATGGAAGCTAGGCCCCCAAAAGTGAGCCTAACTGACAAACGATGGATGTGTAGGATTGCACCAACGTTCCATCGATAGTCCGCTCCCGTTCACATATTTGGACCTCAATATTAGTGCCTGCAAACACTGCCATGTTGGAGTGAATTGGGAAATTCACCCCACGTCCAAATTAAAATATGGGTACTTAATTTAGATGTTTGTACGGAATTTAAGTTAGTATATAATCCTAAATCCTAATTTAGAATTCATTCATAAAATTAAACCTTTCATCCAAAATATAATACCCCAAAAAACCTACATTAGAGACCAAGCCCAAGAATAAACTAGGAATATGGATTCCTAGTGATTTCTTCTAAAACATTTCGTATCTTCTCTTGTGTTAAGGTATGGTATACCTTGATCCTTAGTTATTCATTAATGTAAGGAGTTCTTTCAAAGGGTTTTCAATATGATTCTAATGTCGAAAAATCCTATCTTTCTATATATCTATGTGTTCATTATAAAATTGATTTCAAAGTCATTTTAATGAGAAATATCTGATTAATCAATGGTTTTAGCGTGATATTCATTCCAATTCAATGAATAACACATGATCTCCTTAACATTTCAACATATGATATGATGTGGGTCTTGTAATCTAGATTAGATGATGATCCAAGTATGATTTGATTATAATGTATTTCTTAATACTAATATTAACTCTATTAGTTTATATTGATTTTTTTATTATTCATAAATGATGATCATATCTTGGAAAATTGTTAACTTGACCTATTTTTCTTTTTGTGAGGTGTAGTTATGATGATCACACATGTGAGTTATATTGCTAGTCTTATATTTTAGTTCATGATATATGGTGTATTGATTATTTGATGAGCATATGAATGGTTATGTAACGGTTAGGTATGTTCTATGTGCTTGGTGTGATGAATGTCATTCCACAATGACCCCTACCTATGTACCCCTATATGAATGTGTTATCATAGTATGATAGGAGTCTACCAGGTTGAGTATGATCTTGCCTCTTATGATGTAATGTTTGTGTGTAGTCTATAGTCCTTAAAACTCTATATTGGTGTGACTTAAGACTGGAGAGATGACGTACATGTGTTGAGAAGTTTAGAGGGTTGTTGCTTCAATACTCTGTTTTTGCAATAATGTGATCATGTTGACCAATGTAAACACACACCTCATGGATGTCTATGAGTAGGATAGATTCATGGTATCAATTGAAAATAGTTCTATTATGCACACTTATTTATTGCTATGCATGTAGAGTATATGATTAATGAATTATGAGTCTTTTTTTTGTAGAGGTATTTACGTTAAAGTATTTCTTCAATATGAATGCACACACACATGAATGTATGAATGGTTAAATTATGTGAAAGTACGTTCTCACATAAAGTAGGTTCTATGATGAAATTACATTCTCATCATAGATACCTTTTAGCGATATGATATATGAGGGAGTAAGCCCCTAAATCCTTATGTTTATGAATTAATATTAATTAAAGTCTTATGATGTTTAAAAGAGAGTTTGAGCTTATCACCGATAGAACATGAAAAATTACAGTGGGGGCTTTATATTTAGTAAGTCCAGCTTCCCACAACAGAACCTTCATGTTTAGCAAGTCCTGTTCCCAACATAGATGTTGTCTATTTAGATGGAAGCCTCCACGTCTATCAAGTCAAGGTTTCTAGTAGCAATCTACTTGTTCCATAATTACATGCCCCCGTAGGTCTTAGCTTAGTGGATCCACTAGAATAGCTATTATGTATGAAGGTCCTACCTTGGGAAGTGATATCCTCTCTTTTTTGTATGAGAGTAGAATACCAAATTCCATGTAGCTCACATGGTCTATATTGGTTATAACTATGTCTCCCAAGAAGTTAAGAAACCAACTAAGATAAGAATATGACCTCTAAGCATAAATCCTTAAGAAGGTTACTTACTATAGGTAGGACATTGGTACCTACTCATGCATTGCAAATGTGAACTTCAACAAAAGAGAATATTAGAACCTTTATGAAATATAGACTTATGTTATGCATGATTTATACGATGGGATGTTAAAGTGCCTTTGTTACGCAAAGACATGAATTATGACTATGCATGTGAATTACACTTATGACTTCTAAATGAGTTTGCTTGTTATGTGTAAGTGTATGGGACTCCATGTGTACATTACACAAGTAAGCTTTTAAAGGGGTCATGAGGGTGGTTTAATTAAGGTATGAACTAAATGAGTTATCACTAAATTTGTAGTAAATGAATGAGTCCTTATGTGATGCTATGAAGTATGTGTCATGATGTCTAATGATAAATAAAGGTATTCTGACTTGTTTAATATGATGTGCCAAGTCTAATATGGCTTCTTTGGAAAACTTGGTGTAAGTAGTATAATGGGATGTTACTTACCCATTGTACTATTGTGACTTAGTGGTTGTGTTAGATGATTGTTCTTATGTGAAACTTATGTTGTTTGATGTGCTTATGAATTTAAATATATGTGGTTGTGTTGGTGAAGCACATTAATTGAAGACCATCTAGAGGGACACTAAGGTGAAGTATTGGAATAAGTACCACTTGAGGGATGCTTAAGGAAACAAGTTAAGATAAAAGTGAGGTAATGTGTTGTATATATTGATTGTTCCTCAAAAGGTGTTTAGTGGTTTTATGTGTTTTTTTTAATACTGTCTATATTGATATGAAGTATATGATATATATAAGGCTTAATGTAGTAATGTTTCTGATGTTTTACTAAAAGACATAATGTATGGTTTCTAACAAAATATCCTATTTAAATGAATGCTTTTGCATGGTTTCCATACTTAGTGCATTCTTGTACTAATACCATTCTTCATAATCCTTTTACACAAAGTGTAGGCGGTGATGGTTAATGTATGTTTCTTAAAGTGAAGAGCTTAATAGAGATGTCACAAGATAAAAAAGCGATCCTTAAGATTCAAGGATTTCCTATGCCAAGGATGTTATTCAGTTAATGTAATTGTATAGATTATGCTTTTATGTTGTTAAAGTTTGTGTCCTTATTCTACTCTATTGATGTTAAGTGTAAGATGGCAAAAGAGACTTACAACCTAACTATGTACTTATAATATTTTCTATATATGAAGTGATGTTCTAGCATTTGATGTGCTATGAAAAACTATAAATTTTCCGCTATTATTTATTACTATGAGATGAATGATGTCTTTGTGCTTATATAAGACCTTTGAGAGGTCAAGTATTCCATGTTACTTCTTGGGGGTACTCCCCAATCATGACAAACTAGGTATTAGAGCATTAGGTTATAGAAAGTGGTTTTAGGGTCAAAAGTATATTATTGCAACATCTAGTAGAGACCTGTTCATCGGTGGTGAGTCACAACACATATATGAGAATGATTCTATAGGACGATAGACTTTTTCAGTTTCTTCACTACTATTGTATCCTTCCATATAACTTAACTCTATGTGATCTCCCTCTCTCATGTTTCTTTTTCCGGTGGTCTTTTATGTGTAATTTCTTTGAAAGGATGATGCCTCAAAGCTTGAGGGACAAAGTATGAGTTGTGATGCTTATTATGGTTTTGTGGCTAGGTGAGTATTTGTGAAGGTGCATTTATAATTTTTTTAGGTGATGTCATCCATGTCTATAGGTGACCTATAAGAATTGTGGTTATATGCTTAGAAGTTATGTTATCTTATGGTTAAAGCTTGTTAAGAGTTTTTATAGTTTAATGGATTTCCCTTTGGAATGATAGGTTATTTTATGTTTAGGCATAATGATAGTATGATGTTATGACATAGGATTGAATTTCTTTGGAGAAATGTAGTAAATATTGAAAGATAAATGTTGCTGGTTTTGTTGGAGTAATGCTTCATAGTTGTTCTTATGTGAATTGGAGTATTTTGTGGAGTGTTTCTCCTAGGGGGGGGATAGTGTGTTGTACCTTATAAGGTTATTGTGAAGTATGCTAGTTAATAGTAGAACCCTTATGACTAGTTAATGATTCCCTATATGAACCTATCCTAAGGGTTGGATAAAGGGAATAAACGGTTTTGTTCAATAAGTTTGAAGAATGTTTTGCCCTAAGGTGAATTAAAGGGATGTGTGTACCTCTTAGTTCATGGTGAGAATAAGAGAATTGATGTTGACCTACTTTAATGTGGTTTGTTGTCTTTTAAGTTTGACCTTAAGTATGGCCATTTGAGGAAGTGCTTAAATTGTACCTAGGCATAGGTGGTTGGAAGGTTCTACAAAAGGTGATGAAATTTGTAGGCTTAAATATGGACAAACTTACCTTTTTAGGACTTCATGGTAGAAGGTGATGAGATATGGGGATTTCCCTTGGTATTCATGGTATTATTAAGGCCTCATTTGGTTGGGTGGCATGAACTAACTTCATTGTTATGAGTTCCTTTAGGTGATAAACATAGAAGAGTAATGGTGGTTGAGGTATCACATCGGGGTTTACCACCTTGACGTAACCGGCATCGTCTCCTTTTTGAGGACTAAGACTAGCCTCTTAGTCTCATGTCATTACATTCATAGGATGAAATTTGTAGAAAAATTTAAAATTTTCATTACATCTTCTTGGAGGTTTACATAGACATCTGCATACACATAATGTATACGTATCGAGTATAAATAGACCCTTCATATAGGAAGGTTACATAGCCTTACTTTTATTTCACATAGATATATTTAAAACAACAAATAGTCTCATAAATTATCTCATCTCATACCATCTAAACGTCATAACAATTTGGGCATAGCCCTACATAAAAGGTACAGAAGCCACATATAGTCTTATACAAGTCGTACACAATGAAATTGGAATGAACATAAAAGTCGTAGGAAAATAAAGGAACTTCATAGAAAAGATATTGGCATCGCCCTCGGAACGTGAGAACCTACTCACTTGGATGATAGAGAACATCCAAGCTTTCTTCAAGTCGTCTATAATGGGCCTTCAATGACCGGAACCTAAAATTTTTGGGAAAAAAGAACAAAATGGGGTTAGTATGCCACTTGTACTAAGTATGAGACCATATGCACATATAATAACAAAACATGATAAAAAAAGGGACATTTAGTCAAAGCATGCCATTTTACACTTTTAAAAGTCTCATGCATAATCAAGCAAGTCATACTAATTAACAAAACATTATTACTAACTCAAACAAGTAGTAGGTTTCCCGACATACTGGAACCCATGATTTACTACAACTCTATCATAAAGGAAGAACATCACAAGTATAAGATTTAATCATATCATAATAAGCAACACAACTACTCATGAATCCTCATCAGTCAACTAGTCCAATGACCAAGCAAAGCACCATAATCTAACTCAATCAAGTAGAGTTAACAAGAAACCATAACCAATGTCCAACATCACAGAATATAACCTTTAGGGATACCTAACATCGTACTTTAATAATAAAACCCAATTACATGTTCAAGAGGATAATCATCACCATATAGTATCATTTATATTGTAGCATCAACATCGTATCACCATACACACTATTATCATATACAAACATAAAATTAGATTCCTAAAGCTTCAATCAAGGAAAACTAGTGCAAGGCATAACTAAAGTCTCATACCCCTACCTAGGTTAAGTCAAAACTCTCAAGTCACCTTAGTTAATTTATAGTTCATTACTTTATTTAATTTAGGGAAACCTTGCCTTAACAGACATAGACCATGTAACATTCTAGAAAATGTACTTGTGTAGTGAAGAGCCTATTAGGTTTTAAGAATATATATAGGGGTACATAGGCATCCCAATGCCTATTATTGAGTAATATTGGGCATTTTAGAGAATATTGGATTAGGGTTGTTAGCCAATTTCTATGTATTAAAATACACCTTCATGTTCAATTGCTCTAATCCAAGCTGGTTTAGAAATTGCACCTGTAATGAAGACCCTAAGCTAACAGATTAAATCTTAGCACATTAGGTATGGAACATCCAAGTGCCAAGCAAAGGTACCATGGCACATGATAATTTAAATGATCATGTAGATTAAGCAGTGCGCAAGGACAAAGTGAGGGCCTTGGACAAGAAATGCGCAGAAACACACATGCAAGCACATGTGCTAACCGGCCAACAGACTAGCAACAAATCCCAATCGAATTCAATTAAGGCGGTAAAAGGGCAGGCGCACGCACGGGTAAAGCCATGTTGGGCCTATCTTCTTAACCAAATCTAGTCTATAACTAAATTACCTAATTAGCTAACTAATATAGGAAAACTAAAATAAACTAACTAGTGCACCTGACAAGCTAAGACCTAGACGGTGACACTAGCCTAGTAACTAACTCAAGAAACATCCTAGTACCTAAACTAGGATAGTCCAAAGTGGTTGATTATGGTCCTAGTGACTTAGGGCTACTTTATAAATTACCATAGGTCACAGAATTAATTAAATTAGAAGCTTAGTTATTTAATTAAAAACAAAATCAAGGCCGAAAGCCTAAGAAAATTTAAAGATTTGGGTAAGTCAAATGTTCTCTTATTTTTTGTCAACTTAGGATGGGCGTTTGGTAATTAGGTAATTGATTTATTTAATTAAGATAATTATACTAAATTGAATTAGTCAATATCAGTTGGTAAGACTTAGACTCACATTCAACCACCAGAAATATACGATTGAAAATAGTGAGCAAAACGCAAGTAGCGAGTTCTCTTAGGAGATTTCAAGTCTATTCTTCAAGATTTTTCATGCAAAGTTCAAGGTGATCTTCGTAGATTCAATTCTTCAGTAAGGCATGTATTTTCTCTTTTTGATTCCTTTTCCCAAGAAACTTTTCAAATGTTTCCGAATTCACGAAAATCGAAAATAGGGTTTTTACCAATGAATCAAATGTTCATCTCCTTAGTTTTCTCTCTTTCTGATTCTAGTAGTATGTATAATGAAAAAATCTCGAGCATCTTATTGGTATGTGGTGCTAACTGATCTTTATGTTTAGGTTTATTTGATTAATAATGTTGAATGACACCTATAGGTCAGATCCGTATGTTTAATTCCTAATTGCATTCAAAAAGATGAAATTATGATAAGTCGTTTATGAAATGTAGTTTACTGTTGAAAAGGAATGAAGGTTTTCGAATTACTCTTTGTGTTCACAGTAGATATGTTGTCAGTGTTTGGAATGCAATATTTCCAAGAAGAAATAAGATGTGAATAAATCTAATTAATGAATCTTCAATACCAAATAACCTTTATGGCTTGGCCAATCTAACACTTAATTGTTCTTATAAGCCAATAAATGTTAAAAGCTTGCTTGCTTACAATGAAGGTTTAGATTACTATAATATGTGAATGTTTGGATTATGGCAATAAATTGGCCAACAATATTATTTCCCAAAATATGATATAAAGTTGGCTAATGACTTAATCATACCAATAGTACATTGCCAACATTAAATATGATGTTCTTGTAAGGCCAAATACATGTTAAAGAATGACTTGACAAGTTGTAACTCAATGAAACTCATAAGCAAGGGTATGCCAATGATTGGGACAAGTCCCTACATACCCCATCTAAATGAACTTGTGAAAAAGTATCACAATAAAGAGTCTCCATAACTTTCATAAAGAATAGTACAAGACTACACATTGAATGAGATAAGGTGAGTAATGACATACTAAAAGCTTTTGAGTTATCAAATTGACAACAATGGGGTGTTAAATTAAGTGAGAAAAGTCTCACTTGAACCTATATGATTATGCTAAAGATACTCACATAAGAGGGTGTTAGAATTCTTGATAGAAGTCTTACTCACACCATAATGCTAATGTAAGAGTTAAGTTCACATCCATCAAGTAAATAAAGGGGTGACAAGTCATCCATTGATCTATGTCAAAGATACTCACATAAGAGGGTGTAGAGATCGTGAGACAAGTCTCATTAACACTATGATTATAATGTAAGGTTTAATTTCACATTTATAAAGTAAAAAAAGGGAAGACAATTCATCCATTGAGTTAATCATACCTCATATAAGAAGCAAGCTTCCATAATGTATGAGTCAACTCTAAAAGTTATAAAGTATGACAAATTGAGCAGCTCACTGATAGACTAGAAATGAGCTTGTGCAAACACATGTAAGTTTCATGAGATGAGGCTACAACCAAGGTGGATAAGAGTCTCCTAATTATCCTAGTCTTCAAACTATGTTGCCAGCATAGGAACTAGCTAGTGGATTCAACCTAAGAGAGCTAGGAATTATTTGGTTTCACTTTGGCCGGTGAACCACCCTTTTTCAGTGTAGGACAGACACTAGATTTCATTTTTAGATCACATGATCTATGTCATTTAAATTCTAAAAAAAGTATTTGATTTCACTTTAGCAGTGGACCACCTCTTTTTGGTGTTGGGAAAACACAGGACTTGGTTTCACTTTAGCCGGTGAACCACCCCTTTTCAGTATGGGATAGACACTGGATTTCATGTTAACTCACATGATCTAGGTTCACTTTAACTGGTGAACCACCTCTTTTATGTGTGGGGAAGACACTAGATTTCATGATATCTCACATGATCTTAATTCTAAATATTTCTTTAAGAGAGAAAGAAAAAAAAAAGAAGATATGGAAGTTAAAAGTGAACTAAGTAAGTAAAAGCATAGGATTATCAATTCATCAATGTTTCATAAGAATGAAGTTTTAACAGTTACTAAATTATGCCAACAAAGATAAAGATTGGCTTATAATGATTTCTTATATTATGCAAATGAACGAGTAATGGCCATAGCCAATAAAGATTGTATTATAAAGACTTCATGCCCAATTGTAGTTAAATTATTTCCTTAGTCTCTTGGATTACATACTTGATTCATTTTAAGTATAAGACTGTAATGAATCATTACACTTGAAAGTAAAACACAGGATTAAAGAGATCATTAAAGTACAAAACAAAAAAGAAGAAAAGACTGTAAAAAAAATAAACTAATGTCTAGAAAGAGAGCTCTCGGCCTAAGAGATAGCAAAATTATAATTTTTTGTTCGTGTTGTTCTAACATATGTTCATGATTCCATAGTCTTATGTTCATATAGAAAATTAGCTGTGTGCTTTAAATGCATGAAAATATGTCATATTCATAGCTTAAATAAAAAATAACGAATTTGGAATGTATAATGACTTCACTTCCCAAAAACGACATGTTGCTATAGGAAGAGCTTTCCTTGATCATGCATAGTCCTTGTGTGTTTATGTGAATACACCCATACTTAGTACAAGTGTGTACTAACCCCTATACTATTACTATTTTTATCGGCGAAGGTCCGAGAGAAGGTTCAAGATTCATTGAAGAGTTTTGGATTAGCTATCTCCAGACATTGGTAGGTACTCTTGAGTTCGAGGATGCCTACGTTTATTATTCTATGTTTAGTACATTAGACATATCTAGTGGATCTTGTCTGATGTACCATGGTTTCACGGTATTATTAATACTTTTTCCTTAAGTTTAGTGTGTCAAAAAGACTTTTTGTGCTAATTTGTATATAAGTTTCTCTTTATTTTGCAGGATATCTGTCCAAAGATGAATGCGGAGATTTTGAGCAAAAAAATGTAGAAGAGACCATCTACGGAGCTTATGATGGTCCGTCGTGCTTGTGACGGTCCGTAGGTTGAAGCGTAGTGCAGCTTCTGAAGGAAAATGGGGAAGTCTGACCAAGTGTGGGGTTACGAAGCTTGTGAAGGTCCGTCGTGTCTGTGACGGTCCGTCCTGCAGGTTCGTCATGAAGTTCAGAGAAGTAATCCCAGTACCCATATTCCAAGAGTTGAAGTGTTTCGGAACGAAGACCCTCGACGGACCGTTGTGCCTATGACGGTCCGTCATACCTGCCGTCGAGGGTAATGAAGAGAGCAGCAGAAGAAATTGCACAAGTATGGGACGACGGAGTCTGTGACGGTCCTTCGTGACCACGATGATCTGTCGTGAGGTCCGTCAACCCAGCCGCGTTTTGGCAGATTTCCAGCAAATAGAGTCCTTGTTTAATTAGGTTTTTATTTTCTATAAATATTTCAAAAAACCACATTTTTGAGGTTAGACTCTGTAATGGTAGACATCATAATAGTAGATACTATATTGTTAGATTCTTGATTATCATTAGACTTTTTGTGAGATTATTGATTACTTTGAGATTCTTGAAAGTGATTTTTGGTGATTAATCAAGCAAACTTTCGGATTTTACTCTTTCTCATTGAAGTAAGTACATGAATTCTTATTTAATATATTTGAATATGGTCATTATGACTATGAGTAACTAAACTCCATAACTAGGGTTGTGGGAACCATAGGCATATAATGAGATAAACCTAACTAAACTAACAATTCAGGAATAGTGTCTTGCATTTATTAATAATTCTTTCGCTTAGAAGTCTTTTTAAGGGATGGCCAACGTTAGAACTCGCCTAAATGCTACTTGCCGTACCAAGGAGGTAGATAATAAGAAAAAAATTATCAACATAAATTTAGTGTATACAATCTAATAGACTAGTATTTATTTGTACGAGGTAATAACTTAGTCAAATATCGAATACGATGCTTAATATGATGTAAAGATAAGCGTTAGGATAGTAACACATGTAGTCGGACCAAGGTGCGGAGTGAGATTTTCTAGATGTCGGACCAAGGATTTAGAAATACATAACTTATAACTTTGCATGGAAGATACTAGGAAAGAATTGTTATAGTTAGAATTATCAAGTTATGAACATGTGGGGAACACGTAAATCCTAGTAACTTTGGTTAATCGATTAAGCTCCAACTTTCAAAGCTGTTAAGTTTCTATTTCAATTTCGTTAGTTATTTTCACTCATTTAGAAATAGAAAACCCCCTTTTTTTATTGTTTTTACTTTTCAAGGAAGTTATTGAACAAACAATAGTAATAACAGGTTGAAATTAAGTCTAGACTGTTTTCCTCGTGGTAACGATCCACACCTTAGTAGTTGGGTTATTTACTTGACACGACCGCTTTACTTCTTATTTGAGAAGTAATTTTGAGCGTATCAAATTTTGGCGCCGCTGCCGGGGATTATAGCTTTTAGATTAACTTGAACTTATTACTATTGTTTAGTTGATATTTTCTTGATTTTACTTTGTTTTATTGTTTTTGATTTTTTTTCAGAACTATCCTCCTTCTATGACAAATACACGGAGAGGAAGAGAACCCTTGTTTCCCTACGATCACGAGTTAGAGCGTACACTGCGCAATATGAATCGAAACTTGGGAATAAATGATGATGATCAGAACCAGAACATCCCAGCTCCGGTTGATGTTCATGGTCAGATGTTACCTGATGCTCTGGGTGAACACCAACAGAGGGGACAAAATCCCGTTCCACGGCCCCAAGCATACTACTGAGGTTATGATAACATAGCAGACTAGGATGGGCCACTTGTCTTGCCTCCTCTACCCACAGGCCACACCTTTGTGGTAACTAGTAGCCTGATGCAAATGCTCACTGCCAGAAGTTTTTTTTCAGGGCTACCTTCTGAGGATCCACATGCCCATATAGATAAGGTAAGGGCAATGTATAAAAGTTGTGTAGGGAGACCTAATTTGGATTTAGATGTAATAGGGCTCAGAGTGTTTCCTCTCTCAATGACGGGAGAGGCTGCTATATGGTTCACTGATCTCCCATACAACTCAATATTCACTTGGAACCAACTAAGGGATGTTTTCTTAGCACGCTACTATCCGGTCTCCAAGAAACTAAACCACAAAGACAGAGTGAATAACTTTGTGGCACTACCAGGAGAGTCAGTTAGTAGTTCTTGGGATAGATTCACCTAATTCTTGAGAAGTGTTCCAAATCAATGTATAGATGATGAGTCACTGAAGGAATATTTCTATCGGGGACATGATGATAATAATAAAGCGGTAGTGGACACTATAGCATGTGGATCTTATGGGGAATGCCCTTATGCTGAGATTGCTGAAAAATTAGAGAAAATCTCCCAGAATAATAAAGCTTGGAGTACTAGAAAGTCTGATACAGGGAGAAACACCTTCGCAGTGTAGTCCACTCACAACCCAGCCACAGATGAGATTCACGAAGAAATGGCTCAGATGAGAACCGAGCTTGGGTTGGTACTAAAACATGTCACTGGGGGTGGAGAAAAGATCAATGCAGTCAACTACTTGTCAAAACCACCGCCACAAAACGATGAGTGCTATAATGAGGAGGATTTTCTATGCAGTAAATGAACAGACGGGGGGGGGGGGGGGTTCCCGACCAAGTGCCCAAGGCTCTAAAAGCAGAATTGGCGCCAAGGTCAAGGGAACGAAGGTCGGAACTATGGTAACTACAATCGTGAAGGTCATTATGTCCGGGATGGAAACTACAATCGCGACAACAACTTCAACAGGGGTAACTATGGTAATGGAAACGACAGTAATGGACCCTATGTTCCTCCTCAAAATCGTGAAGTTACTCCTAGGGATGGTGGAGGTTGTATGTCGCGAGTTGAGGATATGTTGCATAAAATGATGAGGAGGTTTGATGCTAGTGATGAGCACAATAAAGAGTTGAGGAATGATTTAGCGGTTATTGGGCAAAAAGTAGATACACATGCAATATAGATTATGCAACTTGAGTTACAATTGGCCCAATTATATGCAATTGTGAACACATGGCAACCGAGCACTCTTCCTAGCAACATTGTCCAAAATCCGAAAAATAATGGACATTGTATGGCAATTACTACTCGTGGTGGCTAGCAAACCATTGACCCACCTATGTCGTCTAATGAGTCAAAGGTGACAAAAGATACTGATAAGGTGGTAGATGTTGATGGTGAATTAGAGGATAACACTGCAAAAGATGCTGAAGTGCCTAAAAAGGTAACTCACATGCCTAGGCCACCACCCCCATTTCCTCAAAGATTATTGAAAAAGACCGAGGATGGTAAATATCGGCGTTTTATAACAATGTTGAAGCAACTTTCTATCAATGTCCCTTTGGTAGAAGCTTTAGAACAAATGCCCGGTTACGCCAAGTTTATGAAAGATATGGTCACAAAGAAAAGATCGGTCACTTTTAAGGATGATGATAGAATGCAACATTGTAGTGCTGTTGCTACAAGATCTCTTGTTCAAAAGAAAAAAGATCCGGGTGCGTTCACTATTCCTTGTACAATCGGGCTATTACATTTTGCAAAAGCATTATGTGATCTGGGGGCAAGCATAAATCTCATGCCCCTCACGATTTACAAGAAGTTGGGTTTGGGTGATCCAAAGCCCACTACAATGCGGCTACTGATGGTTGATCGAACAGTAAAAAGTCCTATAGGGATACTCCACTATGTGCTAGTAAAAGTGGAATCGTTCATATTTCCGACAGATTTCGTTATTCTTGATTGTGAAGTCGATTTCGAAGTGCCCATTATTCTTGGGAGGCCATTCCTTGCTACGGGAAGAGCCTTAGTAGACATGGAAAAGGGGCAGATGAAATTTCGGTTGAACAATGCGGAAGTGACCTTTAACACTTGTAGGTCCATGAGGCAGAGTGGTGAGCTCCAATCGGTATGTGCTATATCCTACAACATGGGTGAGACATTTGAGACACAAATAGAAGAACGTCTAGGTGTAGAAGCATTAGCGGCAGTGATAATAAATTTTGATAGAGATTGCAATGAAGAGTATGAGTCATTAGTCGCGGCTCTTGACCGAGGTGATGTTCGGTTTAAACCGAAGAAATTTGAGCTAGATATGAAGAATCGCGAGTCCCCACCCGCGAAACCATCAATTGAGGAGGCTCCAAAATTAGAACTAAAAGCTCTCCCACCTCATCTCAGGTATGAATTCTTAGGAAATGGTGACACTTTGCCGGTAATCATTGCATCAGACCTGGATGAACAACAAGTTCAGAGTTTGGTGAAGGTACTAAAAAGGTTCAAAAGAGCTATTGGGTGGACTATTGCGGACATTATTGGGATCCCTCCTGGTATTTTCTCTCATAAAATCCAACTCATGCCTGATCATAAGCCAAATATTAAGCACCAGAGACGCTTAAATCCACCTATGCAAGAGGTCGTGAAGAAGGAAATCATTAAGTGGTTTGATGCCGAAGTAATCTATCAAATCGCCGATAGTAGTTGGGTATGCCCGGTTTAGTGTGTACCTAAGAAAGGGGGAATGACTGTGGTCCCCAACGAAAAAAATGAACTTGTTCCAATGAGATCGGTTACTAGATGGAGGGTGTGTATGGATTACCACAAACTAAATTCATGGACTGAAAAAGACCACTTTCCTATCCCATTCATGGATCAGAGTTGGATAGACTTGCCGAAAAAGGGTGGTACTGTTTTCTTGATGGACATTCGGGGTATAATCATATTTCTATTGCACCAGAAGATCAAGAGAAAACCACTTTTACTTGTCCATATGGGACCTTTGCATTTAGAAGAATGTCGTTTGGGTTGTGCAATGCACCCGCCACATTTCAGAGATGTATGATGTCGAGATTTTCTGACATGGTGGAGGATACTATAAAAGTTGTTATGGATGATTTTTCTGTGGTTGGTGATTCATTCGAGCGGTGTTTGACCAATTTATCTGAGGTCCTTAAGAGATGTGAAGATTGCAATTTAGTACTAAACTGGGAAAAGTGTCATTTCATAGTGAAAGAGGGTATTGTGTTGGGTCATCGCATTTCAGAAAAGGGCATAGAGGTTGATCGAGCTAAAGTCGAGGTAATAGAGAGACTTCCCCCACCGATCTCTGTGAAAGGTGTGAGAAGCTTTCTTGGGCATGCAGGTTTTTACCGGAGATTCATCAAAGACTTTTCAAATATTCCACATCCATTGTGCAAACTGCTGGAGAAAGATTGTAATTTTGTTTTGATGAATCCTGTCTTAAAGCATTCGGTGAGCTAAAAGAAAAATTGGTGTCTGCGCCTATCATTATTCTCCGGATTAGAACAGTCCATTTAAGGTGATGTGAGATGCTAGTGGGGTGGCTCTTGGTGTAGTATTGGGAGAGAGAAATAACAAAATCCTTCACCCCATTTACTATGCTAGTAAAGCCCTAAATGAAGCTCAGAAGAACTACACAGTAACCGAGCAAGAACTCCTTGCAGTAGTCTTTGCTTTTGAGAAATTTTGCTCCTATTTGCTAGGTACTAGAGTTATAGTGCATACTGACCACTCAACATTGAGATATTTGATGGCGAAGAAGGATGTGAAACCTAGGCTGATTGTTGGGTATTATTGCTACAAAAATTTGACTTTGAAGTGATGGATCGAAAAGGAACTGAAAATCAAGTTGCTGATCACTTGTCTCGTCTAGAGGATGAATCTATGAGAGAGTTAGGGGATAAGACTGACATTGATGATACTTTTCCCGATGAGCATGTACTGGCTGCTTTACAAGACTTGATCCCATGGTTTGCAGATTTTGTGAACTATCTGGCTAGTGATATTGTTCCATCAGACTTGTCCTTTCATCAAAGAAAAATTCATGTACGATGTGAAGAAGTTTTTTTGGGATGAACCATACTTGTATAGGAGTTGTGCCGACGGGCTTATTCGGCGTTGTGTGCCCGAATGTTAGATGTTGAGTGTGTTGGAGGCATGCCATTCCTCACCCGTTGGTGGACATCACAGTGGTATCCGAACCACTCATAAGATATTACAATGTGGTTACTATTGGCCAACTCTTCATCAAGATGCTCATGATTTTGTTAAAGCATGTGACAGATGCCAGCGAGATGGCGGCATTTCAAGAAAGCAAGAGCTCCCTCTAAACCCCATTCTTGTGATTGAGTTATTTGATGTTTGGGGTATTGACTTTATGGGCCCTTTTGTGAGTTCTCATTGAATGAAGTACATTCTAGTAGCAGTTGATTATGTATTTAAATGGGTCGAAGCCATCGCCCTCGCAAACAATGAAGGGAAGAGTGTCACTGCATTCTTGAAAAAGAATATATTCTCTCATTTTGGAACCCCAAGGGCCATTATTAGTGATGGGGGATTCCACTTCTGCAACAGATTGTTCAAGGGGTTATTGGAGAAATATGGGGTTCGCCATAATGTTGCCACTCCTTACAACCCTCAAACTAGTGGGCAAGTTGAAGTGTCGAATCGGGAGATCAAACAGATATTGTCAAAAATAGTGAACGCTAGTAGAACGGATTGGTCAAGGAGGCTTGTGATGCTCTTTGGGCCTACTGGACAGCATATAAGACTCCCATAGGTATGTCTCCATACCAACTTGTATATGGGAAAGCTTGTCATCTTCCGGTTGAGTTAGAGCATAAAGCCATGTGGGCTATGAAGAAGTTGAAAATGGATTGGAGCGAAGCTGCAGAACAACGGTTAAATGGATTGAATGAACGCGATGAATTTAGCCTGAAAGCCTATGAAAGATCATCCCTATACAAAGAAAAGATGAAGAAGTACCATGATAACAAAATTGAAAAACGAGAGTTTATGGTTGGGGATTTGGTGTATTTATTCAATTCCAGGTTGCGCTTGTTTCCGGGCAAGCTCAAGTCCAAATGGACTGGTCCTTACTTGGTTACCCAACTTATCCCTCATAGAGCAGTTAAGTTGGAAACTAAGGAGGGTGTGCGGTTCAAGGTGAATTGACAACGCATAAAAATCTATTTCGGGCATGCTGAATTGGCGAATGAAGTAATCGAAGCATACCATCTTGATGAAGTCTGAGTAATGAAGTGTCCCTAGTCGTGCTGCGACATTAAATCACGCGCTTGTTGGGAGGCAACCCAATACTTATAGTCTTTTTTAGTAATGGTAGCATTTTTCTACTAATGGGTTTTTAAATTTACAGGCACATCACTAGGAAATTCTGCAGAAAATTACTCTGCAGCAGTCACTGACGGATACATCGACGGACCATTGCGCCTGCGACGGACCGTCGTATGCCTCCGTCGTACCAGGTACGTCTTTCTGTTATTTTCAAACTAGGACACACATGACTGAACCGACGACGGGTCGTCACAACTACGACGGACCGTCGTCGGGGAATCATCGCGTGATTAATGAGGCGTACCCGACCCGACCCGGTTGGAGTTTAGCATAAAATTTCACCATTTAAACTCCCAACCCCTCATTTTACCCCCATTCCTTCATTATTCCTCCCATTACCCTCTCTTTTCAACTTCCACAATCTATTCCTCTATGAACCACCGATCATTTCCCCCCTCCCCCACAATTCTCCAAATCCCTAAAAGTTATAATATACAAGTCGGAGTTTTTGTTGTGGGTGTCTGCCTGGCCACCGAGTACCTGTCCATCTTGTTTTTCTCCAATTCTAAGGTATGTGTCTCTTATTTCTACTCATTTATCTTGCATTTTTGTTTATTAATTAGTATTAGCTTAGTTCTTCGTCATATGTTTGTTTATTTTATATAAGATTCTGTCTAACCTAGGTTAAAAATGTTCAAAATTGCCGTGTTTACAACCCTAGACATTGGTGTTTTTGCATTTCTAGTTTCCTAGGTAGTTGGGTTGACAAATGTAGGTCCAAAACACTACAAGTTTTATTTGGGTTCATCAGGGATTCATGGGGTACCCCGAGTTCTGTCATTGATCTACAGAACGAGACCCTGATGACGGACCGTCGTACCCACGATGGACCGTCATAGGGTCCGTTCCAAAAGCCCTAACACCCCATTGTCCATTTTTTCTAAGTGTCCTGCAACAGACACATGTGAGGACAGTCATACCTACGACGGTCCGTCCTGCACAACCGTTCTGGTTGTTAGAGACCCCCCTCTCTCACTTTTTCTAAGTGTCCTTCAACGGACACATGTGACGGACCGTCATACCCACAACGGTCCATCCTGCACAACCGTTCTGCTTGTAAGAGACCCCGTTTCTCAGGGTCTCTCACTTTTTCTAAGTTTCCTTCAATAGACACATGTGACGAACCGTCATACCCATGACAGTTCGTCCTGCACAACCGTTCTGGTTGTCAGAGACCCCGTTTCTCATGGTCTCTCTCCATTTCTCTGAGTGTCCTTAAATGGACGAGTATGACGGACCGTCATACCCACGACAGTCCGTCCTTCATGACCGTCATGACGGTCAGAGACCCCTCTCCTAAGGGTCTCCTATTTTTTAAGTATCATACGACGGACCGTCGTACGTGTGACGGTCCGTCCTGCACATACCGTCATACTAGTCAGAGACTCTCCTTCAAGGTTCTCCATATATACAGTCTAAGTAAGACACGACGGACCTCTTGACGGTCCGTCATAGTCACGACGAGCCGTCACCAGGCCCGTCGTATGTCACTGTTACTATAGAAATGACATACTATTTTCAATTTTTTTAGTATGGTTTTGCTTGTCTTGTTTTCCACTACTTGTACTAATATTGATCCTTTACAGGTACTATCTACTATGGCACCCAAGCAAGATCCAATCTATGCACGCGGGCGATCGAAGTTTGTCGCCCCGTCTGCCCGCATGGTTATTGGCTCTGATGATGAGCGTGAGCCCGAGTACGTGCCCCCAGGCACTTCCGCCCCTTCCCGTTCTGCACGTGCTCCCAGAGCCACACCCAAAAAGGTGGCGTCCGGCGTAATAACTGCCTCCCAGTCTGATGAGGAGCGCACACTGACCGGCACACCCTCTAGGTCAGACACAAATGAAGAAGGAGCGTCTGGCTGCTTAGGTGTATCATGGTCAGAGGAAGCCTCCGGCTCTGCTGAGGTTCCCGCACCCGCCACCGCTGCAGCGTCGGCCTCGTGTGATGAGGCTGACAGTTCAGAATCCACATCAGGTTCACCATCTCAGGCCCCCACCCCAGCCACTGACCAGCCCAACCGGTGGTGTGTCGACGAGCTATTTCAAGTCTACTCTGATGCCAAGTTCCTGACTGATAAAGGAGTGATGACTCAAACACTCACCTTGGAGCGGCGGTTCCTTACAGGGAGTTTCTCGACGATGGCTGAGATCCACAATATCTTCACCAGGCATCGCCTGGAGTGGACAGCACGTCCGTTGGGCCGTTACAGTGAAGAAATGGTCCGAGATTTCTACGCATCCTATGTAGCGACTCTCCGATCACAGATAGATAGGCGGGCTGCCCCCGCCAAACAGGCCCAACTGGAGCAGGTCCGAGTACGGGGCGTGCAAGTTGACATTTCCCTGCCTGCCATCCGCCGGTTTCTATACGGCAAGGGTGTTGATGCTAAGCGGACTCCTGTCACTGCTGAGTTTGACTACCGATGGCAGATTGTTAAAGATGGCCAGTTCATGAGTGAGCAATCGCTGAGAGAGACCACCAAGAGGTGGATGGCCATGCACCTGTCAGTTGACGGAGAGGGTGCCGACTGGGAGACCGAGCAAAAGGGGGCCATCAAGAAGGCCAACCTCACTTTCACGGCGAAGTTCTTATGGCTGACTGTCCGCCATTGCCTTTCCCCACAGCCGCTGATAATATCGTTACATTGGATCAAGTAGTGTTGATGGTGGTGATGATATCCGGGTTCGAGGTGGATTTCGCGTGGCTTCTACAGGCAGTCATGCACGAGAGGGATTTCAAGATCACTACTACTTACCCTTTGCCGTGCATGATCTTTTCTCTCTCCGGGTCTGCAGGTGTGCCTATATGGCACGTAGATCAGCTCAAGACTCCGCAGGGCAAGACTCTGCCGTGCATGAGGTTCACCAGCGCTTGGACGCCATTGAGTTGAGGGTGCTAGCCCAGCCAGCCCCTCCAGTGGACATGTCGACTCTTCAGGTTGCGGTCGATAGCCTTCGCGCAGATGTTGACACGATCTTAGCGGCTAGGGTGCCTGAGTCTGAGGCCCCTTCTATCGATCCTGCTGAAGACACAGTGTTGGCGGCCCTATTTGCCACTTCAGAGATTCAACCACCTCCCATCTAAAGCCTGCCAAGAGGCGTAGGGGTCGAGCAGAGGACGAGGCGCGAGCACGGAAGAAGGAGACCCGAGAGATGGAGGCTGCGAGGAGAGCCTCACTTGATGAGGAGGAGGTGCACCAGATGAGAGCATCAGAGTTAGCGGCAGGGGCGGCTAGCTCCCAAACTGTGGAGATAGCAGGAGGCACTACTGATAGTGCGGTTGTTGCTGAAGACACCACTGAGGGTATCCTGATTGCAGAGAATGTGGGTTCCGGGGAACCGGACCCACCAGCTTGCTGATCAACGGCGCTTTGTGCCACATGTTTGCTTCACCTACCACTCTAGTATATAACTTTTTATGCATTGGGGACAATTGCATGTTTTTTTTTGTTGGGGGTGGGGTAAATGGAAAGTGAGTGTTAGGGTGAAGTTTAATTAGCCCAATTCACTATCTTCTTTTGGGGTTTTCTTGCCTGTGTTCTTTTTCCCCAAAAGACTTATTACTTTTTCTGTTGAACCGGCATGTCTATATCTTTTGTACATAGTTTAATTCTTGAGTATGATGGCTAAAATGATATCCTGATAAACTGGAAAATGATGCATGACTAGGCATAGTAACTGATAATTGTGTGGCCCTAAGCATGACATAGAGTTACACCATTTCATTACCCCAAGTCTAAAATTCGAACTAGGTGTCTGTTAATCTGGTATAGTGATGAGATGTCAAGTGAGTGTGAGGAAAATTTGAATAAGTCCACTATTGGTACTGAGCTAGAACTTGCCTGGTTATTCCTGCTAGACAATTAGGAAAGGATCATAGGCCCTTATTCAATATAGCCCATTTTTAGCCTAAATAAAAGAAAACCAAATGAAATTTATCCTTCTTTGATCCAAATGATCTGAGCTTAAATTAGACCTTTCTTTTTCACCCCAACTGATCTTTTTTGGGAACAATCTGTTGGCCCTGGTCCCTCCTTTGACATGTACACCTAAGCTTATGCCAAAAGTATAAGTTGAGGGTGGCTAATGCTATAAAAATTCTTTGTTATGGCCCTGACCCAAATTTGGGTATTGTGTACCTTGACTCATGGCAAAGCCATGAGTTCAGGGTGGCTATTATAAGGAATGCTCTGGAAAGTGGGGTTGAAAGAATAAAGAGAGATAAAGAACAAAAGTAAAGTGACTCAAGGATTAGTTGAAAGAAAAGTAAATAAAAAGAAAAATATACAAGAAATACAAGCAAGAAAAGAAGAGAGTCACTTACACAAATGAAGAAATAAGATAAAATAGCAAGGTAAAAGAATATGAGAAACTGGGCGAGATAAAATGATAGAAAGTGGAAGGTTTAGCTAATATGTCAAGGAGGGAAAAAGTCACTAAATTATACCTAAATATACCCTACCTGACCCTGAGCCTGTGTTAAAAGCTAAGAAAGTCCTATCGTGATCCTATCGAACTTAAGGCACGGAAAATAAGGGCAAGCTTATGGCAATAGGTATGAATGAGTGTGACTTTGTTCTAAGAGCGAGTTTTGAAAAGTAATCCTTGTACTCAAACTGAAATTATTGTGTAAAAAAATGAGGATTTTGTTTTAAAGTGAGGACACTAGTTACAATACCGGAATTGTTAGCACCTCGTTGAGAAATTGAAGAGGATAGGTGTTACTGCATGGTGAGTTTGTGTCATGTTCTGATTCTACATAATTCAAGCCTAATAATGATAGCATGCATAGATTTGATGAGATTAATCGGGATTGATAGCCAAATGATTGCAAAGGATGAAACATGGATACTATTGTACAAAGATTTTGTATTGAGTCATAGTGCGTCGCTTGAGGACAAATAACGAATTTAAGTTGAGGGTGTTGATATACCATGGTTTCACGGTATTATTAAAACTTTTTCCTTAAGTTTAGTGTGTCCAAAAGCCTTTTTGTGCTAATTTTTATATAAGTTTCTCTTTATTTTGCAGGAAATCTGTCCAAAGATGAATGCGGAGATTTTGAGCGAACAAATGCAGAAGAGACAACCTACAGAGCTTATGACGGTCCGTCGTGCTTGTGACGATCCGTAGGTGGCAGCGTAGTGCAGCTGCTGAAGGAAGATGGGGGAAGTCTGACCAAGTGTGGGGTTACGAAGCTTGTGATGGTCCGTCGTGTCTACGACGGTCCGTCCTTCAGGTTTTTCATCAAGTTCAGAGAAGTAATCCCAGTACCCATATTTCAAGAGTTGAAGTGTTTTGGAACGAAGACCCTCGACGGACCCTTGTGCCTATTACGGTCCGTCATACCTTCCGTCGAGGGTAATGAAGAGAGCAGCAGAAGAAATTGCACAAGTATGGGATGACGGAGTCCATGACGGTCCTTCGTGACCGCGACGATCCGTCGCGAGGTCCGTCGACCCAGCCGCGTTTTGGTAGATGACTAGCAAATAGAGTCCTTGTTTAATTAGGTTTTTATTTTCTATAAATAGTTCGAAAAACCTCGTTTTTGAGGTTAGACTCCGTATTGGTATACATCATATTAGTAGATACTGTATTGTTAGATTCTTGATTATCATTAGACTTTTTGTGAGATTATTGATTACTTTGAGATTCTTGCAAGTGATTTTTGGTGATTAATCAAGCAAACTTTCGGATTTTACTCTTTCTCATTGAAGTAAGTACATGAATTCTTATTTAATATATTTGAATATTATGATTATGACTATGAGTAACTAAACTCCATAACTAGGTATGTGAGAACCATAGGGAAATAATGAGATAAACCTAACTAAAATAACAATTCTAGAATAGTGTCTTGCATGTATTAATAATTCTTTCGCTTAGAAGTCTTTTTAACTGATGGCCAACGTTAGAACTCGCCTTAATGCTACTTGCCTGACCAAGGAGGTAGATAATACGAAAAGAATTATCAACATAGATTTAGTGTATACTATTTAATAGGCTAGTATTGATCGGTACGAGGTAATAACTTAGTCAAATATCGAATACGATGATTAATATGAGGTAAAGATAAGGGTTAGGATAGAAACACACGTAGCCGGACCAAGGTGCAGAGTGAGATTTTCTAGATGCTGCACTAAGGATTTAGAAATACATAACTTATCACTTTGCATGCTAGATACTAGGAAATAATTGTTATAGTTAGAATTATCAAGTTATGAACCTGTGGGGTACACGTAAACCCTAGTTACTTTGATTAATTGATTAAACTCCAACTTTCAAAGCTGTTAACTGTCTCTTTCAATTTCGTTAGTTATTTTCACTCATTTAGAAATAGAAACCCCCCTTTTTATTGTTTTTACTTTCCAAGGAAGTCATTGACCAAACAATAGTAATAATAGGTTGAAGTTAAGTCTAGACTATTTTCCTCGTGGGAACGATTGCGACAGCTTATCCCCAAAAGTAATCTAGTAGACTCTTTGCTTTCAGTGAGCTTTTTTCCATTTTGCACTACCGTGTGATTCTTTCAATCAGCCACACCATTCTGCTCTGGTGTATATGGGGTTGTCAGTTCCATACGAATTCCATTCTCATCACAAAAGACATTAAATTCTTTAGGACAAGAATTCACCACCTTTATCGGTACGGAGTGATTTTATCTTCCTGCCACTTTGATTCTCTACTAATGCTTTAAATTTCTTGAAATTCTCAAAGGTTTTTTATTTGAACTTCAAGAAATAAACCAAGCTAAAATGGTTGTAATCATCAGTAAACATAAAAAAAAACACCGACTCCCACCCAGGTTGTGAGCCTAGTGGGAACATATTGCACGTCATATAAAAGTTCCACATTACCTTGGACAGTTTTAATCTCAACAATACTTTTCCCTTCAACGTGCACTTGTTTGTAATCTCCTAGCTGCACCTTGCTTTTCTCTGACTCATCAAGATCTCTAAATAGAGACTTCAAACTTGACATGTGATTGGAGCATCTACTATCAACGAACCACACAGCATTCGTACTTTTAGTTATTGGGGAATGAGTCATAAACAACTTACTTTCTTCTTCCACATTTCGAGTGAAATTGGCTTCCTTCTGCTCGTCTTTTTACTTTGTCCAGCAATCAACTTCTTTATGGCTGAATTTCTTGCAGTATTGGCATTGAATTGTGCTCTTGTATTGACGTGAATCACCAACCTGGTTTCTACCTCTACCAACACCATGACCTCGTCCACAAATATTGCCTCTGTCATGTCCCTTACCTACCAAGTTTTCTGTTATTCCCTTGTAAGAGAAATCTCCCTTTACCTGGAATGCCTTCTCTTGAACTTTCTCACAGGACCTATTTAGCTATTTTCATGAGATAGCAAGGAACTCATTAATTCATCAAAAAAATAAGTAGATAGGTCCTTAGATTCCTCAATTGCAGTAACAACATGCTCAAATTTGATGGTTAAGCTTCTCAATACTTAAGACGCAACAATTTGACTATCAATTTTTTCACCATAGGACCTCATCCTATTAACAATAGAAGATGTTCTAGAACAATGTTTCAAAAATCACGTTGGAGAGTTTGTAATTTGACAACAATTACCTTGTCATCACCGAAGTACTCTTGTTTCAGGATCTCCCATGCTTGTTTGGAGGTTTCTGCAATTGATATGCGAGGAAAAATATCATCATGAAGAGCTTTCTAGATCATGGAAAGATATTTTCAATCTCTTTTTCGATGTTCTCTCAGTTGGGTTGCATTTCCTTCTGGTATTCCAATCTCAACTACATCCCGCAGTTCTTGAGACTTAAAAAGAGTCTTCATCTTAAGACTCCAAAACTGATAATTCTCCCCTCTAAAAATTGGAATCATGGGCTGAGACGATGTTGCTGTACCGTTTCCTGCCATGGAATTTTTTTTCTTAAAAAAAATCTCACAATTTCACTCTCCTTTTTTTTCTTACTTTACCAATCCCGGCTTGAGGAAAGGTTAGATTCTAACATGGTTCTGATACCACACTGTTGGCACAGGAGGTAAACGAGATAATACAAGCATAAGAAAAGTAGAGAGAAACTTGAGTATTTCTTATTTTTTTCAGAAAACTTGTGTATAAGATTATAAATAGCACTTGGAAAACAACAAACTAAGAGAGAAATTAGGACACTATCTCATGAACTGCTAATTAACTAACTCCAACTAAATTAGGACTCCAAATGCTAATAAACTGAATACGTAAAACTCTCCTAAAAATACCGACAGTAACTTAGTGACCTTTTGAATTAGTCAAATAACACATATCCTTGAGCAAGCAATATCTATAAATTAATATCGCTTTCTTTATTTCACCGTCACATACAAAACAACTTAAAGATTAGTTGTAGAAGCCCAGACAAGTCTGAGTCATCTATTATGACCAACAGGGTGCATTAGATTTTTTTCTCGTGTATCTAGGCAACAAGTTTGCAAACAAAACCAAATGTCTTGTGATTCCCACTATCATGGATCTGGTGGTCATATTATATCCATGTCTGATCATATTCTTGTTCTTCCATTTATGCCAGATGATTAAAGAAAGTGTAACTTTACATAAAGATTTAAATTTAATAACACATTTTGCTTTCCACCAAACCTCTATTGCTTGTCTGACTTTTATAAAAGGCCCTTGAATCCTAGACGCATCTGCAAAGTACCTCTAAACCTTATTAGAGTTATTGTAGTTTATTAAAAAATTATCAAAAGACTATTGCACATTATTATTTCAACAACAACATACAATGTACATAGACAGTGATTTTCATTCTTCTACCACTAATAATAACAAGTAAGAGGGGGTGCTAAAGTTCAAATCCGAAGTGATCTCTAAGCAACACTTCTCCAATGAGGATTCTCTTATGCCGAATTCTCCACATAAAAATTGACACTTTAAATCGCACCCTTTACCTCTAAAAGTTCATGATTTCCTTATTATACTCTTTATTTTGTCTAATTAGATCCCCAAGCATTATATACTGTTAACTTACTTCAACAAACCATCATTCTACCCATATTCTTAATTCTAAGTTTTTTCACCTACTCTAACTGCCCTTGATAGTGATTAATAGGAAAAAATGAAGTGTGATGTTCCTAGTTGAGTCCAGCCATCAAATTAGGCATCCCATCCCCCATCCCCCTGGATTCCCACGAAAGCTCTTGATCAAAGAACTCCCTTGTATGCAGCATAAGCTCCAAAACTAAGACACACATGTGGTACTATACAATACTCATCCATATAAAATTAGATCACAAAATATTAGCGATACTATAATTTCACCATAACTTGGCAAATAAAGTCTTAAGAGGCATCAAATAAAGATTTGAAACCTAGTTTCCCTTCCTCCTTTGACATACATATGTCATCCCAGGAGACCAGTGTTTGGTTTTGCCTTCCTCTTTAAAATTTCATAGAAACATTACAAATATTCTATGAATATCTTGAATAAGTTATTTTGGAGGACATATAGCAAATAGAAAAGAGAAAATGTTCAAAAAACCCTCCAATCTATATTCAGATTTCCAACTACACGCTTTAACTTTAAAGAATTCCTATCACCCCCCTGAAGTGTATAAAACCGATATTACCTCTCTTAATGCTTAGCTGGCATAAAGAGTGTGTCTCAAAGAGAATGAGCACGAAAAACAAATGTTAAAATTTTAATTTTTAATATCTCTTTTATAAATATATGTATTTTTACAAATTTATTGTCTTTCTTCTCCATAAATAACAAAGATCAAATTCTTACACCGAATTCACCATTATTGATTTCCCACAAACTTGTAAACTCTCATGTAAAAAATTTAGAAAAAACAATCAATTCAATTAAAGATAAAATGACATGTTATTCAATCATCCAAAAATGAAATCTAGATCAGATTTGAAAAAAAAAATAGGTTTACATCAAATTCAATTGAACTTCCGATTGAGTATATTCTTTTCCTTTTTATTGTAGATCCATTAATTATCAATCTCATATTTCAATTAATCAATAAAAAGATTCAATCTCTTGTGCTGCTTGACCATCAGCCATCATTGGCGCTACCTCCGGTGAAACCCAAACCACCAACAGAACCTCGTTGTCTTCTTACCCTCTCCTCTTATCTTTTTCCCATTTGGAGACAACCACCATGAATACCTACCCTTTTTCTCACAACAAGGTCAACTATAACAAAAAAAGTCTTGTGGTTGCATTGCTCCGATCGACGAGCTCCGGTGAAGCAAGAAAAACTCTGATGTAGCAGTGATATGCACAGATCTTTTTAGAATATTTTTATGTGTTCTCCGACAAGCAAAACTCAAATATCATCTGACAAGATCCCGCTATCAATATTCATCTTTGTTCCTCACAATTCCATAAGAATTTGAAATAATTGGGGGAAGAAGTTACTTTAGAGATTTGAGAAATTGGTTGAGTTTAGGAAAAAGTGGAAAGGAATTATAAAAGATTGAAAAAGAAAACTAAATTAATTGCTTACGTTCACTTATATAAAAATGTATGCTAGACTTATGGGTATATACATACAAGCCATGAGGCTTCTTTTATGTATCCTTAAGTAATTCATATCTTCTTTAGATTATGTAGTACAAGACTTATGCATCTTGTATGTATGCCAAGATCTCGATTTTGATCTAAGTAGCTAGCATTATTCTTGAACATTTAATTCACGTATGACTTATGTATCAATACGGAATTTGGGCAAGAGAACCCTAGGTCGAATCCCATGTACAAATCTTACATTTTTCATTGATTTTATTTTTAGTCCACATGACATTCGGACCCTAAATCAAGCCCCAACAACAACATTCCGTCTTTATTTATATCCTTGGAATCTCTTCCTACTTGGCCAGGGGGTTGTGGGATCAAAACCCCACAACCCCTTTTATTTTTTTCATTTAATTCTCCTTGTACAATTCGCATAGACCATGAGATTGTGGGATCAAACCCCCACAGCCTCTCTTTATTTTTCTTTTATTTCGCAGCTACTTACAAGAGGTCGTGGGTTAAATTTTCACGCCTCACGATTCTTTTATCTACACTTTTCTCTTAACTCCCTTCACTGCCTTGAGGTCGTGGGTTCGATTCACATTCCTCACATTTCTTTTCTTTTATTTTTCCCTTTCTATTTTACTCTCCTACACATCCTTGAAGTCGTGGGTTCGATTCCCACGCCTCTTATGTCTTTGCTTATATTTTTTCCCTTACTTCCACTCGCTGATTGGAGGTCGTGGGTTATATTACAATGCCTCCCATTTTAAATTTTTGTACTTTACTTTCAGCCAGCCCACCCAAGATCAATTACCCTTGACCCCATTTCCCTTTTCACGTTTTTAAGGCATTACACGGGTGAGGTCACAAGTTCGAGTCCTTGTGGCCTCATCCCTTTATACTCAAACAATTTCAAGATTTATTCATCATTATTTTGCCTAAACCAAACTTGTATGTTTGATGGAAATTTAATCATTTTTCATCTCTTTTTATCAACACTTTCACTTGAACTCTTATAGAAATTCATAGAACTTTTAATACACTTTGGGGTGCATTTTTTTATAAAATCACTTAGCCAAAAGATTGGTACTCAAATCAGCCATACTTTCATTTTTAATGAACATCACGATTTATATAGGTTTATGCTCGTAAAATAACAACCATAACATTACCATATTTTGAGCATTAACCCGAGGACCTTACTCACTGCAACATTCTTGCGGACACACACACTTGCACAAAATTTTGAACACATGGTTGTCTTTCATACGATTTCAAGGACACAAACATAATCATATTCATGACAAAAACATAACATACACCTCAATCTACCAGCAATCATAGCCAACCTACGATTTATTTGGAGCTAGTGACAGGGGCATGCAAGGGGAACAATCCTAGTTTTCAGACTGAATAATCTGAACATTAAGGGGTCTCTTGGGAAAGGGACCAAGAGATAAGAGAATCCATACCTTTTGACGTTAAAACCTTGACTTTATGCCAAAAAACTTCACCCAAGCTCACGTCTAAGCCTCGTCAATGTAAACTCCACTCGAATGACAACCTTGCTTAGCCTACTGTGCGATTAACTTTTGTTTTCTTGTTATTTCTTGTGAGTTCTTCAAGTTTTAAGAACTTAATTTATTTTTCTGATCTTCCCTTTTATTTTGGCAGAGAGAATACATGATAAAGAAGAAGATAGATTGAGCATGAGAGTGGAGAGATAAACGTGAGAGAGTGGGATTTGTAGGAGGCTTAGGAGTTTAGTTTTAGGACTTAGTCAATAAGGTTTTTTTTATTTAATAAAAATCTGATATTTTTTATAAAATTATATAATGAATAAGAATTATAATTAATTACATTAATTCAATAGCTTAAATAAAAATCACTTTAATTCATTGCTTCCACCTAGGTTCGAATCTGGGTGGAGCAAGACTTCACTTCAAGAGCCCAATTTCGGCCCCCTCTCTTCCAAATTACCCCTCCACATTATTAATAAAATAATAAAATACATCTTTAGGGTAATCAAGATACTACCGTTAGCAAGGATAAGATAATTTTACCCCTAGACCCTTCAATCCTAAGATTCCTCTTTTAAGTCCGATAAAGACTCATTCAAGTAAATCTTCGTATTCGAAAGCCCTACATAATTGGACCAACCTTTCCAAGCTCAACTAACTCCCCAAGTTAGTTTGCTTGGCTGTAGCAAGGGTTCTGAGGTCTGGTTCTATGCGCATTAATCTATGTGAACCTTGGTATAATCATAGGCATTCTTGACACATTTAACATATGTTATCTTATCAATTTTTAGTGTTGTTAGATACCATGTGCTACATCAACCTCAGAATCTGCATCAGCTACCTTCACAACTACGATGTCAACTCCGATGGTATCTAGAGGTTCATCTGTAATACATGTTATGTGTAGGATCTCAAATGTATCGAAAATCATGGACATATATGTGCACATCAAATTTTCCATGTCCTTCCTTAGCTCATCAATAAAAACATTTAAAATCGTCACCTATTTAGTGGACTTTATGACTTCCAACATATCGTTATCCTTTCCGCAAGAGGATCAACAGATATACTAGGGGTGTCATAACATCGGTGAGGGATTTCTATATCATACAAATAATGGTGGTTCAAAATATAGAGACACGCCTATAAGAAGAATGGTATAGTTCCCCATCTGTACTATTATTATAGCCTTGGTTAGTTGAGGTCCTGAAGAATCAGCAATAGTTACACTATATCTGGGGGCATAAGAGATGTAGAAGAACTCGGAGTCACAAAACGGACAAAAATTGATGTACCTAAGGCTCTATGGTCCGGAGTAGGAAATATTTCCTAGTTTGAGAGTATAAATAACCGGGAAGTCTCCACAGGTTCTACCTTCTTTTTCTCATCGTCTTCTTTTAATTCTTTCCCTCGATCCTACAAACATCGCTAGATTATGTGAAAATCACATCCACATCCTTTTTCGCATCAAAAAGCACTCAGGCTCGCTCAAACATCTCAGTGATCAACACAATAAAGGGGATAAAAATTTTCCAGTCTATCCCTCATGGCTATCTCTTAGCCCACAATAATCCCCAAGTTGAGACTGCACCTATCAATAATGCAACCCATACAGGATACCTGCACATGACAGAGCATAGATTCTTTCTGGGATTGAATGACAGTGATGTTGATAACGCCAAACCAGTATCTCGCTACTACATTAAGGCCCTTCTTCTCTATTAGAGCTCCTACCTCCAACAACTCAGGAGTTCAATCAGATATCAAAGGGGACACCACTCTTTAACCATCTCCAATTACTTTGTCCTGATTGTGTAGTTATACTCATCATTAACATTTTTAGTACACATTGATAGAATTGGTATCACACTTCATCTTTCTACCCTTGAAAAACAACCCGATCTACCAAACTGAATTTTTCAACCTGCTTCTTGTTCTGTGACACTAATGTTTTTTAAGCATTGTAAAACTCTGTGATCCTATTTTGAATGTAAGTGCCTCGAGGTTTCATGAATATTTGAAACTTTTGAGGCCTCAAGAAGGTTATAATCTCTTAGTATCTATCTATTTCCCCATCAGTAAGCAGCCTCTTCTCCTCTATAATGGTTCTCAATCCCACAAACTTCAGTCTATTCATAGACCGGGGATGATGACCCTGTGTAGGTAGCAATGGTACAAAATCTATTTCATGAGTAGGAAAAGGAGTAGTGGCTTAAGGCGCCGTGATCCTAAACCGATCATTCAACCCCTTGGAATGTATAAAAACTCTTTGGACTGACAATAATTTATTCTCTTCTTACTAAGAGTTGATGCATGAGGGTTCTGGTGCTCACCCTCACTCTCAAAGGTGGTGAAGTGAGTTGCATATATTTCTCCCTGTCAAATATGGACTGCAGTTATGCAAGTGTACGTGTCTTACCTTTCACTTTTACATTCCACAAATGATAGAATGGCTTTTTGCCTTTGCTCGGGATTAAGCCTCATTCTTATTAATTGTAGTACTTTTTTTCCTATTGCAGGGCGGCATTTCTTGATCTGCTATTTTTGGTCTAGCTATATCTTCAAAAAGACACCGAAAAAATTTAGACATACTTCAATAAAAATGAGGAATTAGGCGAAAGAAAGATTCATTGAACTGATCAGCGAGTCGCTGAGTCACATCGGCAAACTAGTGTCACTACCCCAGAGAAGCTCCTAGTCGTTACATTGCATATTTGATCTCGAAAAGAGATCTTATAAAAACAATTAGCATTCATTACATAAAAGAATAGAAAACAGGAAAGAATTTAAAACTTTCTTTAAGAAATGTCTAAAAAAGGATTTATAAAAATAGAAGTCTTTCTAATGCCATTGTCTCAAGCCATGTACGAATGACATGAGTAAAAGTCTTGTGAAGAAGCCCATACAAAGTATTAAACATAAAAGTAAATGATATAAAAGGAACATAAAGGTCCGTCCAAGAAGCTATTAGGATTCATAACTTCTTTGGTTCTTTAAAGTCCTTGAAATTGTACCCTCTAAGCAACTCAAAGCTCCAAACTTACATTTGGTTAGAATGTAGGTAATATGCGTTAGTGCAAAATTACTAACTATGAAATCTAACATAACATCATAGGCTTATCTAAAATAGTTAGTCAACATAAGACATAAGCATGAGAGGTAATAACATAATCGTAACATAACAAGTTAGCATAAAGCATAAATAAATTCATACTTCAACATCTGTCTTCTATACTCAAGTGACCAACTTAAAAATCCACCTCCATGTATACCTGGGTCATACAAATATAGCATCTTGTAATACTACCTAAGACAAGTACCTCTCTTTTGTTTATTCTTGGTCATAGTCCACCTTCATACTCAAGACTTAGATTCTCATGAAATAAGAACGCTATACCTGTTAGTCACCTCAAGGTATACTTGTGCAATGCAACTAATTTTTGAAGTCACCCTAATCATGTGTTACTATTTCTAAATGTCACTATAAATGTTGGTATTCTTTTAGTATGTGAAGCTTTGCATGAAAAAACACATGTCTCTATATGAAGCTATTCAAGTCTAACATTTTTTGATTGATTTTAAATTATTAGATTAACCTATAATCCTTCTATGAGTTATAACTTGCTTCTGCTAGCTTCTTCATGTGTAGATATATAAGATAAAGAGAATACTCAATCAAGATCTACTCATATTGACTTTACCCCCAAAACCCTAACATAATTAGCTACAAGTCCTATTTTCAATACTATATTCATTCTATCATGATCCATGTCTTATTAACATGCTATTCAATAACCTTGATCATTAGAAGGTAATTCTGGTCATACTTGATCATATAGGTTGAATTCAAAATTTACAAGTTAACATCCTTTCTATTAAATTATACCTAGTTCAATTCATAATTAGGGTATCATGTCTATGATATTTAATATTAAGACACTCAGCATGGGTGTATGCATACATACACATAAGGCTATGCATGATCAAGTAAATCTCTTCCTATAAAACATGCAATTTCTTGAAAGTGAAGTCACTAGACTTTCCTAATTCATTTGTTGTGAATTGTGGTATGAATATGATGTATCTTAATGCATTCAAAGAACACAAATAATTTTCTATATGATCACAAGACGTTAGAATAATCAACATAATTTTAGAACAACCCGAGCGAAGATTTAAAAATTTAACCATGCCAAACCGAAGAGCCCTATTCTTGTTACTTGGATTATATTCCAGTCTTTTTCTTCTTATTATTGTGTGGTTCATTAATTCCTTTTATACTGTATCTTACTTACAAGTGAAATGATTTATTGTAGTCCTATACCGACAATGAATCAAGTAAGTAATCTAAGGACTAAGGAATGATTTGACTATTCTTACAATGAGTCATTCATTACATTGTATATTCATTAACACTTCATAAGCAGTCTCTAGTTGCTATGCCACTTATCTCATCATTTTCATTATAGGGAAGTTATGAAGCTTTGATTTGCTATTATGTTTCTACTCCACTTTATTGATATCATAAAAGAAGTCATTATAAGCCAATCTTATTTGGCTTTGCCCATTATTTGATGAAACTTCATTGGTATTGATATTGGCAATTGACATTCTTAAGATCTTACTTTCATTGCTCACTTTGAACATACATTTCATCATCTTTCTTTATTTCTTTGTTAGTTACATCTTATAAGTAAGATCATGCTAGCTAACATGAAATCCAGTGTCTTCCCCACACAGAAAAGGGGTGATCGTGTGAGCTACTTATGAAATCCAGTGTCTTTGCCACATGGAAAGGGGGTGATTTCCAGCTAAGTTAAATTCGTATCAAGTGTTTAATCCATACCGAAAACGAGTGGCTCACGGCTATAGTGAACCAAGAACATCTTTTTGAGCACTAACCGACATAGATCATGTGAGCTAAAAAAATGAAATCTAGTGTCGACGCCACACTTAAAAGAGGTGATCTCACTGGACAAGGTGAGATCGAAATATACCTAGCTCTCTTCGGTGGAAACCAAAGATTAGTTCCTATGTTGGCTAGACATAGTTTGAAGACTAGGAATGTAAGGAGACTACTTATTCACCTAGGTGGTAGCCTCGTCTCATGAGACTTACACGTGCAAGAACATGATCATAAGTAGTCTATCGGTGCTTTGATCACTTTAATTATCTTCTTATCTTTTAAAGTTGACTCAAACATTATGAAAGCTTGCTTATAGATTGATATTTACTTAATCTGTCGATGACTTGTAATCCTTTTCTTTACATTGATGAAATGATAATTTTCCTTACATAATATATTTTGTGTTAATGAGACTTGTCTCACACGTTCCAACACCTTCATTCGTGAGTATTTTTAACCTAGTAGCTTAGGTGTAAGTGAGGCTTGTCTATCTTCTTTTAACACCTTATTTTAGTCACTTTCTAAACATAGACATCTTTACTTATGCTATTACTCACGGTACTTTCTTACATTCATTTAGTAGCCTCATATCATCATTTTTGGATGACGAGCATTTACTTCATTGAATTACATAAGTTCATAGTTCATACTTTTAAATCATGTTGGGCCTTGTCCCAATGAATGGCATGCCATTGGATATGGATTCATTGAATTATATTAGGAATGTTGGATTTTTCATTTCATTATTTCAGCTACATACGATTGGCATAAACAATTAGATAAAGATTTCATAACAATCTTTGTTGGCATAAGCCAAATTTCATATTCATTCATGGTTAATTTGGTATGTAATAACCATCAGCCAATCTTTTAATTATTTAGGATAATATTATAGCAAATTCTATTCATAACTCTTCCACAATGTATTGTTAGCCATTTTATTGGCATAAAGCAGGAAATTCATTCAAGTATAATTTCATGAGATCTTTTAAGCCAACCTTAGATTTTAACCTTAGCATAACGTTATTAGCCATTTTGAACAACATCATGTCAACACTTTAATGAAAATAACATCTTCATAAATAATATGAACAGTAACCATTAGGAAGTAACACGTCAACATGTAACATTTTCGGAAATAGTGTAACATAGTATTATTCCTTTAATTCACGTAAGGAACACTTAACATCATACGATTACAAATTCATAGGGTAATTCGACATTCATAATTAAAGAACCCTACACATTAAGATCAGCCAGAACCACATGCTATCAAGACTAATCTATATAACATTGAAATCGTGAACAAGGATACTAGGGAAAATGACGTTAAACAAGAATCTGGAAACAACCTAGTTTCAAGATTTTATGGATTCAATCTGATGGAAAGCACTCTTGGAGAAGGAATTCTAGGAGATAAACCCGTATGTAATGTAGAACTTTATCTAATAAGACCACTTTGGACAAAAACTTGAAGAAACCTTGAAATCTCCTAGAACGTCTATGAACTTTCTGCCTCTTTCTTTCGTTCGTTTGAAAGTTCTATTCTCTAAGTGTTGATCGTGAGTTTTATCTTTAGGAACTAATCTTGACTCATTCAACTAAGTATTAATTAGTAAATTAAACAATTTAATTAGTTAATTACCAAAATTCCACTAGTAGGTCAATTTAGGTTAGTCATAGGTTAGTTAGCTACTTAGGACAGTTATTTACTTACTAGATTTAGTTAGGTAGGTTTGCCCCACGTGTAGTGAACCGTCCGCACATGTTTGTCCTTAACCACCCTACTTAAATTCGATTCGGGTTGTTGTGTGTTCCCCCTTGGCCGGTTCCCACGTGCTTTGCCTCTGTGCTTGCACATGGATTGGTTGTACATTACTAAGTAACTATTCTTGATGTCCTATTTGGAATATTTTCTTATTGTCCCAAGGACCCTCACTATGTCCTTGGGCATTGGTTAATATACATGATCATTTTAAATGGTCATGTGATATGGTACTAGGCTTGACACTAGTATGCCTAGTACTTAGTATATTTTGTTGAGGACTTGTTTTTTACTTTAGGGTCTTCATTTTAGGTACTTTTTTTTAAACCAATCTTGTATTATATTATGCCCACTTGGACATTTATAGAAAATTGGCTTACTCCGTTAGCCAATTTACCTTATGATGCCCAATATTCTCTAATATTGGGATTTGGGACGTCTATGTAATCCAATATGCATTCTTAATGACCTACCGTCCCTTCATTAGACATGTAATTTTCAGGAATGTTACATTATCCCACCCCCCCTTAGGAACATTCGTCCTAGAATGACACTACTCATCATTTAAAACAAAGAGGGTGATTTTCGAAAACACTTTAACATACTTGAGCTCTACTTCTTTGTGAATATCTGATTCACACTTATTTGGATGATGAATATCATTCAAGCTTAGCTGAAGCTTAATAATGAAGATTGAGGATTTTCCTTGTTAATCACACTTAACTTAATGCACATCACAATTCATGCAACACAAATATCATGTCTACGCTATACAAACATGAATTCATTTTTAACTCACATAGTGCAATTATTAAACATACAATTATGGACCTACAACACCAAATCGACTAATTCACTAAAACTTAGAGTTCCATAAACAAAAACCAGACTGAGGAAGAGTATACTTAACCTCAAGAAATGAACAAATGAGAGAAACAGGATCTCTATCGGCATTGGCCTCCCACATTGCTCCCTCAACAAAACAGTTCCACCATATTATTTTCAAGGTGGAAACCTCCTTTTTCTCAACCTCTTAACTTGGGGATCTAATATTTCGACTTGGACCTCTACATAAGAAAGGTTCTCATCAACTCCTAGCCCTTCAACAGGAAGGATGGATGCTTGATTTCCTAGACACTTCTTAAGTATTGAAACGTGAAACACTGGATAACAAGAAGCTAAGTCTTGAGGTAACTTCAGTTCGTAGGCAACATTTCCTACTCACTCCAAGATCTCATAAGGACCTATATACCTCGGATTCAACTTAACTTTCGTACCAAACCTCAACACCCCTGTCATGAGTGATATCTTCATGGAAACTTGATCACCCACCTCAAATTCAAGAGCTCTCTTTCTGTTGTCTGCATAGGATTTTTTACGACTCTAAGAAGTATACAATATATCCCTGATCATTCTCATCTTCTCAACAACCTCATGTATGATCTCTAGGCCAAGGATCGAAGACTCTCCCTCCTCAAACCAGACCACTGGAGACCTACATCTCATGCCGTATAGAGCCTCAAATGGTATAATCCCAATGCTAGAATGATAACTATTATTATAGTAGAACTCAATCAGCGGAATTTACCATCCCAACTCCCGTTGAAGTCAATAACACATGCTCTCAGCATGTCTTCAAGGGTCTGCAGAGTGCGCGTTGGTTGTCCATCTTTCTGGGAATGAAAAACAGTACTGATCTTCACCTGTTTACCCAATCTCTTTTAGAAAGATCTCCGAAAATGATAAGTTAAGTGGGATCCCCTATACAAAATGATAAATAAAGGGATCCCATTATACTTCACTATATCGTTAATATACAGCTTGGCATAATCTTTGGACCTGTAAGTATATTTCACAGGTATGAAGTGTGCAGACTTTGACATCTTGACAACAATAACCCAAATAGAATCATGTAGTTTCTTGGTCCTGGGCTGACCAACCACAAAATCCATATTAATAGCCTCCCATTTCCATGTTCGGATCTCAACAGACTAGGTAAGGCCCCCAGGCTTAGTTGTTCAGACTTAACCTGTTGGAAATTGGGTCACTCTACCACAAACTTAGAGATATCCCTTATCATACCCTCAAACCAACAGATCTCCTTGAGATCATGACATGTTTTTGTAGAACATGTATGAATAGAATACCTCGATCCATGATCTTCTTCAATAATAATAGGCCTCAAACCATCTGTATTGGGCATACATAACATTCTCTAATATCGAAGCACACCATCCTCCGCTAGGGAGAATGATTCATTCAGCTTACTCAACAACGAGTCTTTCCACTCCATGAGTAATTGGTTGCAGCGCTGCTTAGCTTTCATATCTACAACAAATGAGGATTTGAAACTGCATGAACCGATACTTGGTGTATATACTAGTTGTACACCCATTCTAGTCAATTGGTTTACCTCATTAACCAGCTCCTTCTTCTCATTATCTATATGAGCCACACTTCCAATACTGAAAGTGCTCAAAGTATCAGCCACTACATTGGCCTTACCTGAGTTAAAGTGAACACTCATTTTATAATCTTTAAGCAGCTCCAGCAATCTCCTCTAACGAAGACTTAAATCTCTCTGCATAAAAACATATGGAAGACTCTTATGGTTAGTAAATGCATCAAAATGTACACCATATAAATAATGTCTCCAATGTTTTGACACAAAGACCAAAACAGCTAACTCAAGATCAAGAGTAGGGTAATTCTTCTCGTGGACATACCGTTCACCACTACTCGGCAATGCAAACACTAGGAATAAATTGACTCGAACCTTGAGCACTTGGAATCTCTTTTCACACTTTTTAGACCAATCAAACTTTTCCTTCTTCTTCATTAAGGCTTTAACATGGGAAGCAATAGCGGAAAATCCCTCAAAAAACCCGTGATAATAATTAGCCAACCCAAAAAAAAACTTCAAATATCTGTGTGAGGAAGGGGTCTCGACCAATTTTTCACTGTTTCAACCTTTTCTGGATCAACTTAACACCATGGTGAGTCACTACATGACCAATTAAGGTCACTTATGTCATCCAGAACTCACATTTACTAAACTTAGCATACAAGTGATGTTCCTTGAGTACTTGCACTGTAATTCTCAAATGTTGTTCATGGTCTTCCCTTGAATTAGAGTATATGAGGATGTCATCTATGAATACCATGAAAAAATAATCAAGGTACTCATGGGAAACCCTATTCATAAGGTACATAAACATTTTTGGTGCAGTTGGGAGACCAAATGACATGAAAAGAACTCGTATTGACCATACGTAGCGTAGAACCGTATATCTATCTTAAAAGAGAAACTTAAACCTTGCAGTTGATCAAATAGATCATCAATTCTGGGTAGAGGGTCTTGGTTCTTCATAGTGACTTTGTTGAGTTGACGATAATCGATAAACATTCTAATAGTTCCATCCTTTTTCTTAACGAAAATCACTAGAGCCACACTATGGTGATATACTCGGCTGGATGAAGCCCTTATCAAGTAAATCTTTTAAGTGCAACTTTAACTCTTTGATTTCAGCTAGAGCCATTCTATAGGGAGGAGCGAAAATTGGTTTGGTGTTGGGATCTAAGTCAACACCAAAATCAATTTTGCTTTCAGGAGGGATTCTTGATAAATCCTCTAGAAAGAAATCATTGAACTCAATCACCACTATGGGCACAATGTCTAGGGAAGGAACCTCATGCTCTAAGTCATTTACTCAGACTAAGTGGTATAAATACCCCTTAGACAACATCCAATTTTCATTGAGGTTGGAGATTATTCGGCTTGATGGATTTGAACCACATCCTTCCCATTTAAGCTCTAACTCATTTGGAAACAGAAACCTCACTACACTGTTTTGACAGTTTGTTGTAGCATGACACTTATGGAGCCAATCCATACCCAATATTATATAAAAATAAAGCATGGCCAATTCTATAAGGTCAACATGGGTGACTCTATCAAGAATATTTATTGGGCACTCTCTTTATACTCCTTCAGCTATAATGCCATCTCCTATGGGAGTACTAACTAGGAAAGGCTCAATAAAGATCTCAGGAAGCAAGTGAAACTTACTCGCTATTAAAGGAGTACCAATTGATAAAGTTGATCCTGGATCTAACAATGCATACATAGGAATAAAGAAGGCATGCAACGTACCAGTGACCACATGATTTGACATGTCTTTCTCTTTTTTACCTTTAAATGCATAGAATATGTTCCTCTTAGGAGGTTCGGCTATTGCATTTGGATTCAGCCGGGGCTGAGCATATGCCTTGGCCTGATGCTTCACTTGAGGACAGTCTCTAACAATATGTCCAATCTTGGCACACCTGAAGCAATAATTAGTACCTACCAAATATTCACATCCATGCGAACACCCACACTTACCACACAACTTGTTGTTTTGCTTGGCATTCCTATCGTTGTCCTTTTAGAGGCAAGACTTGCTCACTTTGGCATTCAATTTCCTGGAAGGGTTAGAATTACTTGAGTGCTTCTTGAAGTTAGGCCTTTTCTAGACTACAAATGAGCACATACAAGAGCTAGAACTAGTATGATCAGCAGGCTTAGGCTTCTTGCCTTCCTTAACTCTTCTTTTTCGATGACTCTCCTCCACTTGCTGAGCATGAACCATCAATCTGCCCAGATCCTTGTTATCATGCAAAATGGCTACCCGACAATCTTCCACTAGATCCTCAAACACGCTAGTCATAAACCTGCTCATTTCATCCCTATTATATGCCACTACAGAAGTAGCATATTTTGATAGTTTAACGAATTTCAAGGAATACTCATTGGCTGACATACCTCGCTGTCTCAGGTTGATGAACTCTTCAGCCTTGGCTTCTCGTTGCTCCCTGAGAAGAATATCTCCAGAAAGGTAGTCTTGACAATATCCCAATTGATGGGGAAACTTCCTGGTGCTCGGCCATCTGGTCACATCCTGTACCAAACCTGTGCCACATCTTTGAACTGATATGCAATCAACTCATCCTTTACCTTTTCATCAACTCCCATGGCACAAACAATCTTGTGAACCTCATCCACCAACTACTGGGGATCCTTATTACTCTTGGACCCGTAGTAGACTGGAGGATTCATTCTGGTGAAGTCCCTCAGTCTTCTAGCCATAATACTAGCATGCGGGTTCTCACTGTGAGCACCTTGTCTTGTGGCTTGAGACATGATGTCCTGCACCTGAGTAGTGATGGCTTGTGCCGTCTACTACAATGCTTCCCTTACTTCACGATCTGTCAACCCCGTTCGGTTGACAGGCACTTGAAATCCAGCAGTTGGGGCTTGATGAGGATCTTAGTTTCCTCCAGAAGCTGCTTCACCAACTCTCCAGCCTACATTCCTCCCCGCATTCATTTTCTACACGCATATACAAAAAAGGAAGTTAGATACTTAAAATGACACAAGATGTCACAAGTCTACACAACACAAAAAATAGTAGAAAATGAACTTTCATAACATTATATAGTCTATAATTCATGATTGTGGCAGGCTTTACAGCTATAAGTTAAAAATTACTTAACGCGGTTGTTTTAAGCTTTAGTTCCTAGGTAATTTAACCTCATGTTTTGATACCATGTTTGTCACACCAGCATTCTTGAACTCGAATGCAACCCTCGTCGTTAACCTCTAAGAGGTCACAGACAAGCCTCTTCTTTGATTTAATAACATTCATAAAGTTAAATTTTGCAAAAAATTTAAAACTTTTAGAACATAATGAAATATTGATAGACTTCATATAAAAGTTAGATGGATTTATATTCCATAATCTCAAACCAAAACAACCATCTACAATGTATTACACAATTCACAATAAGAAATCAACATATATCATAATAAGTTAGCCAAAACGTCCTTAATACAAAAGCTTCAAAATGAAAAATATCTGAACGAAATGCTAGGGACAACATCCTCTAGATATTTCTAAATACCATTCTATGAACATAGACGTAGCATTCTCGAACACAAGAGGACCTACCAAATGGTCTGGAGAACGCTGAGTCCAAACCACTGCAATGAGTCTTCAATTAGCTCACTGGCCTACACCTATACAAATAGTAAATGTATATATTTAGTTCACACTTGTACAAAGTATGGGTGTATACACACGTACACATAAGGATATTCATGATTAAGTAAAGATCTTTTTATACAACATGTCATTTCTAGAAGGTAAAGTCACTAGACATTCCTAATTCGTTAGTTGTGAATTGTGGTATGAATATGATTTATTTTAATGCATTCAAAGCATACAACTCATTTTCTAAATTATCATAACACATTAGAATTATCAACATAATTATAAAACAACTAGAGCAAAGATTTGAAAATTTAACCATGCCAAACCCGAGATCCCTATTTTCAGTCATTTTCTTGTTATTATTTTGTAGTTCAATAATTACTTTGGTCCTATATTTTGTAGACATACTTTCATGGATCACTTCATAATTAATGATTCATTGTAGTCCCATACCCACCATGAATAAAGTAAGTAATCCAAAAATTAAGAAATGATTTCACTATCCTTACAAGGACTCATTAATTACATTATATAATCATTAACAATTCATAAGCCAGTCTCTAGTGGCTATGACACTTATTTCATCATTTTCATGTAAGGGAAGTTATGAAGCTTTGATTTGGTATTATGTTTATACTACACTTTATTAGTATCATATAAGAAGTCATTATAAGCCAATTTTATTTGTCTTTGCTCATTATTTGCTGAAAATTTATTAGCATCGATATTGGCAATTGATATTCTTAAGCTATCACTTTCATGGATCACTTTGAACATACGTTCCATCATCTTTCTTTATTGTTTTCTTAGAGACATATTAGAAGTAAGATGATGCGAGCTAACATGAAATCCAATGTCTTCCCCATACCTAAAAAGGTGATTCACCGATTAAAATTACTCTAGATAATGTGAGATACTCATGAAATAAAGTGTTTATTCCACATGGAAAAATAGTGGCTAAGGGATATAGTGAACAAAGAACATCTTTTTGAGCATTAATTGACATAGATCATCTGAGCTAAACATGAAATACAGTCTCTAAACCACAGCAAAAAGCGGTGATCTAACTGGCCAATGTGAGATCGAAACATACATAGCTCTCTTTTTGGAAATCACCGGCTAGTTCCTATGTTGTGTATACATTATTCGAAGACTAGGGAAGTAAGGAGACTACTTATCAACCTTTGTGGTAGAATCGTCTCATTAGACTTACACGTCCAAGCACACGCTCATAACTAGTCTATCAATGCTTTGCTCACATTCAGCATCTTCTTATCTTTTAGAGTTGACTAAAACATTATGGTAGCTTGCTTCTAGATTGATATTTACTTACTCTATCGATGACTTTTCATCCTTTTATTTACATTGATTAAATGTGAATTCTCCTTACATAACATATTTGGTGTTAATGAGACTTGTCTAACACATGCCAACACATTCATTTGTGGGTATTTTTAACGTAGTAGCTTAGGTGTAAGTGAGGCTTGTCTCATTTCTTTTAACACCTCATTATGGTCACTTTCTTAACTTAGACATCTTTAGTTATTTTACTACTCATGTTACTTTCTTACTTTCATTTAGTAGCTTCATATCATCATTTATGGACGACCAACATTTCATTCAATGAATAACATAAGTTCATAGTTCATTCTTTTAGAGCATGTTGGTACATGTCCCAATGAATGGCATGTCCTAAGATATGGATTTATTTAATTAGTTTAGGTATGCTAGAGTAGTCATTTTATTATTTTTGCTACATACGATTGACATATGATTAATATTGGCATAAACAATTTGGTAAAGATTATATAACCATCTATGATGGCATAAGTCAATTCTCATACTTATTCATGCTCTGTTTAGTGATGCTCCTAAGAAGAACCGCTTCTACGCTCTCCTCTTTAGGGGTAAAGAAAGAGACTTCTGCTGATGTGGTGATCAGTATGTTGAAAGTCTTTACCATAGATTTATATGCTTTACTTGATCTAGGTGCTACATTTTCATTTGTTACCCCTCTTGTAGATAAAATTTTGATATTTTACCCGATATTTTGCATGAACCTTTTATGTCCAATAGTGTTGCCCGATAGAGTTTCTTATGTTTATATAATAGAACTAGATATGCTAGATTTTTATATTATATTGGGAATGGATTGGTTGCGCGCTTGCTTTGCTTCGATTTATTGTTGGACCACAGTAGTGAAGTTTAACTTTCCAAATGAACCCGTTGTAGAATGGAAGGGGGGAAATTCTATTCTAAGAGGTCGTATTATCTATTGTCTAAAAGCATGAAAAATGATATCTAAAGGTTGTCTAAACCATATTCTAAGAGTCCAAGATCTAGACTAAGAAATTACTCCCATTGAGTCGGTCTCATTAGTGAGTGAATTTCTGGTGGTTTTTCCTAATGACCTTCTCGGTATTCCTCATGAATGGGAAATTGATTTTGGTATCGATTTGCTACCAGAAAATGAATCCCATTTCAATTCCTCCTTATCAAATGGCTCCGGCCAAATTGAAAGATTTGAATTCTCAACTCAAAGAGTAACTAGACAAAGTCTTTATTAGACCTAGTATTTCTCCATGGGGTTCTCCGTTTTTGTTTGTGAAGAAGAAGGATGGGTCCTTAAGAATGTGTATTTATTACCGCCAACTCCATCAGGTCATAATCAAGAGCAAGTATCCTCTCCCTCAATTGAAAAATCATTTTATCAACTCCAAGGGGCAAGCTACTTTTCTAAGATTGAATTGAGGTCGGGGTATCACCAACTTAGGGTGAGAGGTTAGGACATTCTAAAGACTGCATTCCGAACTAGATATGGTCATTATGAGTTCTTGGTAATGTCTTTCGGTCTAACCAATGCTTTGGCAACGTTTATGTACATAATGAATAGGGTGTTTTGAAATTAACTAGATTAATTTGTCATTGTCTTCATTGCCGACATCTTGGTATATTTGTAGAATGAGGATGATCATATGGGTCATTTGAGGGTGTCTATTTCTAACTATTAAGGAACATAAATTGTTTTCCAACTATAGCAAGTGTGAGTTATGGTGAAGGTCAGTGACATTTCTTGGTCATATAATCTCGAGCGAAGGAGTTTAAGTTGATCCAAGGAAAGCGGAAGCAGTGAAAAAGTTGCCTAGACCTTTGACTCCAACCGATATTAGAAGTTTCTTGGGCTAAGTTGGTTATTATCGTAGGTTCGTGGATGGTTTTGCATCCATTGCATATCCATTGACTACTTTGACCCAAAAATGCTAGAAATTTGATTTGTCTTATGCATTTGAGAGAAGTTTTCAAATGTTAAAACATAGGCTTACTTCCGCTACTGTATTGACCTTACCGGAGGATACAAAGTGTTTTGTTGTGTATTATGATGCATTCCGTGTGGTTCTAGGGTGTGTGCTTATAAAACATGGGAAAGTGATAGCCTAAGATTATAGGCAACTTAAGGTACATGAACAAAACTATCCAACTCATTACCTTGAGTTTGCGGCTGTGGTGTTTTCTTTAAAATTTTGGAGGCAATACTTTTATGGAGTTCATGTTAATGTTTTCACCGACTATAAGAGTCTTTGATATGTGTTTTCCCAAAAGGATTTGAATCTTCGACAAAGAAGGTGGTTAGAATGGTTGAAAGATTACGATATGATTGTCCTATATCACCCTTGCAAGGCTTAGTTTGTTGCAAATGCTCTATCTTTTATAACCATGGGTAGTGTATCCCACATTGATGAAGCCAAGAAATACCTAGTAAGCGATGCACATAGGTTTGCTAGGTTGGGGGTGAGATTAGAAGATTCTTCAAATGGTGGAGTCGTTGTCCATCATAACTCCGAGTCATCTTTGGTGGTGGAAGTAATGTCCAAACAACACCTTGATGAACCAATAATGGAGTTGAAAGAATCGGTTCTCGTCAAGTTAAATAAGTCATTCTCCTTAGGGGTGAATGGTGTTAAGTTACCAAAGGAGACTGTGTGTTCCCGATTTGGATGGGTTGAGGGACCGGATCCTACAAGAAATCAATTCGTTCCGCTACTCAATACATCCAGGGTCGACAAAAATTTACCATGACCTTAGAGAGATATATTAGCAGGAAGGAATGCAGAAGCACACAACAGAGGTTTTTGCTAAGTGTCCAAATTGCAAACAACTAAAAGCCGAACATCGAAAGACTGGTGGTTTACTACAAGAAATCAAAATTCCTAATTTAAAGTGGGAAGACATCAATATGGACTTTGTAGTGGGTTTACCCCAGACATAAAAGTCATATGATTCCAGATGGGTGGTTGTGGATAAGTTTAATAAGTTTGCTTGCTTTATTCATTTCAAGTCTACTTATTTGGCGGAAGATTATACTACGATCTTCATACATGAGATTGTTTGTTGCCATGGATTCTGTTATCCATCATATCGGATCGGGGTGCAAAATTCAAATCTAGGTTTTGGACGTCATTACAAAAAGGGTTTGGTACTAAGGTGAAGTAGAGTACCGCTTTTCATCCCCAATCGGATGGTCAAGTGGAACATACTATTCAATCCCTTGAGGAATATACTTAGGGCCTGCATTATTGATTTTAAAGGAAATTGGGATAAGCATTTGACTTTGCTTATAATAATAGTTTTTATTCATCATTATCCATGGCTCCCTACAAAGACTTGCATAGTAGGAGGTGTAGATATCCTATAGGGTGGTTCAAAGTGGGTGAGACTTCGATTCATAGTCCTGATTTGATTTGTAAGACCTTAAATAAGGTTCATATCAAAATGAATTTTTTGCAAACAACCTATAGTGAGCAAAAGTCTTATGTCGATCATAGGAGAAGAGATTTGGAGTTTGAAGAAGGTGATAAAGTGTATTTGAAAATTTCACCAATTAAAAGGGTTGGTAATATTTTGCAAGAAATGGAATTTGAGTCCTCGTTATGTGGGTCCCAATAAAATTTTACAAAGGATTGGTAAGTTTATCAATGAATTGGTACTCCCTAGTGAATTGGCTTCGGTTCATCCGGTTTTCCACGTTTCTCTGTTGAAAAAGTGTATTGGTGATCCCGAGTCTATTCTTCCTATTGAGTGTGTCGGTGTCAAGGATAACTTCTCTTATGAGGAAGTTCCGGTTCAAATTATTGATAGGCAAGTCAAGAAGCTAAGGAATAAAGAGGTGGTTTATGTAAAGGTGTTATGGAAGAATCACCTAGTTGATGGTGCAACATGGGAGGCCGAGGTCGACATGAAGTCCCGTTATCCTCATCTTTTGATAATTAAGGTTAGTCATTCTTTTTAATAATATAAATATGACTAGGAAATGAAGTTTCATGATATCTTGAAAAGTCTTGCAAAAATGTGCATTTTGAGTTTGTTTGTATTATATTGTGCATTTTTACATGGTGAGTCTTAGTGAAAAGTTATGTTAACTATTTATAAGTTGAACTTTGTGCTACTTGACTCATGTAATGTATGTTGAGTTTATGAATGAAGGGTTTTGAGCCTTATGTGTGATAATTGGAGTTTTGAAATTACCTTGATGAAATGATATGATTTAGGTTTATTTGATATTGTTGATTGGTTGGCTTGCTAGTCTTGAGTATATTCATTCCTTCAAAAGACTTCTAGTGTCATTCGGGGATGAGTGTTCCTAAGTGGGGATATTGTAACACTTTGAGAATCTAAGATGAGTCTTAGAACCTAACATAGGTTCCATGGGTCTAAGAACTATTTTAAGACTTATGTTAATTAATATAGGTCATTTAGGAAGTTTAAGAACCAAGACAATCAAGAACGTTAATGACGTTCGGAAACTAGTTCTAAGGGCTACTAGAGCTCTTTAGCCTATTTTACTAGCTTTTACGAGTCTGAAATCCATGAAATTAGGTGGAAGGGTGTATAACAAGTGTAAAAGATGATTAGTGGTAAACAATTCTAGATATGACTCCGGAAGGACCAACCAAGGGCCCTTTAAGAGGACCCTAGCACGTAGGAGGATACATTGCCTAGGCAGCGTGCAACAAAGAGAAAACATCAACGGCTCGTGTGCGGATCCATGATTCATCAACTCCCACCATTGTCCCACACTTAGAAATATTGATGTAACCTCCGCCTCCACCAGTCTCTGACCAAGACGACGGTTGTGCAGGAAAGAGTGGGGACCAACAGTCAACTCACAGACGACTCGTCGACGTGGTTCCGCCAGTAAGGGTTAAGATTTCTTGCATGTTTTTAATGTTGGATCATTTAATTAATTAATGGAAGCTTCCATTGAAGACAAGCTAGGGGGAGGTTTTGGGGTTTTTAAATGGACGACTTCACCATAAAAACATCATCAAACGTTCATGAATGGGATCTAATTCACATTTGAGTCTCTTTCCTCAATGGGTTCCTTAAATTTGGATCTCAAAAGTTGGATTTTCAAGTGGGTTTCACTCAATTACGGATTTGATGTTATGAACTGAGTGTTTATGATTTCTTTAGAATATATTGGATAGGGTAACATTTAATTTAACTTGACGATAGTAATTTTGTGATGATTTGAGCTAAATTTAGGAACATGATCCTTAACCCTTAACCCTAGGTTGATCTCGATGTAACATGGGTTGTGATTGATTCAGTTGTCTTCATTATGTGTTAAATCACTATCAGAAGATGTTGTTACACAAATCCTTACAAAAGTGGAATGAATTGTTGTCTGTCATGCTAATCTTAAGAAGTTATCTAGGTTATGGAAATTGGCTTAAGTAATATTGTTTTAAGCATTGATTTGGTATTAAATTATGGTGTTGTGACTCTTCTAGTATTTTTATCATGTTGATTATTGAATTATGATGTTGAATATCTAAATTGATTGAATTGAGGTTTTGTAGAAAGGCCTAAATGATGAACCATGAAGGAGACTTTGTATGCCTTGGAATCTCTACTTTTACTTGCAATTATGATTAATTGTTGATAAGTCATGATGTAATATTGGAGTATGCCTTATATTAGGATGATAGGGTGGTATGATGTTGAATTGAAATTTCTTCACAATTTTTTGAGATTGATCAAGGTGTATGTGATATAAGGATGGTGATTACTACCAATGTGCCTTGGTATGCTATGAAATGCTAATGTGTTAACCTAACTTATATGAATTGTGTGATGAAAGGACTATACTCATGCAATTCTTATTGAGCAATTGATGATGATGATTATTCAAGGGGTAGACCCTGTGACCTAACCTACGCTATGATGGATAATTAAAGGCTTAAAGACATTTCAATAAAGGGACATAGCTTAGCACCGAGTGAACTTGACAATAGGAGGTGATGACTTCCCAAAGAGGAAGATTCTCCCTATAATTCTATATAAGATGTGACTTCCCAAAGAGGAATACTTTTCCTATGGATTCCTATGAGATGAGGCACCAATTACCAAGTGATATCAATAGGGAATATGTTATCTCTAAGTTGTTGAACTATGTTACCCCCATAGGAAGACAAGCTAATGGATCCACCTATAAAGATACGTTTATGTTGGGTTTTACTTTGGCCGGTAGACAACCTTCCATTGGTGTAAGGTTTTATAACACCAGATTCCTCTCTTAGCTCTTGTGGTCTGTCACACCCGGAATCTAGAACCCAGATGAGACCGGCGTCGTTAACCTTTCAGAGGTCGCAGACAAGCCTCTTCTTAGCTTTCATCACAATCATACAATTAAATTTGTAGAAAATTTAGAACTTTTTAATACTTATTGAATGTACTTAGACTTCATATGATTACTACATAAGATTGATGTACTCATAAGCTCAAACTAACGAACCATCTATCAATAGATTAAACAATTGAAATAAGAAATCATAATATTAATAATAGTTTGCCAAACCGGCCTTAATACAAACTCTTGAACAAATGTTTGAAATGAAACGCTAGGGACAATGATACTCTCAAACTTACTTCTCAAACAAGAAGTAAAGCGGTAATTTACCTGTAAACGCATGAAGTTCACAAGCCAAGGATAATTTTGTTGTGGCTTTTTAGGTGTGTAATTGTTACACTTTAAACAATTCAGATGGGTGTAGGACTCTCGTAAAGCTGAAGTGTGTAGTTGTCTGGATATAGATTAGGGGGACTTTTGATCAATTTATCAATAGAAAATAAATGGAAATACTGTGAAGCACATGTTATTCAATACACCTTTACCCCTAAATGATAGAAATTTACCTTCCAAGCATATAATTTAATTTGAATTTTCTTGATGAGTTGTGCAAAGTGAATTTTCTGTTTCTTAGCATATCCAATGAGGCAACCTAAATACTTCAATTGACCTATCAAGAAATTATGGTAGTCTTCACTTCATGAACAATAGCATGAAAAATTTTAGAGTTTATATAGCAGAAACTCTTTCCTTATTAATCATATGTCTAGACAGATTTTCTTAATGATTCAACACTTACGTAATAAGCTAAAGAGACTTCTTATCTATTGAAGCAAATATAATTATATCACATGCATATGCAAGATGATTCAATTGATCACTTCATTTAGGAAATTCATAAATTTTAAAAATTCATATTTAAAGAACAAATGATTCCATTCCCTTAAAAGGATTTCAACAGACAATATTAAAAGAACGGAGAATAGTTGATCTTCTTGTTTCACCCCTAGTCGAGTGAAAAAAATTCATGAGCTTGACCATTAAATAATACAAAGTACCATCTGTTGTATACAATTCTTCAGATCATGTCCTTAAATTTATCATCAATACCCTTCTTGGCCAAAACCTTAATAAAAAACCTCTAGTCCACTCTATGATATTCCTTGGTCATGTATAATTCATCACTACATTATTTGGTCTTCCTCTCTTCATAATATTACTGATTATTTCATGCTCTAAGAGAACATTATCTTTGTTGATCCCTCCCTTAACAAATTCAGATTGATTAGAGTAAGTCAATATATCGAGAAAATATTTGAGACTATTATGTAAAAAGACCAAATTGGTGAGAATAATACATTTGGGTATAGTAGAGCTCCGAATAAAATCCTGCACCACATTAATAAGGTAATATCCTATATATCCCATCAAGGTTGGTAGAAGTAGCCACTATATTCATCTAGTCCAAGCGAGCTATCAGGATTTAATTCTATAGTTATTCTTCAAACATCATCTTCACTTGGTACAACATTCAGTGCAACATTATCAATTTCTAAAACCTAAGGGTCAATGTGTTGGGTTTGGGCCTTTTTCCCTTCCTATGTGGAAGAACTAAAGTCCAAGGTTTTGGGCCTTCCATCCTTTCCTTTGTGCATAAAATTAGCCTAAATTTGACAAGCCCATTTTTACCCATAAGCCCAATATTATGGTGCATATGTAAGACTTTATTTTAGGTCTTATTTGAGGAGAATCACAAGAGTGGGAGCATCCAATATAGGGAGAAAAGTGAGAAAGTGCAGATTTTCGCACAAGCCATAGCAGACGATTTCAAATCGTGATTCCCTCTTCGTTTCTTGTCCAAATGAGATGAATTTTGGAAAACGTTCCTTTCAACTAAATCTTTGAATAAAAACTAAGAAAGGGTGATTTGGAGTCATGTAGCTCCAGATTTTAGCTCGTGAATAGTAGTTGCAGTTTGGTGTATTTGCTTCTCTTATTTCTCTAGTTTTTGGTGTTATCTTGTAGTTGTGTTGCTCATTATTTGGAACTTTGTTGGTGACCATTTTGTAGGAAACTTTTGTAACTCTTGTTGATTATGGTGAAGCTTTGGTCTTGTGGTTTTTACTCTTCACACCGAAGAGGTTTTCCACATTAAATTTGGTGTCTCTTATGTTGCTTTATTTTTCTTTCTTGGTTGATTAGTTTGCTGGCCAAAACTATTTTATTCTTGCATTATTTTGTATTCTCTTGGTTCAAATAGAAGGTAAAGTTTTGACTTGGGTACCTTCCGATATCGCCTTTGTCGTGCACATTAGAGCATTGGGTTATTGTTGATATCTATTTGAATGATGGAATAAAATATGAGCAAGATGGTTTGTTTGAATGGTAGTAATTATTATACATAGAAAGGCAAGATGAAAGATCTTATATTTGTCAAGAAAATGCATCTACCTGTGTTTGCTTCTAATAAACCCGAATCTATGAATGATGAGGATTGGGAATTCGAACATTTACGGGTTTGTGGCTATATCAGACAATGGATTGAAGATAATGTTAAAAATCACATTGTGAATGAGACACATGCCAGAACTTTGTGGGACAAGATCGAGATATAATATGCTTTGAAGACTGGCAACAATAAATTATTTCTTTTGAAACAATTGATGATCATCAGGTATAAAGAGGACACTTATATTTCTGATCATATTAATGATTTTTAGGCTGTTCTTGACCAGATTTTTGGAACGGGTGTAAAATTCGATGAAGAAATTCAAGGACTATGGCTTCTTAATACTCTGTCATACTCTTTTGAAACTCTTAGAGTTTCTTTGACTAATTCTGCTCTCAGTGATGTTGTGACCATGGAATATGCTAAGAGTGATGTTTTGAGAGATGAAAAGAGGATCTCAAGGCTCATCATCTTCTACTTCATACTCTGACGTTTTGGTTATGAAGACAAGGGAAGAAGCAAGCTAAGAGGTCAGAATCACACAAATAAAAGTAGAGGAAAGTCAAAGTCTAGATTAAAGAATGTTACATGTGACTACTACCACAAGAACGGGCATATCAAGAAATTTGTCCAAATCAAGAGAGATATGAAACAGCTAAATAAAGAAGGCGACAATGAAAATCATGTTGCGGTGGTTGCTAACGATGACTTTCTTATTTTTTGTGATGAAAATGTCATTAATCTTGTTCATGATGAGTCTAGCTGGTTTGTGGATTCTGGTTCTATTTCTCATGTCACGCCAAGGAAGGAATTATTTTCTTCTTATACTCCATGTAATTTTGGGATGTTGAAAATGGGTAACAATCATAAGGTTGAGGTTCTTGGTATTGGGACTGTTTGTTTGGAAAGAAGTGGCTCCAAACAATTTCTCAATAATGTTAAGCATGCTCCAGATGTTCACCTGAATTTGATTTCTATTGGAAACCTTGATGATGAGGTTTATGTTAATACCCTTGATGCTGGGCAGTGGAAGCTTACAAGAGGTTCAATGGTGGTAGCCCATGGTGACAAGTTATTTAACTTGTATATTTTTCAGGGTTCCATTTTCAGAGGCTTAGTAAATGTGGTATAGAATGATACTTCATCATTATTATGGCATAAAAGGCCGAGTCATATGAGCGAGAAGGGATGGGAATTTGGATAAGAAAAATTTTCTTTCCAGAGTGAAGCAAGCAAAGTTGAATAAGTGTGTTCATTCATTAGTCGGCAAACAGAAATGAGTTTCTTTTCAAAGTCATCCACCTTCAAGAAAGCTTACATTTTGATTTGTGTGGTCCTTTTAAGGTAAAGTCTCATGGTGATGCACTTTATTTTATAACTTATTGATAATCATTCGTGCAAGCTCTAGTATTCTCTTTGAAGTCCAAGGATCACGTTCTTGATGTGTTCAAGAATTTTCAGTCTTTGGTTGAGAGACAGACAGGGAATAAATTGAAATGCATACGTTTTGATAATGGTAGTGATTATATTGGTCCTTTTGACAGGTATTGAACATAGCAGGGTATTCGTCATCAAAAAACTCCTCCGAAGACTCCTCAGCTAAATGGTTTAGCAGAGAGGATGAAAACAACTCTTGTTAAGAGGGTTAGATGTATGTTTTCAGATGCTAAGTTGTCAGATTCCTTTTGGGCAGAAGCACTTAACATTTTTGCCTATGTTATTAATTTATCTCCTACTGTTTCTTTGAATGGTGATGTACCTAAAATAGTTTGGTCTTGTAAGAATGTTTCTTATGATCATCTTAAAGTTTTTGGGTGTAAAGCCTTTCTAAATGTTCCTAAGGATGAGAGGTCAAAGTTGGATGTCAAAACTAGGCAATGTATTTTTGTTAGTTATGGTCAAGAAGAATTTGGCTATTGTTTCTTTGATCCAGTTGAAAAGAAATTGTTAGAAGTTGTGATGGTGCGTTCTTTGAAGACCAAACACTTGAAGATATTGACAAAGCTAGAAAAGTTGATTCTTAGACCAACAAGAGCCTAGTTAATGTTGATCCAGTTCCTTTGACTATTCCACCAGGTGAAAATATTCAAGTTGATATTGAAGATGGTGATCATATTCGGAATGATCAGGATTACATTGATGCTCCAGTGCAAGATGATGTAGTTGGTGAGGAACCAACTAATATTGATGCTCCCGAGAGTCCTCTCTGAAAATCTACCAGAGAGAAAATACCTTAATCTCATTATTCTCCCAATGAGTATGTACTCTTGACTTACGGGGGAGAACCATAAAGTCTTGATGAGGCAATGGATTGTGAAGAAAAAGTGTGTGGTTTAATGCTATGGAGGATGAAATGAAATCTCTACATGATAATCATACCTTTGATTTGGTTGTGTTACCTAAAGATCAAAAAGCTTTGAAGAACATGTGGGTTTTTAGGGTGAAACATGAAGTTGGTAACCCGATTCCACGGTACAAAGCTAGATTAGTTGTTAAGGGATTTAACCAGAAAAAGGGAGTTGATATTGATGAGATATTTTCTCAGTTGTGAAGATGTAATCCATTCGTGTTGTTCTAGGCTTGGTTGCAAGTCTGAACTTTGAGGTTAAAGAGATGGATGTTAAAACTGTTTTTCTCCATGGAGACCTGGATGAAGAAATTTATATGGAGTATCCTGAAGGCTTTGAAGTCAAGGAAAAAGAGACTTATGTTTGCGAATTGATGAAGAGCTTGTATGGTCTAAAACAAGCTCTCAGGCAATGGTACAGGAAGTTTGGTTCCTTTATGAGTTAGCAGACTTCAAGAAGACTTCTTCATACCATTGTGTTTTTGTGCAAAAATTCACTAATGATGACTTCATTGTCGTGTTGTTTTATGCTGATGACATGCTTGTTGTTGTTCAAAATGCTTGCAGGATTAAAAAATTAAAACAAGAATTGAATAAGTCTTTTGCTATGAAAGACTTTGGAACAGCAAGGCAGATTCTTGGCATGCAGATTGTCTGGGATAGAGATGCCACAAAATTTTGGTTTTCGCAAGAGAAGTACATTCAAAAAGTACTTTGTAGATTTAACATGGACAAAGCTAAGGTTGTCAGTACACCTTTAGCTATGCACTTAAAATTGAATACTGGACATTTCCTTCCAATGATGGTGAGAAGGAAGATATGAAGCAAGTTCCTTATGTTTTCAGATGTTGGTATTTGATGTATGCAATGGTATGTGCAAGACCTGATATTGCTCATATTGTTGGTATTGTTATCCATTTTCTTTCTAATCCGGGAAGAGAGGATTGGAATGCTCTAAAATGGATTATGAGATATCTTTGTGGAACTTCTAGTCTGAGTTTGTGTTTTGGGATAGGGAAACCTATTCTTTGTGGTTATACTGATTCGGACATGGCTGGTGATGTTGATACTCGTAAGTCTACTTCAGGCTACTTGATTACTTTTGCAAGGGGAGTTGTGTCTTGGCAATCTAGATTGCAACAATGTGTTGTTTTATCTACTATAGAGGCTGAGCTTATTGTAGCTGTTGAAGCTTGCAAAGAATTGATCTGGATGAAGAGATTCTTGGGGGAACTTGGTTGTGCTCAAAAGAGGTGTGTGCTTTATTGTAACGATCAAAGTGTTATTCATCTTGGAAAGAATTCTACCTTCCGTGGTTGGTCTAAACACATTGATGTGAGGTATCATTGGATTCGAGATGTGTTAGATACTAAGTTGCTAGAACTTGAGAAAATCCGTATCAATGATAATGGTTCCGACATGATGACTACAATTTTACCAAAAGGAAAGCTTGAGGATTGTTGCATGATCATGGGATGGTGGATTCCTCCAATAGTTGGTAGGGGGAATTGTTAGGTTTGGGTCTTTTTCCCTTCGTATGTGGATATATTAAAGTCCAAGGTTTTGGATCTTCCATCCTTTCCTTCGTGGATAATATTAGCTCAAATTTGACAAGACCACTTTTGCCCATAAACCAAATATTATGGTGCATATGTAAGACTTTGTTTTAGGTCTTATTTTAGGAAAATCACAAGAGTAGAGAGCAGCCAATATAGAGAGAAAAGTGAGAAAGTGAAGATTTTCGCACAAGCCATAGCAGCCAATTTCAAATTGCGATTTCCAGTTTGTTTCTTGTCCGATTGAGCTGATTTTTTGACAAAGTGTTAATTTCAACTAAATATTTGATTGGGAACTAAGATAGGGTGATTTGAAGTTTTGTATCTCTAAATTTTAGCTCGTAAACAGTAGTTGCGGTTTGGTGTTTTTGCTTCTTTTATTTCTCTAGTTTTTGGTGTTATCTTGTAGTTGTGTTGCTCATTGTTTGGCAATTTTTTGGTGACCATTTTGTAGGAAACTTTTGTAACTCTTGTTTATTATAGTGGAGCTTTGGTCTTGTGATTTTTAATCTTCACACCAAAAAGGTATTCCACGTTAAATTTGACATTTCTTGTGTTGATTTATTTCTTGCTTGGTTGATTAGTTTGCTGCCCAAAACTATTTTATTCTTGCATTAGTTTGTCTTCTCTTGGTTCAAATAGAAGGAAAAATTTTTACTTGGATTTCTTCCACTATCGCCTTTGTCATGCATATATCTATTTTGTGCTTGCTTTTCTCAACAAAGTGGTATCTGAGCATTGAGTTGTTGTAGATATCTATTTGAATGATGGAGTCAAATATAAGCAAGATGGTTTATTTGAATGGTAGTAATTATCATACTTGAAAAGGCAAGACAATGTATTACAGCAAGTCAATTTGCCTTCTAAAATTTATCCATGTAGAAATTACTTCCATCACTCTTTTTTCATAAACTATACTCCTTATAAATTATTTATAACGATAGCATTTTTATTCTCTCATTGAATAAGTGGTGAAAGAACTGTTCATATCCCATTCTTTAAACTACTGAATACTTGTCTTTTGTCTCTAACACTCTTTTTCATAGTGAAGATAGAATTTTAATTTTTCATGTGCTTTTTGTGATACTGCTTTATTGCTAGCACAAGGAAATTGCTCAAACAATTCCTATTTTACCCTCACCAACTCTTCCCTAATTGCAAGCTACTTAAACACGTCTTTAAATTATTCTTATCTTCAATATCAGTTGACCAATTCTGTTTGACAATCTCTTCAAAGATTTATTTTTCTACACAAAACTTCAAAAAATGGGAAGGTTTATGAATAACCTAATTACCAGAACCACAGGATAAAAGTAGAGGAGCATGATCTGATCTTTTTTTGACTAGATGTTGTAACCTCAGTAATACAAATCTAATAACCTCTTATTAACCATCACTTTATCAAACCTTTTGAAAATGCAATCTTCATCAACCTTACCGTTCAACCAAGTGAATGAGCTTTGAGAAAAGTTAATATTAAATAACTCACAAAAATTTATGCAGAACGCAAAATCCTCATATTCTTATGGATAGACAAGTAGACCACCTATTTTCTCCTCTTGCCCCGTAATAATATTGAAATCACCACCTTATATTTAAGTTACTGGCAAATAGGTCAAATATAGTATTACTTGTACAAATCTGATGCATGCTAATATAATCATTCTTCAAAGCTCATATGAATAAAATAACTTTGACGAGAAATACTTTCTTATATCTCATTTTTATGAATTCTCCTTTCAAGATCAAAGAATTCTGCATGTCACTCAATGTAACTTCTTTAAGCAAAGAACATATTGCCTTATGAAAACTCTTCAAGAGTTCAATTCAAATTATTTACTTGCATAACAAAACAAAAGATTCTTGATTTATTTAATCCTTATAAGGATTATAAACAAGTTTTTCAAAAATTTGAATATTTTATATGCATTTGAATTCATCGGATAATTTCATATCAATTTTCTCATGTGACAACATTCAATATTAAATGTATGATATCTTATAGAGTCTAGATTGCAAGTCAAATAAGTTTTAGGCTTACCAAAATGCATCATTCCACTTTTTTAATTTTCACTTGATAATTATTTCTATGCGAAGATGCTTTAATAACTTAGAATTCGTATCATCGTATTCTTTTACGATATTGCACATATTATATCATACATCATTTTGTATTGGTTTCACCATACGACATAACTTATTAAGATCTCATAACTTCATTATTTTCATATAGCTACTCCCTCATGAGGTCTCATGAAGTGGAATGTCATAGGCTCTTTAAGAGGACATTGTCTCCTTATAATGATCATTTTGATTCTTTTTCTTCTCCCCTTTTCATGGATTATTTTATTTATAACCGATCATTCTATCATACTTCATGGACGTCGTAGACTCTATCTTTTAGGACATTCAATAGGAGCACTTACAACTCTTGATTGCTTCTTATCTCCCCCTTATTTTAGATTAGCTAACATACATGTCAATCTATGTAGAAGGATTTATATTTGTTCATCATGATATATTCGTTAATCTTATACTACAAATCAAAATTACAACTCTTGATTGCTTCTTATCTCCCTCTTATGTTAGATAAACTAACATATATATCAATCTACGTAGAAGGATTTATATTTGTGCATCATAATATATTCATTAATCTTATACTGCACATCAAAATTATTAGACGAAAAATATTTGTTCCCTGACCATAAATCAATTAAGAAAAAAGTTGATCTTAAAATTTATTGGTATGATGCATACAATTATTTTTGTATGTAATATTGTATTTCATATCAACACATGAACTTTTGTTTTCATAAGCAATGATTTCACTATTTATCTGAGACATTTAATGTCACATCATCTTGAATATTTATCAATATTATAAAGATAAATTTTCTTGATTACATATTATTTAAGTTGTGATCTTAACTCAATTATCTTGCACAAATAATTTTGTAAAATGACAAACTGCAAGTTGACAACAAGCGCATACGTGATTATCTCATAGATACATCTCTTTATCATATCACATGATAGGTAAATGGACACATATTCACATTTTATATTTTTTAGAATTTAGTGATTTAGTCCCAACATTAGTTGATCCAATCAACTTGTCATAAAACAAGCAACAAAAGAATTTTCGAAGAATCTTCTAGCTATTCAATGTATGTCCATTACGCAGTATGCACATCTTTGGAATGACCACATTATTCATGTCAGCTTATAAAATTATTAGTATTCATAAACTCTAAATTTACTGTGTCATATGTCTTTTGCTTTATTAAATTTCTAATTTACTATTATATGAGCAAATTTAGATTTACTACTCCGAGAGTAGTTTTAAGATTCATTTCTTCTCAATCACTCTATCTCTTTAGAAGGTGAGTCGTGATCCCATCACGATAATATACATATGTGTGCTGATAAGCTTTGTTTTACTCTATCACTTTTACTTTAGTATTGAGTTTATTCATTAGGTGGGTGAATAGGTCAATAAATATCCCCACATATGCGTTCTAGGAACGTAGGGAACTCAATCTCGACTTTGGTTGATAATGGTCTCACAATTAACCTGCCTTGATAACAAAAAATACAAGAAACTTTACCATTTAAAGAAACATCAGTTTCCTTAATGAATGTCCATTTGAATTTTCTATAATTTATTTCATCATTATAGACTCATGCAAGATGTCTCAAACGATTATGCCAAAGTATGAAAGTATTGAAGTAAACTTCTTATTTACTACAGAATGTATAAGAATTGTACTAATTATTGTCCAATACAAGCCTGAATATAAAGCATGAAACTTCTCAATAATACATGTCTGCCTAAAGACATTCTTGGTAATACCATGTTCAAGATCAAAGGTCGCTTCCTTTTCCACGCCTAGCATGGTGGGCTCACACCTCATTCACTTCAGAAAATCGATTTATCTTTTTAGCATTTATCAAAAGTTTTCATTCTTCATGAATGGAACACAATCATGTGAGCATATCAAATTATGATAGATTGAGTACCCATTCCATGTTCATGTACTCATTTTCTTTCTGACATATTATATATTGCAACAATATTCACTTTAGGGAGTGGAGCGATTTCAATAAAATAGATTTCATGACTAATTTTATCAAAAGCACATTATTTTGCTTTAGTAATCAATACATCATCACTGTAGTGTATTAGAACCAAAATCCAATGTTTTATCCATGTAAAAGCATTTTAGCCATAAATTAATAGGACTTAAACCCAACATCTTATCATTATGGTGCATTGAGATTTTTAGCCCGATACCTTATCCTTTTGATGCAATAGGACTTTAGTTTTATCATCTTACCCTTAACCAATAACTAATGACAGTCGAGGCCTCAATGAAAGAACACATTACTCGAAAATACATTTATTACTACTAAAAAATAGCCAAAAAATGATGGTCAAAAGTGATGGACTGCGTCGCTTTTTTGGTCAAAATCAACGAAAAGGTGATGCAGTGACCTCCGTCGTTTTTTAGCTCGACGCTTTTTAAAAAGCGACGGACTGCATTGCTTTTTGACTCTTAAATTTCTAAAAGGTGATGCAGTCCATCGCTTTTCTGGACGTTTTATTTTTCAAAATCCTAGAAAGCGACGGACAAAAGGACCCTACACATAGCTTTATTTGAAATTTTATTTTGAAGATCCCAGAAAGGCAACGGACAAAAGGACCCTGTCCATCGCTTTTCTGGAAATTTTATTTTCAAAATCCTTGAAAAGCGACGGACATAACCACGTTATCCGTCGCTTTTTTTGCAATTTTTTTTACAGCAAAAACTGGCAATCAGTTTCCGCTACTCCCCTGCAAATGCAATTCAATTAAATTATACACTATTCAGCTCAATCAAACACATACAATTAGGAACTATCTAACCAAAATATAAAACAACAAACTTAAATAACATTCAAAAGTATCTAAAATACAAATTAAAGACTTATAAAGTCTTTCAAAATTCATTTCAAAATTTTAAAAAGTTTATATGTCTAGAGATCTAAACTAGGGAGTGGGATCTGCATAAGCATCCTCATCACTATCATCGTCGGTGTAATCGGGAACCGAAGTAGTAGGTTGACAATCGAGGTTCGTCACTTGTTTTTTGATTTGCTGAACGGTCTCACTCACAAATTCTTGTTCATCTACTCTTCTGCACTCGGACTGTGCCAGTTCCGCTGTAAGTTTAGCTATTTGAGCCGATATAGCAACAATTTGAACACCATCAAGTGCCTCGGCTTGATGTGACAATCCAATACCTTCTAAGCCTGACTGGAGTCGTCTTACATTATTTCGACAGCCTAGACCATAAACTCTACCCATGTGTGTCCGGTACCACTTTTTCTTTCCAAATCTGGGTGAAAAGTTCAGGTGTCAATTGGACCGAACTATCTAGATTCTCGACGACGTATTGATGAAACTCATTCTACATATTAAATACAAAAATTGACATCAATGTACATACATATTATAAATATATTTAGCTATTAATATATATTATTCATGATAAATGACTTACAAAATTTGTTCATCCCTTTCCTCCACCCACACATCTGGATCCGATACATTCTCTTTCTTCCTAATATGAGTCTTCTTGAAAACCTCCGGTACAATGGGAGTGCGTCCCAATTTTTTTCCTATAAATAAAAATTGAAATTTATTACGATATATATGTATATAACTAATTATTTATTTAAAAGTTTGAATTAGAACTTACTATTTCTCTTACAATTGCTCTAATGGTCTTTGCACTCTGATGTGCAACGAGCCATCCTTAAGCTTGTCTCTAGTCTTTTTGGTTTGTCCTGATATTGCCTTAAACTTGTTTGTTACAATACAGACTCAATTCATCAAAAAGATGAGACAACATCCAATTTGGATGTTCAGCACTATCCCAAACTTTCTTTACACAGTGAGACAGTCTGGCGGATGCCTTCCTCTCAAATGTGATTGCAATGACATATTTGTGTCTTGGCTAGAAAGTACACAAAATAAATAACTTTTTAACTTGACCTAGTTTAGTTTTGACTTAATTCCAACAACTAAATTCATCAACAAAATCACATTATTTAATTTAACTTATCAAAACAACTTAACAATTTTTTAAAGCTAAGTGTCAACACTAGATGAACACAAATCGATCTTGCATGAAAATCAATTTGTCATCAATAGGATCTACTAGTGTTGGTACTTATTTTTAATAAGTATATTATTTCTAAATCTAAAGCTAAGTGTCAACACTAGATGGATACAAATCGATCTTGCAATAAAATCAATTTTGTCATCTATAAGATCAACTAGTGTTGGTACTTATGCTAATCAAATATATTATTCCTAAACTAAAGCTTAATATCAACTCTAGATGGACAAAATCGATCTTGCATGAAAATCAATTTTATCATCAATAGGATCAACTAGTATTGGTAGTTATGCTAAAAAACACATTATTCCTAAGTTAAAGCTTAATATCAACACTAGATGGACACAAATTGATCTTGCAAGAAAATCAATTTTATCATAAATAGGATCAACTAGTATTGGTACTTATGCAAAACAAACACATCATTCTTAAATTAAAGCTTAATATCAACACTAGATGGACACAAATCGATCTTGCAAGAAAATCAATTTTGTCATCAATAAAATCAACTAGTGTTGATACTTATGCTTAACAAACACTCGATGGATACACAAAAAGTATCACAAAGTTAATTGAGTTCAAAGTTCAATTAGTAAGTTCAAATTAATTGAGGTCATCAAGATTAGTTATTAAGTTCTAAGTTCAATATTCATGTTCTAAATTCATGTTCGAGTTATAATTTCAAGTTCGTTCAACTTCAAATTCTAATTTCAAGTTCTAAGTTCAAGTTGAAGGTCTAATTTCAAGTTCAAGTTCAAGTTCTAAGTTCTAAGTTCAAGTTCAAGTTCAACTTCTAATTTCAAGTTCAAAATCTAATTTCAAGTTCAAGTCTAAGTTCAATTTCAAATCTAAGTTCAAGTTCAAGTTCAAGTTCTTATTCCAAGTTCAAACTCTAAGTTCAAGTTCAAATTCTAAGTCCAAGTTCAAGTTCAAGTTCAAGTTCTAAAAGTTTAAGTTCTAAGTTCAAGTTCAAGTTCTAATTTCAAGTTCAATTTCAAATTCTAAGTTAAAGTTCTTATTTCAAATTCAAGTCTAAGTTCGACTTCAAATTCTAAGTTCAAGTTCTAGCTCTAATTTCAAGTTCAAATTCAAATTCTAAGTTCAAGTTCAAGTTCTAATTTTAAGTTCAAGTTCTAATTTCAAGTTCAAGTCTAAGTTCAACTTAAAATTCTAAGTTCAAGTTCAAGTTCAAGTTCAAGTTTTAATTTCAAGTTGATGACATTCAAAAATTCATCATCTGCTCATAACACTTCATGAATTACTAATTGCTAAGTTCAAATTAACACTTTACTAACTAAAAATCAATCAAATCCAAAAAATTCTTAGTTCAACCTCAAATAACATATTCTCAAAGTTTAAACTAGTCCTAAAATCAAAAAATTCAAATTATTCACTAACTAACAATGCCCAATTTTATTTTATTTTTAAAAACCTAAAATAAAAATCTTTAATTTTCTATACTTAACTAACAACAATCAAATCAAACTGACAATTGTATAATACAAACAAAAATAATAAGATATTAACTAACAATCAATTATAATAACTAGAAATAAAAAAATTAAACACTTGCGTTCACAAAATAAGAGAGGTAGTAGCTGGCACTCACGAGCAGCGATGACGACCGGCGATGGCGACGGGAAAGGGCGATGTGCAGGGAGATCGATAAAGAGAACGGACAGAATAAGGGTTGAGAGAGAGAGAGAGATAAGAAAATAAGAAAAAACTGATCTATCTTTCCGATATTTAATAAAATCGATGGATAGCGCCTCTAAGTCCGTCGCTTTTTTAAATATAATTGACCAACATTTTGACCAAAAAGCGACAGACTAGGAGACATTGTCCATCACTTTATTAAAATAATGACCATATATTTTGACCAAGAAGCAACAAACATAATGTTGTTGTCCGTCGCTATGATAAAAAAATAATTAATAATATAAAATAAGTTAAAAGTGACGGACTAAGTCGTTATTTTTTAATTTTATATAATTATTTTTAATAAAAGCGACAGACGAGGTTGCCATTTATATTAAATAAATAATTAGTAATTCATTATACTCCGAAAAAAAAAAAAGACGGACTAAGAGATGACGTCAGTCGCTTTTTGTAAAATAATTTTAAAAATAATTATTTTTATTAAAAAGCGACGAACAGTGTGGCAAATGGTATCACTTTTCAGTCCATCATTTTTTTAGTACTTTTTTAATGGTAATTAACTATGTGAAATAAACTCTATTAGTTACTCTAATAAAGAAATCAAGTGAATATCAAAAAGGGAAGATGGTCCTGACATTAGCATTGAAATACTAAGTAATTTAATTCCTTACCTCACATCCATATTAGTAAGTTGCAGTATTCGCCACCCTTCGATGCTTCAATTGATATGTAACAATCAGTGATGGATCTAGGATTTGAAGATTATAGGTGCTTACTTTTTTTAACGTCTTTTAAAAACTAATATTTTTCATAGTTTAGTTAGTAAATGAAATACTAAAATAGAAAAGTGAAAAAACAATGAATCAAAAAGAGAGAGAAAAACATAAAGAAAAGTAAAAGTGTAAAAATAATAATACAGTTGGCACTCGAGGACCATAACACAAACTTTTACTTCAGTCTAAGAACCAAAGCCCCCATCATCCCTTTTGGTTAATGGGTGCTCAAAAACTAATTATATCGATCTTTTAATATTTTCGACAAACATATACAAAATTTCCGTCGAAGTCAAGGGGTGCTCGACCACCCGCTCAGTTACACAAATTTGAATTGGGCATATCTACAAGTTAGAAAATCTCAATAGGACAGAGACTCGTGTAAATAACGTGTTATGAAATGATATAAAATAAGACAAAAGTAAAATAGGTAGAAGAGAGAACACTTTCTAAATGATATTTGGACATTTACAAATTTAATTTGCAATCTAGGAAAATCCATCTATATATACAAAAAAAAATTGATTTGTTCCCAAAAAAATGAATAGAGGATATTTTTAGACCAAAAGATGGATGGAGAATATTTTTAGATCTTTTCTTATAGTTCAATGGTATTTATATTGAAATTTGGTTGAATTTTATTGAGAAATACCATTTCTTACTTAATCTCCCTCCCTCTTGCAATTTAGATATTGTTTCAATTTATTCTTCAAAACAATTCTACTCCACCGCACATATTTTCCACTTTTAGTATTTTCTCATATATATATATATTATATATATATATATATATATATATATATATATATATTAGGAGCGGAGGTCATAATATGTGGAGTAGAATTTTACTTTTTTAAAAAGTATATATATAAAAAATAATATCAAAAAGAAATCAGAAAAGAGTAGGAAAGGGGTGTCTGAAGTTTAAGAAGTATTTCATTAAAGAAACTTTAAAAATAAAAGGATAGAGGTTTGTTGGGGGTGGAGATGAGGTGGTAGCCTGGTAGGTGAGGTGAGAAAAGTATTATAAATTTTATACCATAAGACAATAATAATTATTTGGAAAAATTACTAAAATACACTACTTTAATTTATTTAATTTCATTAATTCCCTACTGATGTATTAAATTACAAAAATCCCTTTTTTTATCCCAAATGATACTAATTAAATTTTATACATTAATTTCATGTCCAACACATAAAAGATACTCAAATTCACAATTTAAATTAGATACTTTAATTTTTATATACTTATCAATAATTCATATAAATATGATGCTTAAATAACAGATGTATGACAGTATGATACACATATACTATTATTTGATACCTTAATATATACGAAATATAAGTAAAAATAAAAAAAAGAATCATTCTATCATGATAATGATACTTAATAAAATTAATTGAACATACTAACAAATATATTAAAAAATCATGATAAGATTGAAAAGATACTTAATACAACTCATCTTATACTAACATATAAAAAAACAGGTTAACATGATACTTACAAAATACTAATTGAAACTATATATATAAACGAAATATTAAATTTAAAATATATTTCTTTGATACATTAAATTTCATGTCCAACACATGAAAAGATACTCAAATTTTAGCTATAACAGTTACAGAAAAAAAAATATTCAGTCATTTATATTTAAGTATCATTTCTATTTTATAAAGTATCCAGAATTCTTAAAAATAAGGGATTTTTGGTAAATATCGATATTATAGGGATAGAATGTAATTTATCATTTACAGTATGTCATTTGCCTAATTTTTACTTATTATTTCTAAAAAATATTTTTCTTTTTTTAAGAATAAGAGACTGTAATCTTTAGCGTTAACTACTATAATAGTTATTTAATTTTTAACAATGTTAAAATAATTTATTCAGGTGAAATGTCATGTGAAACAATCTTTGCAAATAAAAGATACAGTGTATTTATTTACACACCTTCAAAATATATTTCTCAAACTAATAAGTTCACGCTTTCAATAATCTAGATATAATGCATTTGGAACGGCAATAGCATTTCTTGTTGATAAAAAGTACAATATCAAATATACATTGTTACTAAATGCTTACAAATTGAAGCCATGCACACTATTATCATTACAGAAATAACACAACAATCTAACTTAGAGCACACAAACTACGCGTACAGAGCAACTATCCAACAAAGTATTCAACACAAGCTAAAATCTTAAGTACATCAACTATCAACACACAACAAATAAAAGATGTCCTTCCAAATGTTCATATCATACTGAAGAAGACCCTGTTTTGGACACATGAGATAACGCGTCCTCAAATTGATGCTCGTCGGGTTTGCCTGCACCTAAGCATGGTGGAATGAAAGATCTGTACACAATTTCCATGTTCGGAACTTCCTTTAGTTCGTGGGAAACAACCTCAAGGGCTGGAGATGTAAAGAACCGACGGAATTTCTTCTGACAAATGAAAGCAAAGATCAACGAGATGATGGGAAGTGGAAAAAGAACTGGAGTAGGCTTGAACTTTTTAACACCAAAGTAACCTAACATGGTAACTTGATACAAAATCAAGGTAGCTATCATGCGCGTGTAAATATGGGGCCACATTCTTCCGTAGCTCTCGAATGAGGGAACATACACTTTGAGTGCCTGTTTGGAAACAAAAACAAAATTCACATTTTCATTTGATTATAAATACTAAAATGCCAAAACAACTACTATAATCTCTTTGATTGGACAGTGTTTAAGAAAGAAGGAACAACTTTTGGCAAATACAAAAAGTCCCTTTTATAAAACTTGTGGTCTTTATAGATAGTGGGGAGCTAGTAATAGTCACCTGATTCCGGAGAAGAAGCCACCCTAGACCAAAGTATACCACACCAAACGGAATAATTATTGGAGCTATGACGGAATAGCACAGGACAATCGTCATAATCAGCATATCATTGGGAAATCGAGTTGCATAGCCTAGATCACCAGGAGCCCAAGCCTCCTTTATCTCAGCTTCAGTTTTGCACAAATACTTCTTCTTGAGATGGAATATGATTAGAGGAACTATTCTAGATAGTTCCAGCCCGTAGCCAACAAAGAATCTGAGATCAGCAAAATCATTAAGACTATTTCCTTCAGCAAAAAGATGATGTGCCTTTCTCTACCTACTATATCATCATATGGAGAAGCAGAACAGAAACTACCAAGAAATTACTAACATTCAGGACCATAAAACACCTTGAGTTGAGCAAATAGAATAACTTCAACGATCCGTAAATAAGATTAGAAGGAGCATTAGTATTTTTTCCTGTAATTACTAGCTATGAACTGACATGGGTACACTTGATAAAAATAGTAACTCAGGGACCATCTAAAGGAAAATTCATTTATACAAGCCAAAGACGCAAAGTATGATAGCTTAGGAGAACAGTTGACCCATGCCACACTCAGTTCAAGTCTAACATTTCCCAGCTCTTAAGTTAGAAACGGAACAAACAGCAGACATAACCGACAACATACCGTTATAAAAAATAATAAAATAAAAAGAGTAGCGGAAAAATAAAAGGGAAAGCATGCTAGACTTACTTCACAGGCACAAGATCAAGAAGAAAGTTGCGAGATAAAAAAGAAGCTGAAGATATAGAAGTGAAAGTGAGCTCCAGACTTACTTCAAAGCCACAAAAGTCAAGAAGAAAGTTGCATTCTGTGGAAGGCTTTTTGCCAACACACGAAAAATAGAGTTGGGATCATGCTCGATGCTCTTGAAGGAAGTGAATAGAGTTCCACCCAGAGTAACACCAATAAATACATTCAACACGGTGAAATAAAAATATTTTCCTGAAGCAGCTCTTGTCACGTGGCTTTTTGATGGGATGCCCTCTGCTTTGGATAGAAACAGAAGAAACTTTGGCAACAAAGCCAAAAATAAGATAAGTGCAAGTTGAGGTAAATACGCTTCTAGCACTGTCTTGACGACCTCCAGCTTAACAACCGGTTTCAAAAACGGGAACAGCTTCACCAAATTGTCTAAAGTTGTCAATGCAGAAATGAACCCAATCGGAATTATGTAAAAGAATATGGTCAGAAACACAACAGCGTACACAACATACTGGCGAATTATTCTCTCATAAAACTTTTTTGAAAGATTAGTCCAAATCAACTGTCGGGGTTCTGGAGCATCTATAACAGTCCATGTGTCAACTATTGGGGCATGTAAATTCTGTGCTGCTGAAGCTGCAGCCACCCTGCTGTTGAAAAAGACAAGTGCAGATGATTGTTGTTTCTCTTTGAGAGTCACCTTTTGTTCGGCTTCTAACTTTTCGATCAACTCCTTAATCTTATCATTGTAGAATTCAATTGAATCCACCTTTTCACCGATAATTCCAAGGAAACCAGTTTTATGTGAGGGTTTTAGTGCATCAGGTTTTGTGTTCTTTGACTCTGCATAGATGGCTTCAGCACGTTCAAGCTTCTTTTTATACCCTTCCAACTCTTCATAAATTTTGTTGACCTGATAAAAATCAGACACTTTGAATCTACAAGAGATTTGAAATTTAGGCTAACGAAATACTAACAGAGTATCTAGTAAATGGCACACAGGCTCATCCTTCAAATATTAAGTTTTAGGAAATGACAGGTGATGGGCATAATGAGCACAAACCCATCCTTAGAATATTGGTGAAAACATGAAGTAATGCTACATTTTGTAAAATGAGCATATGGAAGTAATACAACTATCTATAGTGGAAGAATACTTGAACAATACAGAAATCTAAGATATTACCTTCTTATTGTCTGTCACCACCATTGATCGATAAAAAGTTTCAGGGTAGATTGCACTAAAGTATGAATCTATCTGCTCTTTTCTACTTTGACTCTCAGAAACAGAAGGAATATCCCTGACAAGAATAGCAAATTGATCGGCTCTAACTTCTGGAGACATAAGAGCTTTAGCTCTCAATTCTGCAACATGCTTGTATGCTCTCCAGAGAGATAAGTAAGAAACAATGGAAACCCAATATGTGGCAACTATAAATGCCCACAACCTCGCACCTGAATTCTGCAACACCAATGGACAAAAATCAATATATAAGAATTCATTCCGTGGCAACAAAATGAAGAAAAATAAAGTAACAGTGGATGCACAGATTATGTACAATGAATCAAAAATCTGTAGATAACAGCCTATATGGTAACGATAGAGAAAAAAAATGGAGGGGAAAACATAGCATGTTTTGTTAATTTAGACAAATGCCTATAAAAATGGACCCTTGTGTAAACAGTGCTGCATTGTCAAATTAGGCTTAGGCTACACTAGCATCGTGAAACACTGGTTTACATATATTTATAGATAATGTTAAGGAAAAGTCTAAAGAACTTACACCAACTTGCCCCATAGATAACTTATCAAGTTCATTGAAAGTCCCCTTGCTGGTGGTGTTGACTGTCCTTATAGTATGATCGGTTGCGGCAACTGGTAGAAGTACAGGCAGTAGAACAATGCCCGAGAATACAAATATGCCCAAGGCTGAAAAGATAAATGGTGTTATACAAGAATTTCTTTACACTCTCCAGTTTACCTAATGCAAATGAACTCACATTTGAGGTTGCAACAACTTGGCTACGACTTTTGAAAATGGATTCAATGAAGGAAGCAAGCAAAACTTGAACAAGTTGAGAATCATCTATTACAAGTTCAGAGAACATTTCAAAGGTTATAGTTGCTTGTACAACTACAACGAACTCCACAATTTACTGTTACTATTGGGTTGATTAAATTCTCTTTTCCACTTATTTCGCTCATTATTTTTTTATTTTAATCAGTAAATTGAGCACCTTACTTGGAGAATTCACTTAAAACATTCAAATCACCAGTTGGTAATCAACTTGTTACATTTACACAACGCTTTGGTTCATTTTTCCCAAATCTTTCGCAAGTCAATTCTGGTCTACCTACCATTAATCATGTCATTCACACAAACCATTAATAAGTTATGGATGAACTAAGTTTAAAATCCCTAGCTTGTTGACATCACATTGTATTTTATCTCTTCTGTAATTTTATTTCTCGTAGTATACCCAATATTAAAATCACTATAATTTTAATGGAAATCAAATATAGTCATCAAATTATTTTTTTGTTCCTTCTTTTCTTAGTTGTATTTGTCCACTATTCCATCTATTAGTAGTTTTACATTGTTAGGGATGATTTTTTATTAGTTTATCACTCGATATAGTATCATTGTCTATTGCTCTTTTTTCAATATAACATAGACAAAAAAATTTATTCTTGAAATATCCTTTAATTTTTTTTCTTCAATAGCTTACCATGCTTAAATTGGAAGTGTTTTAAGAACCATTTTCAAGAACCAGATCTTGGAAAACATTTCTAGAAAATTTTCCTCTTGTTATCAAAGAACACTTGTCGCCTACATACTGAAAAGATTTTCAAACACTATTTTTGTAAATCCCTTATTCCAAAAAGAATTTTCTTTGAAATAAAATCATAATCTATGATTGAGTTAAACAACAATACACTTTGGAAGCAAAAAGTATTTACCACCACAGACAAAATGTTCCGGTAGAAAACAACATTAAATTAGAGGAATGGAATTATTTCCCCACACACCAAAAAAAAAAAAAAAGACAAGAGGATAGTAACAAATTGAAAATGCAGCAGTGTTAGTCTATTTTTATTACTATGAGAAAAGCTAAACATAATTAACTTGGCTAAGGCTATCCATTGTCCCTATGATTTTAACTTCTCTACACTCACATCACATTATAAAAGATTTTTTATACTTGTAGCAAGAGCAGGGTCAATCAAATACACGACAAAGTTATCCCATGGATTGAGATATCTCATTATTTTATATATATACATATATATATATATATACATATATATATATATATATATATATATATATATATAACTTATCATATCATTAATGGTGGATTCCTATACTAATAAATATTCGTAACCAACGGTAGAATAAAATAATTCCTTATTTAATCTCAAAAAATTTATCTCTCCTTACTCGTACGGTTACATATATTTAACCCAATTTCTTTTTTTATTTTTTTTAAATATTACTTTTCACCAAAACGTAAGATCCTAAAAAAATGGTTGAGTTGGTTGGTTTGATTTGAGGCAACCATTTACTTTCCTCATTATGCTTCTACCGAACTCTCTCCCCCATAAAAATAACTGAATTTAAAAAAAAAAAAAAAAAAATTGGGAGTAGAGTGTTCCTAAGAAAGGTCACCCCATTAACATGATGAATGCATGATTGAAATTTGAAAAATTAAAATGTTATGCTTACTTGAGATTTAAGATTTGAACCCTAAATAACAATTACTACTAAACTAAGATAAAAATGAGTAATATTTTGGTGGATTGAGACAAAGATAATAATAACTTGTTTAATTTAAAAATAAATAAAAGTTACCAGTGGCAAGGAAAACAAAGTAGACAGCAGTATCAACTCCAGACATGTTGATTATATCAGTTTCAGATGATGAAATAGCTTCCCTCATCCAAGCAAAAGGGTTCCGGGTCATGTACCCACCTTCAACCGGATTCATACCTTTTAAGATCCGGTTTGGATAATAAACCTCAGCATTCCCTGATTTTCTTGAAAGCCATGTGAATAGAAACATCAAAATCACAAATAAAATAAATGAAGTTGCTAAAGATGTCAAAAATGAAGAAAAATCCATTTTGAAGATTGCTTGTTAGTTTTCAAAGCAAAAATTTAGAGTAACCGTTGTAGGAAAAAATATCTACCAACTATAGTACATGATTGCGTGGGAATAGTGTGTTTATTTATTATATGCCGACTTGTTTAAATGCACAAACAGGAAAGAGGTGAAAGCGAAAGTTGAATTGAAAGAGAGATGGTGAAGAAACAGTGGATATAGGTGGCACATTTTGGGGCCGAGTTTGGAGGAAGAGTGGGAAAAAAAAAAGTGTTGTTGGACAATGACTATATTACCCTACTTGTCATCATTATCTAATATGCTTTTGTTATTTTAGGAAAAAGAATTACTATAAAAAGAGATACTAGGAAAATAAAAATTACCATAAAAATAAGTGGTGGAGTTTTGAAATGTCTCTTTCCCTTTTAATCATAGATTTTGAGTCTAAGCCATTTGAATTAAATTATTTTAAAAAAAAATAATAATATCAATTTATTACAAATGATTCAAAATGATTTTTTTCATTATATTAGATCAAAAATATTCTTTACCTATTAGAAATAATTTAAATTTGCTTTATTTCTAACAAATTAAAAGCATTTTTTTATTCAATAAGTGAAAAAGAAAACAGAAATTTCATCTAATAGGGGAAAGAAAGACATTTATGTACCATTTATATAATATGGTAAGAATACTATTTTAAAAATTTTAAACTATTTTTTTAATAGAAAGCACTTTATTTCTAAAAATATTTTCACATAAATAGGAATTTATCGAATCTCAAAGCATATAATAAGTAACTAAACAAGATAAAAATATAAGAAAAAAAGAAGATTTTTTAACGTATCGAGAAGTATGACTAAAATTTGTCATCCTAAATGTATAATAATATTTATTTTTAAACATAAAATTCGTCATCCTAAATGTACAATAATATATTTTTTAATCATAAATTTGTCATCCTAGATGTGTAAATATTTATTATTATTATTATAAGGACATGTCATTGAACGTAAATAAAATTATTGTAGTTTCTTATTAGGGAAAAGTATTAAAATTATCTCTTAATTTTATTTTATTAGTTGATTTTATTTTTATCGTTAAAAGTAAGTTATTTTTATTCCTTCTATCAATAAATTTAACAAATATTTCTCATCCTTAGTTGGAAAGCCTCAAATTAATTAAAGTTATTCAATTTTACTTACCCAGTTTTAACCCAACGCGTCCCACTTAATGATATAATTCATTTCTTTTATTCAAATCAACTTTGTTATCCCTACAATAACCATCACCACCAAAGCCACCACTCTCTCCAAAATCTCCTTCACCACCTTGACGGTCTACTTGGACCCCAAGGAGCGTAATAACACCGAGTACAAACTGAAAACTTTTTCTGCACTTTATCGGAAGCTTTCAAGCAAAAATGTCGTGTTCGAGTACCCCATCACTGAGGCTTGAAGATACAAAATAGTGATGTTTGATATCTTTGTTGCAAAATTACAAAATTAGTAGCTTCTTATAAAGTTTTGGCGTTTAAATTTTGCTTCGAAGGCAAAACACAATATTTAGACAATTATTGGATCTCATTGAAACTTTGTTACAAAAAAATATACATATATTTGATACTAACAGTGTATGTTTGATTGTATAATTGTGTACCGAAGTCATTGTCTATATTCTTCACAAGGGAATCACTAAATCTAAAGAAGTGAAGAAGTTTAAAAGTTAAGGGATGTCGCTACTTTATAGTAACAAGAAGGGTGATTTATATGTTAAATTTGAGGTTTCTTTTCCCACGTCATTGACAGAAGATCAAAAGAAACAGATCAAAGAGGTTCTTGGATAGGATACAATATATTATTTGGTGGTGGTTTCGGCGGCGGTGGTGGGAAAAACAAAGTTGATTTGGATAATAGAAATGAGTTATATTATTAAGTGGGTCGAATCGGATTAAAATTGGGTAATTTAAATAAAATTGAATAATTGTATTGATTTGGGGCTTTCCATCCAAGGAGGAGTATATTTGTTAAATTTATTAATGACAGGGATAAAAATAACTTATTTTTAATGGCGGAGGTAAAATCAACCAATAAAGCAAAGTTTGATGGATAAATTTTGATCCTTTTCCTTATTATTATTATTATTATTATTATTATTATTATTATTTTGTTTTTATTTTGTTTTTATTGTTGTTGTTTCTGCTAAATGAATTTTATTTTATTATTTGTTTGCATTTTGCTAGATTAATGGATAGAGATGTAAAATAAATTTATGATTGAAGCATGATGGTGTTTAAACTAAATCTTAGATTGATTATTAGTAATTAAATTTAATGAAAAAAATTTATAGATAAGTGAATTATCTTTTTAAAAAATGGCAAAGTGGTCTGATAGACACTTGTACTTGTATGAATTTGTATTGTAAACCCTTCTATTTAATATTTTGTCAACTGAACCCTTTAACTCAATTAAAATGAGATTTTTAAATCCGTAGACCGTTGATTAAGCTTATGTGGCATTTATTTTGCTGACTCAATTATATCACGTGGTGTCACACTTAAAAAGGCGAGTGAAAGCAATTAATTTTCTTTTAAAATAATTAAATAAAAAAAATGAAAAAACAAATTAAGGATCCCAACCCCCCCCCCCCTCTTTTTTTCTCCCTTGCTCCGACGTTCTCCTTTTTTTTCTCCCTTTGCTTCAACGTTTTGAGAAATTGACACAGATCTCAGCGGCCCTTGCGGCTGCATTTTCATCTGCATCTCCGTCTATTTTGTCCATTGAACCTCCATTATTGATTAGGTGTTTTAGTGAGTTATAGCAGTATGAATGTAAGTTTTCAGATGTTGAACAAGAAGACTGATTTCGCCCCGTGGTTATCGGTCTTCTATGATGGTTATGTGATGATATTGTTTCGATGGCGATTTTGCTCCAATGGCTTGCTTCGCCCATTCTATTTATAGATTTCTTTTTTCTGTTTTAAGATTTGAGTTTGATTGTGCGTGATCGTATTGTTCGAGCTTTAAAAATCTACCATAAAATTCAACTTTAAGAAACGTTGTGTGGTCATATGAGTTTTGAAATCTGGATTAGACTTGTGTTTTTTTTAGCTTCATACTCATTTTCAAAGAACAAAAAAGTTAGAAGGGAGATTGTTTGTTAGTCTATATAGCACCATAACAATTTAAGAGTGCTCAACTAAGCTGTAAAAGTGGAATCTGGTCAATTTGCGTAGCTTAACATTTTAGATCAATGAAAAAAATTCAAATTTTTGTATTCTTGGCTTGCCCAAATTATCAAGTGAAATTGAAATTAAAGGAAAAAGAAAGTGATTCTATAGGATAATAGTTATATCTCACAAGATAATTTGAGAAATTAATTTTGTGTTTTCATTTTTTGTCTCTGCGTTTGCTGGTTGGTTGAAGGAGGTGGAGGAAAATTTTGGTGGTTGTGGATTGAGGGAGGTGGAGGAAAAGTGAGAGAAATAGAAAATTTATTATTTTTATTTTATATCTAAGTGTCTTTTTAGTTAATAATTGGCCAAATACATACGCAGGTCCCTAAAGTTGTTCGCGCTTTTCTCCCAGGTACCTCAATTAACAAAGATTCCTATTAAATCCTTTAACCCCTATAATTTGATCCTTTTAAATATTTTTGGCTGATGTGGAGCCAAACGTGATCTCACGTCCTGTAAGCGCGTGCAGACGCTTTAAAAGTGCTGATGTGGATCTTCAACCACCCACCAACGATCTTCTTCCCCCTTTTAACCCTAATTTCTCCCATTCTTCCATTATTTCTCCTCTTTTGTTTCTCTTCATCCTTATTTCTCCTCTTTTGTTTCTCTTCATCATTATTTCTCCTCTTATATCTCTTTTTCATTGATTTCTTCTTAATCAAGTTACAATGTCGAATTTATCTTCTTCATCGATTTCTTCTTCTTCAACTGCGAAAGTACTATGTCAATGTGGGAACGTTGTGGAAATGAAGACCTCATGGACGCAATCCAATCCTGGACGTAGGTTCCTTTGTTGCAAAACTTCAAAGGTAAATCAAATTCATTTTTTTGTCCAATATAGTAAAGAATCACCCTATTTATAATTCAATTTTTTTCTTTAATTTTGTAGGCACGAGGTGGATGTGGATATTTTTGATGGTATGATGATGAAATGCCTGCTCAAGCTAGGAGGGTGATATGGGGTTTGTTGAAAAGAGTCAAAACATATGAATTGGAGAGGAATCGATCAAGAAAAGTATGGATAATATGCATCATCGTAGGGGTGATATTGGCTACTTGGATTTGTGTAAAAAATAATCTTAGTTGATTCATTTGTCTTCTATTAGATTCCTTCATAAAAGTATGTATGGTAGATTCTAGTGTTCTTTATGGACAATTTAGATCGATTTTTCTACTGTAAATGCCTTGTGTTTTTATTGTAATGATTTAATTGAAGGAATGAAGATAATTTGTGTCTCAAAAGCAGTTCATTCATGCCATTAATTTGCTCTAGTGAGCTCCAAGTTTTAAAGCAGTCAATACAAATTTCTGCTGCTAATTACACAACCAAAAAGTGACTAGTCTACATAAATACATGGCCTAAATTAGGCATTCTTTGGTGCACTAGATGTTCCACGCTTGTTTTTCCTTGACTGAGTGATACGTTGCAACTGTGAACCAGTGACAGCATCTCCACCATTCCACTTGAGTCCTCGAGGCTTATAACCAATATCAATATTTGTTGGAGATCCATCCTTATAAACTCTCGAATTGATAACTTTTTCTCCTGAAGTACCAGGCTGCATGGAAATATCTTCAAATGAGACTTTATATAGTAGAGTAAGAAATGAACAAAATTATGTATACACTTACATTAAAGGTTTGACTACCACTTGCATTTGTATAGATGCCAAATCCTATAGTCTTGGTCCTTTTTTGTCTTCCTTTTGATATTGAAGCTTCCACAGCCCTTGGTTGATCAGGTTGCTGACTTGATACACCTCCAATGTTGAAAACACTGCCTCTTCCAATTTCACTGGCAGTGCCAGTACCTCTCCCAGTGCCTCTACCAGTGCCTCTACCAGTTCCTCTGTCAGTACCTCTCCCAGTGCCTCTCCCAGTGCCTCTGCCTCTGCTTTTAGCAGGTTGTTGCTCTCTTCTAACAGCTGAAGAATCAAAACACATAGAACTGCCTTGATGATTGAATACTGGTGGCTGACTTGAGCTTGATGGTCTACTAAAAAGTGGTGGCTGACTTGAGCTTGATGGTTGGCTAAAAAGTGGTGGCTGGCTTGAGCTTGATGGTTGGCTAGACAATGGTGGCTGGCTTGAGCTTGATGGTTGGCTAGACAGTGATGGTTGGCTTGAGCTTGGTTTCCTGTTTGGGTAGCCTCCAGTTTGTCCCATTTCAGCCTATTAATACAGTAATAATAATTGATTATTGTAAATAATTGAAGCTTATTGTAAATGTATTAGAAGAGAATAATAACTTACCAATGTTGGACAAGATTTTTTGTTGTGGCCTACTTGATGACACAGTGAACATGTCATTTTTACTCCTCTTTTGGATAACTTTCCATACTTTTTTCTAGGCTCATTCTTTGCCTTTCTTCTGCACTTTGGTGGCCTACCAGGCATGACTTTTGGTTCAGGAGGTTCAATCACTACACCACTAGTGTGAGGCCACATTTTCATGTTTGGTATTGGCTGTAGAAAATGATTATAAGCCTTCAAAAAAGTCTCTTTCCTATACCAATGTACCACTTCATGTTCAGGTTCTATGCCTTTGTGCTGATATGCAAGCACAACATGTTGACATGGTATGCCCCTCAATTGCCATGTTCTACATGTACATGTCTTCTTTCTTATATCAACAATATGTCTGTATTGACCATCTAAGATTTCATACCCAATATCACCATTGAATCTAACTTCACAAAATCTAGCAAGATCTTTGTTCTCTTCTAGTACTAGTCTAGCCATAGGAGAGATATCTGAGATCCAAGTTTCAGCAAATTGCCTCATTGCAATATTTCTGTCCATTATCTTGTGCCTAATCTCCTCTAGCATAGTTATGATAGCCTTATGTCTAGCAACTAGTATCCAAGAATTAAAAGTTTCACACATATTGTTTTCAACAATGTCACACTTAGAATGCTCTTTAAAATATGCTTTGCACCAAGTAGTTTTTTCATAATGCAACAAGTCCTCACAAATTTTATTACCTAATTTGTTGAGTTTATCCATCTCATCTTCAAATTTCACTTCAAAACTTGACTTAGCACATCTCCAGAACTGTTTCCTTCTTTCTTCACCACTCCATAATTGATGCCAGTTGGACCAGATATGTCTAGCACACCTTCTCTGCTCACTATCTGGTAGCAACTCACATAAAGCTGGTACAAGGCCCTATGTAAGCAGTTGTAGCACAAACATTAAAAAGTATTAGCAACACAAGAAAAAAAAATAATAGAACAAGATACAATGCAAAAACCATCTAACCTTCTGCATATCTGACATAACAGTCAGTCCATGTCCTGTGCCTAAGTTCAGATCTCCTATCAAGTACTTTAGAAAAAAACTCCAACTATATTTTGTCTCTGTGTCAACAACAGCCCATGCGATTGGAAACATCTGTTGATTTCCATTTCTACCAACAGCAACCAACAATTCTCCCTTGCAAGAACCCTTCAGAAAACATCCATCAAAACCAATAATTTTTCTGCATCCTTCCAACCACCCCCTCTTCAATGCATCAAAGCAAACATAGAAGTAAACAAACAAAGTTTTTCCTGGCTGAGACTCTCTATCTGTCCTCACCCAACAGGAAGTACCAGGATTAGTATGTTTAATCATGTCTGCATAATCACACAATCTTGAAAATTCCATCTTCCAATCACCTAAGAACTCCTTGATAATCCTCTTTTTTGCCCTATGACAAACAGTTCTTCCAACATATAACCCAAATTTTTTTCTCACTAATTCCTGAATTTCCCATAATCTTTATATGGTTGACAGGTTATTTCATCCTTGAACTTTTCTGCAACAAACTTAGATGTACACAACTTGTTCTTGGTCGATTGAGGACATACATGCACAGGATAATAATTTTGACAACAAAATCACCAGAATCTTTATCTATACTAGCAAACAGCAACCATTTACATTTCTTGTCCTCACATTTAACTCTAACTCTTTTTTTGTCATTAGGCTTCAATTTTAACCTAGTTTTATATTGACAAGAATAGTCTGCAACAGCTTTTCTAAATTGTTCAGCACTTTCAAACACCATACCAAGCTCAAAAATTGCTACAACACAATCAGGATCAAATCTTACTTTTTTACTTTTTCTTCTTCTTGGTAAATCAACACCCTTCACAAATTCTGAATCCAATTCATCCCTACTGTCTTCACTGTCCAATTCTGAGCTATCTATATATTGCTCATCACCCCCTAGTCTTCCAGTGTATCTAGCAGCCTTATTCCTTCCTATGTCTTCAAAGCCTCTATCAACACCAGCTGTTCCAAGCTTTATTTCCTCAGTTTGAGTAGGTTTTTTCTTTTTCACTTTGTTTCTCCTTTCATTTCTAAGTGATCTTAATTCTTCATCAACCTCAGAGTCATCCACATCAGGAATAGCATCCTCTTGAGAGTCATCACTACTTTCTTCATTTGATTCAGTCTATTCCACATCTAGATCTGATATATCTCCTGGCTCAACTTCCACATTAACATTTTCAGATTCAGCCTCATGATTCAACCCTTCACTTGCAGTCACATTTATATCTTCTAAGTCTTCTTCAACGACAGACCCACAAAGCAAACCTGTTGTGACCACTTCTACATCATCCACCACATGCTTTACATAAATGTCTAAAAAGTCACCATCTTTTAGGTCTTTGATGAGATTTACTAATGTTAAATCAGTGTCCACCTCAATAAAGCCATTTTTTGTGGGGTCTTTAACACAGAACCCACCAACAGTAATATACCCCAATTGTTTAGTGTAAAAAAGTAACTCGATTATTGAGAAGTGGTCCTTGTCGATATTAACATATTCCACCTCGGCTTCCCCTTTATAAGTAATTCCAGTTTTGTCCTGAATAAACTTACCACCATGATGAAAACGAGTTATAATAATGGCGTCCATAAGATTCCCTGAAACAAGGCTCCAAATTTTTCTGACAGTTATGAACAATAAAAACCAAAAAACCCTAACTTTATCTAGATATTAACAAAAACCACCACATTGATACTAAAACCCAGTATATATCAATAATAAACACAGGATAAACACATATATTAAAAACACACAACCACAACAACATGCTCGTCACTTACCTCACACTCGTCAACTCGAAAATCGCGAATGAACTCCAGAATCGTCTGCAATCTTCGATGATTCCTTCAACAAAACACTCGAAATCACTTTAAAATGTAAGAATTTCAGCTGTAAAAGTAATTGAAATGAGAGATTCTTAGGGTTTTCTCTCGTTTACAAACGGGTTAAAAGTGATTTGGGGGAAAATTGATTTTTAGATTTGATGACATAATATGTGGCAATGACGTGTAATTTGGTTGGATTCTATTGGTCGAAATTTCCACGTGGGGAAGGTTCATCTCACGCGCCTAATTACCAAAAATAATTTATTGAAATTTGGCTCCACATCAGCCAAAAATATTTAAAAGGATCAAATTATAGGGGTTAAAGGATTTAATAGGAATCTTTGTTAGTTGAGGTACCTGGGAGAAAAGCGCGAACAACTTTAGGGACCTGCGTATGTATTTAGGTTTAAAAATAATTATGACATGGTATTAATATATATGATGTGGATATGACATGTCATTTATGTTAGGGAGAGTGAGATACACACATGGTTGGAAGGGTTCAAAAGTTTCATTTTAATTGAGCTTACGTATTTAGTTGACAAACAGTCAAGTAAAATAATTCAGAATACAAACGCATACAAGTATAAGGGTCCACCGGACCATTTTGATATAAATTTAGTTATGACAAAAATTAGGTTCTCTAGAATCTCTTGTGCAAGATAATTTTAAAGTCATAATTTTTCAGGTCTGTTCTGAAAGGTTGCAAATTTCCCGGGCCAGACATGTTTTAAACTAGTCTGAAAGATTGCAAATTTTTAATAATAATACTTCTTGGCTGTAAATTGTTAAGATTCCTCATGCTTTATACTACGATATTTCTAAACTTCTCCTTTTTTCTGCATAATTAAATTATGTTCTCTCATTGAGTGACTCGTTGAGATCATTATTTTCGTAACAATACACTGTTGATAAAATTATTCTATATTGGGAGGATTCTTTCTTTCAAACCACGGATATGGGAGAAATAATTTCCTTAAGGGACACACTATGTATTCGGTGAGTTCGATTTTTTCCTTTTTATTTCATATTGCTATTACAAATTTTGTTTTCTTTACGATTATTAATTTCTACTTATTTTATTAATTTATATTTTTGATTACATGCTTTGAAGTTTATTGTTTCTGTTTTAGTGCAAAGTTATTTTTATACTTAACTGTTAATAGTAAATGTTAACAACTAGTTCATCCCCATTTTATTAATTTAACTTTTTTTTTCGATCTCGAGATCAAGAGATGGATATAAAGATAGAGAGAGAAAATTAAGGTTGAACTTCTGATGATTTCAATTAAGAGATAGTTGTGTAACTTAAAATTGAAATGCAATTAGTACCTATCTCTTAGTTTAATTCGGAAGAGCTAGATAATACTCTCTTCGTTCCTTTTTAGTTGTCATAGTTTTTTTTAAAAAAAAAAGTTAAACGATATGAATTTTGACTAACATTTTAAGCTACATATTTTTTCATCATATTAATAAGAAAAAAATTATAATTTATAATATTTTAGCATATATTTAATTATCTAATAATTTATTTTAAATATCAAATAAATATAATCTATTTTAACACAATATAATAATTAAAAAACAGACACGAGAGTAGAAAGTAAAACATTTTCCTTTCTACCTACCCTCATTAATTAGCTTTTGATCAAGTTTTTTTTAAGGCAAACTAATACGAAATCAATCGCCAAAAGATTATCGATATTTAAATAATTAGCTGGTGGGGGAAGGAAGAAAAGGAGAAATAATTAATGTTTTGTTTGAGTACTCCATTATTATACTATAACTTATGTCTCATTCACCAAGATCTATAGATTATTATTAAAGACGAGAACATTTGTGGATTATCAAGTTCCACGCATATCATCATTATTTTCTCTGTTCATTTCTAATTATTATATTACGCTTTCAAAAATTAATTTGATTAATTTTTAAAATTAAATTAGATTATAGTATATTTTAAATAAAATATTTAGATACTTAAAAATTATACAAAAAATATTATAAATTCAAATATTTTTCATATCAATATGATAAAAATATATATCATAAAATGTTAGTCAAAATTATTATCATTTGAATATGACAATTAAAAGTATATGAAAATAATATTAAATTGTTGCGTGATTTAAGGTGTCAAGAAAGTAAAGGGTGTGTATAGATTGCAAAAAATTAATTGATATAGGAACAGTAATAAAATTGTCGATGACGTTATATCTTAGATAATATTTTCTCAGTTTAAAAAAGAAATAACGTAATTTGATTTGAAACGGAATATAAGAAAAGAAAGAAGATTTTTTAATTTTTTAGTTCTAAATTAAAGTTATGTCAAATGTACAAAATATTCTTTAATGTTATGGCCTTAAGAATGATACGTGATAAATTAAAGTTAAAGTATTGTCAAAAAAAGGGGGGGGGTCTTTTTTTTTTTAAACCGACTAAAAAGGAAACTAGGTAATTCTTTTTGATCTACACATTTTCTCTGTTGTGTTAAAAAAGATCTATATTTTTTGTAGAGATAAGTGTTAAAAACACACATAAACTATACCATTTTTTTGAGTTTCATACCTAAACTATTGAGAGTGTGATTTTCATACCTAAGTTACCATTTTGGCTTAAGTCATATAAGGCCCCTTAAAGTTGTCTGCATAATTCATTTAAGCACCTCAACTAAGGTTTGTACCTATTAAACACTTTAATTATTCAAAACTGCGTCTATTGAGCACAAAATGCTGACGTGGCTAAATAAGTGTATCTCACAGCCTAGTAGAACGTGAATATATTCCTAATTTTTTTAAAAATAAACTTTATATTCCTAATTTTTTTAAAAATAAACTTTACTCTTTTTTATCCTAATCAACATTAATTAATACAACTCAAAATATTTTTTTTATTTAAAATAATGTTTTTGACCAAAAAGAAAGCAACCCCACCCATTCCCACCCCTGTAGGCTGTACCAGTTGTCTTCTTCTTCACCCCATTTATGCACTCTGTTTTTTTCTTTCATTTTTATTTTTCACTCTTCATAAAGTGAAATTGAATTTATTAAAAGAACTTGCAATAAGAAACAAATGAGACATCAAAACTATAAAAGCAATATTTGTTCATCTTTTTTTCGGGTCACTTCGATCAACAAATATTACCAACCATTACTTAAAATGATATCAGAAAATTTGATATAATTCATTTGAATCATCTTGATTTCTCTTTATTGATTTTGAAATAATTTATCAAAATAATTTATCTACGTAGTTTTTTTTCCATAAAGAATCTTAACAATCACTCCATTAATATATTACACTTCAAAATTTATTTCACTATTTGCATTAGACTTGATTTCTAAAAGATTAATCTTTTCAAAGGAATAGAAAATAAGAAGTAATTGACGATGATGAAGAATAAGATAAGGCAAATGATTAGGCTGACGAACTTGGAGGAGCGGATGAGGGAGATTTTCTTTTTTCTTCTTTTTGTTGTTGCCGGAGGAATCGAATTTGTTGGAATCAGGATGGCTGGTGAAGGGAAGAGGAAGAAAGGTGGGTGGGTGGGTTTGTGTGGGAATGGGGGTTTTCTTTTTTCTCCTTTTTGCTAATTAATTTTTAGGATTATTAATGATTGGAGTTTTTATTTTCATTTTTTTAAAAATAATCAAATATTCATTAGATGGGCCCATGTGCCACATACTGCAATTTTATTGGTTACTTTTTAAAAATAGTGTGCGTGAGTTACACACACAACATTTTAAAGGCTTATTATTATTTTGTATTTAATAGGTACATATTCGTTAATATTAGAGTGTCTAATAGGTAATAGCCTTAGTTGAGGTGTTTAAGTGAATTATGAGGACAACTTTAGGGGGCCGCAGATGACTTAAGCCTATCATTTTTGTGTTTGAGAAACACACCTCTCTCTTTTATACCACTCTCATCATGGAGTGTGTAATACACTCTTATTTTTTAATTTAAAAAAATTATCACATCACACTCCACATGGAAAAAAACGTTCAACCTTGACTAAATAAATTATTAATATTAGTTAAAATTAAAATTTTAATAATATTATCCAAAAAAATTATTTTCTTTAGTAAAATAAAATGTAATATTTTTCATACCCAACTCCATCACTTCCCCCACCCCCCACCCTTCCCCACGCCCGCTGGCTATTTTTTTTAAAAAAAATTATGTTTTAATTTCTTTTACAAAAGAATTTAATTTTTTTCACTTTGTCTCTTTTCAAATACTAATTTATATATTATTTAATTTTTTTAAAACAATTTTACCCATCCCGTCTAACCTTTCGCTTTCAATTTTTTCTCATTTTGTGTAGATATATACACATCAAAAATATTTTCTGCTGATGGCCGCAAGACATTTTAATTTTTTTTTACTTATTTATGTTATATTTGGTACTCTAGAAAAAAAATTATTTTTTAAAAATATATGTACATACATATCTAACACAAAATGAGAAAAATATAAAAAATAATAATAAAAAATTTAGGAGCGGATAGTTACACAAAATAGGTAGAATAATTTTTTTTTAAAAATAAAATGATATCAATTTCTTTTTGGAGGGGGTGAGGGGGGATGAGCGGGTTTTTTTTTTAGAGGGGTGGGGGAATGCGGAGGAGGTGGTGGAGTGAGGTAAGAAAAATAATTAATTTTTTAATAGATAGTAATACATTAATTATTAATTTTTAATTAATATTAATAGCTTATTATTTAATTTTTGTCAAGGTGAAATATTTTATCTATGTGGAATGTCATGTGTCAAGATTTTTTTAAATAAAAGAGAGTGTATTACAACACCACTAAGGCGTATTTGTTAAACTAAAAAGTGATAGTTTAGGTATAAAATTCACACTCTCAATAATTTAGGTATGAACTTAAAAAAAAAAAAGAGATAGTCTAGATTTATTTTTGACACTTATCTTTCTTTCATTTTTCAGAAAATGATTAAAAATACCCTTAAACTATTCGAAATAGCTCAAATATACCCTTGAACTATATTTCGGCTCAAATATACCCTTCCTCTCAAACTATAGGATCAAAAATACTCTTCTACTTAATAAGATCTGTTAAACGCCACCTGGATGCCATGTGGATACCGCATGACATGCCACATAAGCCAGTAGAGTTCCACTAATGCCACGTAGAAAATAAACTTACCCTTAATTTCCCCCAATTTTCTCTATTTTTCTTATAATTTAGAAACGGTTTCACTGAAGAACATAGAACCCCTCTCCCTTAAAATTGATGTATTTTGTGAAATCGTTCTAAGGAAATGGAGAAATGAGGAAAAAAGGTTCTATGTTCTTCAGTGAAATCGTTTCTAAATTCTACGGAAAATGAAGAAAATTGGGGGAAATTAGGGGTAAGTTCATTAGTTTACGTGACATGAGTGGAACTCTATTGACTTATGTGGCATGCCATGTGATATGCACATGACATCTAAGTGACATTTAATCGATTTTGTTAATGAGAAGGGTATTTTTGACCCAATAGTTTGACAATAAAGATATATTTGAACCGAAATATACTTCAAGTGTATATATGAGCTATTTCTGATACTTCATGAGTATTTTTTACCCTTTCCCGTTCCTTTTTTTAACTTTCTTTAGCTATTTTTAGGGATAATGTTCGAAACTGTAATTTCATAACACACATCTTTGTATTCTTGTCATAGCAACATAACTAGTGAAATATGTTTGAAATTAGATCACTTCATTGAAAGTTTCTAAGAGTACTTTCTTTATGGAGATAAAATTAAAATTATTTATCTATTAGAGATAAAAGGTTAAAAATACATCTAAATTATTTTATTGTTTAAATTTTATGCTTAAATTATTAAGAGTACGAGTTACATACTTAAATTATTATTTATTAATTTAAGAAATACGTCTTTATTTAATTTAACTATTATCATAGTGTGTAATACATTCTCTTATTATTTATTTTAAATCTTTTTTATTACATCTCACTCCATATAGATAAAAAAGTTCTTCCTTAACAAAAAATAAATAAATCATTAGTATTGGATAAAGCTAAAAATTAAAGTATTACTATTCCCTAAAAAAGTTATGAAATAACATGTAAATATTTTTCTTACCGGCCTCCACCCCTTCCTCTCACCATTCTTCCCCTGTCTCAAATTATTAATTTTTTTAAAAAAGAATCTTTTAATTTTTTTTGTTTATCCTCCGTCCCTTCAAATAATAATTTAGATATTATTTTATTTAGAGAAAAGGGTCAAAATGCTTTTAAAACTATGTGAAAGGAATAAAAAAGTACTTCGTTTATAGTTTAACTCAAAAATAATATTTTGGTTCAAATGCCCTTTAACTTTGCGAAAGGAACAAAAATGTCTACCGTTTGTAGTTTGGTCCAAAAATTTCCTTATCATTAATACTTTAGTCCAAAAATGCTCTTATTGTTATTTAATGGGTCGAAAAACGTTCATTTTCCAAATAGATATATTAATTTTTTTGACACATTGTTTTTCAATTAATGTTTTTTAAAAACAAATGTTTAACTTACTTTAATTGAGAAAAAAAATAAAAAATAAAAATATTTTTTATTTTATCATCAATATTTTTTATGGTTATATAAATATAAATTAATGATAGATATACTATGATCTTATATATATGACATTTATTATCTATCGAAACTGTACATGAAATTATTTTATTTTAATTGACAAAATAAGATTAAGAAGAAAAAAAATATTTCCTACATTTTTATTTGTTGAAATCATTTTAGAAGAAAGAAAATAAGAATAGTGTTCCTTAATAATATTTTAATTAGGAAGAAAATATATTTAAAAAGAAAAATAATATATTTATTCAAAAAAATAGCATTTCGATCCATTTTGTAACTATAGGGGGATTTATGGACCAAAACATTGATTGTCACGACATTTTTGAGCTAAAATATTGACAGTAAGAATATTGTTGAGCCAAACTATAAACGAAAGACATTTTTGTTACTAGCACATAGTTTAAAAGCATTTTTTTTAATCCTTTTTTCATATAAAATTGTTTTGTCCAAGTAGAGAGTGGCGTGACAATTTTTTTAAAAATTAATATAAAAATATATTGTACAAAGCATAATGAAAATGTGATTAAAAAAGAATTATTGATCAAACTATTAAATGATAATTAAAAATATGAAACTTATACCATCAATAATATTTTGATATAAAACTGAAAAGAGTAATTTATGTAGTTTTTCTTAAAAGGGGCATTGCTTGAGAAATTAAGTTAGTAATATGTGTGAATAAATAAGACGAATGAGTGATGGAAACGTCGGAGAAACGACAAAAAAGTGAGTTGGGACCTCAAAGGACACGTAGACAGTTACACATGTCCATTGCCGACAGAGACTTTGCTAATGTCTCCAAATCAGTAGGCCCCACTATCTCAACTTATCTATTTTATTTAATTCAAATTTATTTTTCTTTTCACTTATTTATCAGGCTTTCTGTCTTTTTGTCTCTTAATTCAATTGCACATACTCTGTCATTCAACGAGTCCGTAGCCTGATGGATATAAATGTTATGAAAAATTTCAGAATAGTATATAAATTTGAAATTTAATCAAAATGATAAAAATCGCTTGTGGAGCAGTTTGCTAGCGGAAAAAGCAAAAACGCTGCAACACCAGCAATTAGCTAAATTTAATGATTTTTTTTAAAAAAAAATTAAATGAAATCGCTGCCATGGCAGCGATTACAATATAAGATTTTTTTTACCATTTTTTAATAAATCGCTGGCTAGGTAGCAATTTATCTTAATTTTTTTTTAAAAAAAATTATTTATTAGAAATTTTTTAGAAAAAAACTACAAAGCAAATCACTGCGTGATTTGTGTAACAACTTTTTTTCTTAATTATTTAAGGCAGCGATTAAAGTAAAAAAAATTTTAAAAAAAATAAGTCGTTGCTACTGCAACGATTTAGTTTTTTTTAAAATTTTTTTTTGTTAGACGCTGCTTTCGCAACGATTTACAAATTTTTTAATTTTTTTTTGTAAATCGCTGCATAGACAGCGATTTTCCTTTTTTATTTTTATTTTTTTAATCTTAATCAACTAGCTATTTATAATTAAAAAAAATAATTAAATTGCGCGATTTAATTATTTCTTTAAATTATAAATAGCTACATGATTAAAATTCAAAAAAAGAAGAAGTAAAATCGCTGTCTATGCAGCGGTTTACAAAAAAAAATTAAAAAAGTTCGTAAATCATTGCGAAAGCAGCGTTTAACAAAATTTAAAAAAATAAAATTAAAAAACCCTAAATCGCTGCAGTACCAGCGACTTACTTTTTTTAAAAAAATTGACTTAAATCGCTGCCTTTAAGTTAAATAAATAATTTTTAAAAAATTTGTTACAGAAATAGTTGCCTAGGCAGCGATTTACTTTACAATTTTTTTTTCTTCATAAATTTCTAATAAATATTTTTTTTTAAAAAAAAGATTAAGATAAATTGCTGCCTAGGTAGCGATTTTTAATTAAAAATGGTTTAAAAAATCTTACATTGTAAATCTCTGCCATGGCAGCGATTTCATTTATTTTTTTTTTAAAAAAAATTTATTAAACTTACCAAATCGCTGGTGTTGCAGCGATTTTTTTTTTTTCGGTGAGCAGAAATCCCTGCTCTACCAACGATTTTGCCGTTTTGATTAAATTTAAAATCTATATACCGTTTTAGTATTTTTTGTAACATTTTACACTTATTAGGCTCTAGACTCTCATTTCAACTATACTCTTTTGCTATTCGCTTTATACATTTTTCAAAAAATATAAATAAAAAATAATTTTATCATATGGCTCTTTAAATATAATAAATACAATATCATGAAGAAAAATATAATAATAGAGAAATAATTATAATTAATGAATATGAAGTGTAAAAATATTTATTGACTTCATAAAGTAAACAAATATCATTTGAACATTTTATAATAATATTGTGAACAATTATTATTAAATGTAGGAAGTAATATTTTATGCTTCAATTTTGTTGAAGATTATTGTAGTCACTTAAAATTTATTAAATATAAATTTATAAAGTTATTCGGATTATATTAAATTAATGAACATATTACTCCAAATAAATATTATGGATTAATATAATTGATTTAATTATTTAAATTCAAATAAACATGAATTTGATTAAAGCCCGCTCTATAAAAGCCCATATGATATTTCACTTAAATCTGATTGGCCGAATGGAGTCCTATTCCAATCACAACTCCTCTATTCTAAAACTATAAATAAGGGTCTCATAATTCAGAAAAAGAGAAGAAAGAAAATTCTAAACAATAAGCTAGAGAATATCCATGGTACAAACGTCATTTAATTTCCTACAAAGTTATAAGTTTAAGAATTTAAGCATTCAAGTTCAAGAACGATCAAGATCAAGACCATCGAATTCAAGAACAAGTTCGAAGCCCTTGAATTCAAATAAAAGTCAAGATCAGATAAAATTCAAGTTCAAGTTCATTAGATATTCAAGAAGAAGTTTTTAAAACCCTTGAATTTATATTTGAAAAAGCGAATTCAGAGGAATCATAGAGATTGTAACACTCACATTTGAAATGATAAAAACAATTGTTGCTATAATCTTTCGTTCTTGATTATTGTTTTCTCAACGCGAATTTTACTATATATATATATATATATATATATATATATATATATATATATATATATAGATATATATATTATATATTTATTTATTTATTTATTTTAAAAGAAATTTCTTATGGTTATCATTAATTTATTTATTGATGGACCTTCCTTACTACTGGAGTATCTTTTAGATTTTGCCTCTGCTTTCAGGTCCCATTTCAATTATTGTTTCATCTTATTTTATGTTTATTTAAAAATAATAAGTATAAAATATAATTTCTAAATTATTAGATTTTCTTGAAAGGTATTTATTAAATATTACAAATTATAAATGAAGACTAGAAGTAAGTGTTCGTGCCCAATATATGTTATTTTTTGTTTCATTTTATGTGACACAGATAAAATTTAGAGAGTTGATTAAATTATAATATGATTTTAAATACTTTAAGTTATTAAATATTGTAATTTATAATATTTTATGTAAATTTAAATAATATATGTTATTTTCCTTGTCCCAATATATATGACAAAAATATAATTTCAAAAGTCAATATGTTGATAATTATCGCATGGAACCACACATGTGAAGCAGACATATTAGTTGTCTCTTGTGATGTTAAGATGGAACAATTAAAATATGAATAAGAAATATTTACGTATACGATATGTCAAAAGCCTCAAATCAATAAATAAGCTGAAATTAATCAAAGACCTCTACTAATTAAAACAAAATTTTCAAGGTGAAAATTTCGTAAATCAATATCGAAATAATACTCCCTGCGTCCACTATTACTTTTCATACTTTCCATTTTTAAAATCAAATCATAAAAATTTTGACTAACATTTTACAATATATTTTTTCACCATATTGATATGCAAAAAAATGCAATATAGTTTTGAGTATCTAAATTTTTTGGTTAAATATCAAATTGATGTAATCTAATTTAACTTTAAAAATTAATCAAATTAATTTTCGAAAAACGTACCATAACAAATAAATATAAACGAAAAAAATAAATTAAAATTAAAACAGAAACAAAAAATAATATTGACAAAGTTTGAACCCAAACCTTGAGGTTGAAATATAAAGCCTACTCTAATAAGCTAAATAGTGTATGTAAATAAGGGCCCGTTTGGATGGGCTTAATAAAAGCAGGTTTAAAAAAGTACTTTTGAAAGTGCTGAAACTTATTTTTAAAATAAGCAGTTATGCGTTTGGATAAAAGTACAGAAGTTGTTATGTCAAAAGTGAAAAGGGAAAAATAGAAGAAAAAGATGTTAGAGTTATATGGGTAATTTGGCGATTGTATATAAATATTAAGGGAAAAAACATAAAAATGTGGTCAACTTAAAACAGCTTATAAGCTAAAAAAAAAAGCACCCCTACCCCAGCTTTTAACTTTTGGCTTAAAATAAGTTTTTTTAACTTAAAATAAGCTATTTTGAGTATTGCCAAACAGTTAAATAAGTCAAAAACCAGCTTTTAAGTCAGTTTGACCAGCTTTTAAGCTGCGCCAAACAGGCTCTAAGTATACAACTAAAGCAGACATGTTGACCTTTTAACTGTCGGCGTAAGTATTTTATACAAGTATAGTAGATATCTTTTTTAGCTAAAGTAGTTACTACTCTATTTATTTTTCGTTTTTTCTGGAATTATAAACTAGATTAATAAGCATCAGTCTTTTTTATGTGGGGTCCAATAGTTGAACGTTGTGGCAGGTAAGGGGTGGGGCAGTTATAAACTTATAACTGAAAACAACGGATACACCATATATATCCTTTCTCTCCTTTGTAGATGAGGATGAGTGGGATCCATGTTATGTTTTACAACTACTTCATAATTTCAATTACAATCATTATATCTAGGATTTATTTGACCATATATTACATCTATCTAATCTATATATATATATATATATATATATATATATATATATATATATATATATATATATATATATATGATATCTAATATGAAAACGGTGATGTAGCACTCTCACAGGGCTGAATTCCCTTTTTTTTTGTAGTTTTTTTTTTTTTTTTTTCTGATTTTGAAAGACATAATTTCACTCTAAAATATTTATATAACATTAATGATAATCATATTTAATGTCTTTCATCATCAATCCTATTAATTCCTTTTTCCTAAAACTTTTCACCATTGCACCTAATTTTTTTTTTGTTATAGTACTAATAAATAAAAGTAATAAAGAGTAAATTGCAACCGTTTTAATTTCTTCAGCTGTTATAGTTTTGTCTATATATGTCTTTTCTTTTGGAATTTTAATTATATTTTATTCAATGTAATCAAAATTTGCAGGTAAATAAGAATATTATTTTATTTTGGAATTTCAACTACTTCTATTTAGTTTTATCTTTGATATTTGCAGGCAAATAGTAGTAGTATTTGTTTACCCTGCCGTGCAAGAGGAAAATGTAAGTAATTTTTGGTATGTAAAATTATGTGCACCTTTTATTCCTTGTAAATCTGCTTTGTTCCCACTTTCTTAAGGTTTATAAACTCAAAGTATTTGTTATTGTTTTTGTGAAATATCCTGATGGCTACCTATTTGATATCCTCCCGACTGAATTATTTTGCCAAGTAATGCATTGTGTGGGAGATCTTGAACGCTTTATCAAATTCTATGGAAAGGTGACTTCTCTTATTTATATTTGCTCCTTTTTTAAAAATTCTGAAATTGTATATACAAATATAATTTATTTATTTTTCAATATATACAAACAATATAGTTAAAGAAAAGTTGATGAGAGTTCTCTGCTCCTCTTTTTCAAGACTTTTTATATAATATTACCTATTATAAATTTATAGAATGTATATGGAAGTGTTGATTGATTTTTTTTTTTAAAAAAGCACGAAGATGATTTTGCACAAAATTTATAATAAAATGGGGAATTGACAAAAAATTTAGGCTAAATGAAGATAGTGAAATTAAAAAATATAAATAAAAGATAAAGTGAAAATGGCGAAGTGAAAATTTTTAAAAGAGAGAGATTTTGAATCACTTTAACAAAAAAGGAAGGAATGGAAATGGTTTGAAAATTAAAAAGGAAACAAGTTACGTTTTTACAGAATATCCCATTTTATATCCATCATCTACATTCACTTGGGCCAAGATTTGTGTTTTACTAATTAAAGTATAGTAAACTTTCACATATAAATACTTAAAAATAATTAATCACTTTATGTATATAATTGTATGTTACAACATATACATTTGTATAAATAGCAAGCGAGATTGGGAGGAGAGAGGCGAGCGAGATTGAGAGAGGAAGGAGAAAGGCGAGGAGAGAGGGAAAAGAGTGGGAGAGAGCTTAATTGTATATGTATATAGGTTTAAAAAATTATATATTATACATATTTGTATATCGTGGTGAATTATACATATACAAACATAACTAATTATACAAACTCAAAGTCAGCAAACTATAATTATGATGAATAATTAAATAGTATAAGTTTGCTTAGCCGCATAATTTTCTCATTTAAGTATTACTATTCCTTATAACTTACCTTATATTTTTGCTTTTCAATTTGTCTTTTTATTTTTTTAAAATTAACCAAATTGTTTAAAGAAAATTGTAATTTAACCTCCTGTATATATTAAACAACAGAATCATGTACAAATATACATTCCTACATGTATAAATTTACGGGAAAAAAAGATTATAATACGAAATAAGTGAATTCACCTGAAATTATATATTTAGTGAAGGTAACATAATGATGAAAACTAAAGGAAATAAATTTGAATTGTCTTCTTTAACAAAAAAATTGTGTGAAAGTGTGATATTGCTACTAGACTGATGAATTTTAAAACTTTGACCATCAAATATAAATAAATCATGAATCTACCTCTCATTATTATGTTACTTTATATTTTCACTAGGTTATATTGTGCTTTTAATTTTTTTTCTTCATTTTTGAAATATAAATTTTGTTAAATAGTTTTAAGTTGAAATTGTAACTATGTATTCTAATTTATTTGTTTTAAAGTAAAATCGAAGATGTTTTAGTTGTTGCAACTATTTATTTTAATATTTAAAATTTGAAGAATTATAAGGAACAAAAAGTATCATGTACGTAAGTTTTTAATAATAGCACGAAGTACGAATTTGTTCACTAGTATATGTATTATTCAGAACTTAAGAAAACTTTGGAAATCGTGTTGGGCATATATAACTTATCATCACTTTGATAAATATATTTCATGTTGGGCATATAATTTTTAAATACTAAAAGAATTAGTATTTGGTCAAGTTCTAATATTTAAGAATTTATAAAAGTTAAAAAAATTATTCGAACTTTTATATTTTATAAAGAGCATCCATTATTTATTAATTTCCACTTATATTTATCTACCAAATTATTACATAAATAACTAATAATAAGATAAAGAAAAAAGAACAAGACATATATTAAATACACTATCAAAGTTGTTCCATATTTGCATAAAGACACCTTAACTTTTAAAGTGTCCTATCACCCCACATAACTATTTAATATCTTTGTAAATAGGCTATTTGACCCATTCACTCGTTTGGGTTGTTACCACGCACATGAGGTGCATCATGCAGTGTTGCCATGAACCAGTTTAAGAGTGTCACATGTCATTTTCTTTCTTCATTATTAATTAATTTAATCAATTTATACCATCTTCCCCAAATTTAAACCCAAAATAGCCGTTGGTGGCCCTAATTTTTTTGATTTCATGGTTTTTCCATAGCAAGATCAACGTTGATGCTCTCTGTTTGACGACTTCATCATCTTTCCCAAGAAAATAAGGTAGGAATTCGTTTTACCTTTTGATTTCCAGTAAAAAGCATTAATTTGAAGTTTTTTATGGTTTAATTTCTTCTCAGTTTTGCGATTAGGTTTTCATCGAAAATTTCTAATGCAATGTTGAATCGTATTTGTAATGATGAGAATGATTCGATGTTGCGAGTGAAATTGCAATGCAAACATGGTGACTTACAATTAGTGCAAACTTCATGGTCGGAGCATAATCCAACTCAAAGATTTTGGTCTTGTCCACGCTATCGTGTATGTTTCCTAATTCATTTATGGAAATCTTCTGTTTATGTATTTTTCATTTTGCGTATTTTAGGAGGATGCATGCAACTTCTTTAGATGGAGGGATCGCGAAGAAGTTGATATACGATGCAAGTACGTTATTTTGAGATTAGCAAAGAGAATTAAGGAGTTGGAAGAAGTATTGACATTTTATGAAAGCCGTATTGAAAGTAACCAAGACGTGACGAAAGAGAAAAATAAGAGCAAATATTGTAACTTGAAGCTAATTGTCTTGATCAATATTGTGTGTTTTTTTATTTTCAAGTCTAACAAAAAATGTGAAGGATGAAAGTTGTAGGTGTGTGCAACCAAATTTTCCTTAAACATCTTTAGATACTTTCAAGTTTTTGAAGTCATAAGTGTGTGTAACTAGAAACTAATTGTCTTGATCTTGCTAGTTGTAGGTGTATGTAACTTGAATGATGGAAGTTGTTGAATGCTCAAGTTTTTATTGGTCTTTGTTGTCGAAATAGTTATGATTTGAACAAGTTGTTAATATATTTGGTTCTCTTGTCTATATTATTGTGGTAACTATTTGAGAAACTTAAAAAATATGTTCAACTACAAGTAAAAAGGCAACAATAAAATGACCAAAAAGAGGACTTCATTGCAACATAATCATTCAAGTTGTGTTTGATTACACACAAAATTGAGTTTGATTCCAACCAAAAACAACACCAAAATATACATATTAACTTTTGTTTGTCAAAATAAACAAGACAACATCAAAACCATGGAACAAGAGTCTTCCTACTTGAAGTTGTTTGGCTTTGACTATTAACACTAGCAGCTGTTGCAAACCTAGTTTGTAAAACCTTTTCAGCCCTCATTATTTCTAGGTTGCTACTAGTAATAGTTGTTTCCCCTTCCAATTGAATTCACGTACTGGTGTGTAGCAGATATCACCTGTAACAATATCAACCCTCTTTGTCACTCTTGTACCAGTATTTATGACTCTTCTACTTTGGAAATCCAGGTTGCTTAGTCAAACTAATACAAATTCAATTAAAAGACATTTAGGCTTGCATTGACAATTGTAAACTTACATTGAGAGTTGTAAATCCATCTTTAGCTTGGTATATGCCAACGCCTACCATTATTGGTTTTTCAAAAGGTCTTGTTTGTCCTCCACTGGTGTCCTCATGTTCTACTAGTTTCCTCCCTCTTTGTAGGCCTCTTTCATTGTAGGTTGCTTCAGAACTAGTTTGACTATGTTGAGCCATTCCCGTTTCTCTACCTAGTCCTTTATTAACATTTCTTTATTGAGGCATTCCTCTTCCTCTACATGTTCCTGCTCCTCCTCTACCTCTTCCCCTACCATTTATAGTATGTACTTTGAAACCAAAATATTAAAACATATTTATATTTTCTAAATGATATAATAATTAGATATATTACCTTTGTTTTTGTAGCAATTCCATGTGATTGAGTTGGAACACCTATAGATATTGAAGAAGCTCTTTCTGTGCCTCTTCCTCTACCACTTTCATTATTTGTGGTGGACTGCGAAGAAGGTCTAGGTGGTTGAGTTGAACTACTAGCCCTTGCTCTTACTCCTGCTGCTTAAATACATATACATGCACATATAATTTACATTTGAAAGTAACAAACTGTGTCTGAGAAGATGGTTCAGCTGACTGACTTGTACTAGTACCTCTTGCCTCAGAAGATGATTCAGTTGATTGACTTGGACCAATTTAATTTCTTGTATTACATCCTCTTTTATTGTGTCCTTGTGTACCACATTTTCTACAAGTCATAACAACACCTCTTTTGCTAAGCTTTCCAATTTTTCCTGCTTTCGTCTACTTTTCTTCTAACCATACTTGGTCTTCCAGACAACTTCTTGATCTTTGGTGGCTTTACAATTGGATTATTTGATATTGAACACATTTTCATGTTATTCATTGGCTGAATAAAATGGACATATGCGCTGAGGTATGTTTCCTTGCTATAACAACTAGCCACATAATTGATTGGTTCCAAATCCTTGTAATAAAGGGAAGCAACACCATGAGGACCAGAAATGCCCCTGAGCTGCAACTAAAACTCCTACTAACAATGTCCAGAGTATGTGTAAATCCATGGTGTTTAATATTAAAACCTCTATCTCCATTCCAACCAAGTTACATTGCACAAACTTTTCAATATTTTCTTGCAAAATCTTCAAAGACATATATATCATTGATCTAAGCGTTTGAGAACTCTCTCAAATTACCAATTCTTTTCATCATTTTGACCTTTATCTCCTCAAGCATTGTGATGATTTTTTATACCCCGTAGGCAATATCCAAGAACTAAAGCTTTCTGCCATATTGTTGTCCACAACATCACATTTGCTATAGTCTTGATAATACGTCATGCACATTTCCTGTATATTATCTTTTAACTCAACTTCAAATGTGGATTTAACAATCCTTCAAAATATTCTTCTTTTTTCAACTGCTTTCTAGTTTTTACACCAATTTGTTGTCTTGCACATTTTCTGTGTTTAACCAGTGATAATACATTTTCAACAACAATTTCTAGTCCCTAACAAACCAACATAACATAAAAAGAATAATTAAAATGTAAAACTCAACAATAATAAAACAGTATGATCATTCTTCAAGGTCAAGAATAATTACCTTTCGCGTATCAGTAATGATGGATAGTTGATGCCCTTCTCTAAGGTCGAGATCATCATTCACTAGTTCAAGAAACCATGTCCAGGTTAACTGATTGTCAACCTCAATAACTGCTCAAATAATAGGCAACATTTGGTTGTTTCCATGTCTACAAACTGCCACTAACAACTGGACTTTATACGCACATTTGAGAAAACACCCATGAATCAATCAATCTCCTAACACCTCAAAAAAATACTTGTTTAAAGTAGTCAAGCAAAAATAAAATCCTTCAAATTTTTTTTGCCCAAATTCATCTTCTTCTCCAACTTCCATTACACAAGTACTACCTGGATTACTCATTAAAAAATCATTTTTATAATAAAGAATCTTACCATACTCCGCAATGTGATCACCCATGATATTTTTTAACGCTTTAGTCTTAGCTCTTCTCATTGTTTTCCTACCAACATTAATATCCAACTCCTTTCTAATAATGTCCTGCAACAACACAATGTTGATGTTTCGTTGTTGAGTTATTCTTTCTTTGTATTTGGTGGATAAAAACTTTGAGTTGCAAAGATAGTTATGAGTTGATGTCAAACATTTATGAACATGGTTGTATCTTGTAAAAATGAAATCTCTGGTAGTTTTATCCTTACTTGCACACAATAGCCATAGAAAAGTATTTTATAACATCTCACTCTAACTTTGTCAGGTTCATTCACATATTTTTCAATTTGAATATGTTCTTGGACTGCATATCTTGTCACCGCCCTCAAAATTCTACAACAGTTCCAAAAACCAGACATAATTCCCATTAATTTATTCAGAAGTTGCATTCAACACAACTCTATTTGGGGTTTTCTTCCTCCTAAAAAGTTTATGCACTACTTGATCGACCTCTTCACCATCTCCCCAACCTGTTTCATCATATATATTGTAACGATCTGTTTAGTCGTTTGAGCAGCAGATTGAATTACGGGGAAAAACTGGCTGAGACGACGTTGTGTCCCGACGGACCGTCGTGGTCACGACGGCCGTCAAGGAGGTGTCGTCCCATGACACTTAGAAATCTTCAAATTGGATATCAAAATCGACTCTCTGTAATTGTGACGGACCTGCAGGACGTGCCGTCACAGCCACGACGGACCGTTGTGAGCTCCCGTTGCAAACACTTCAACTTTTGAGAATTTGGTGCAAGAAACGAGTTTCTGACCGTCATGACGGAGGTGCAGGACGGACCGTCACAGGGGTGACGGGCCGTCGCAGACCACCTGGAATTTGGGAGGTTGCGACGGCCATCGTGACGGACCGTCGCAGGCACGACGGCCCGTCACGGCTGCGCAATCCCAGGCAGTTTAGGATTTCTCCACACGTTTTAAGGGTCGTTTTTGACTATTCTTTCCTTAATTATAAAGATTGAGGGTTAACATTAATAAGTCTAATTACTTAGGGGTTTAAAGGGGTAACCTTAAGTTAATTAGAGGGGTTTATTGTCCTTTTTCACACTTAATTATATTGTAATTAGGGTAAAGGAAAGAGGGTTTGAATAAAACAAAAGAGAAAGAACAGAAAGAGAGATTGATCGATCGAATTGGTTGAGGAGAATATCAAGCTTGGGAAATTTCTTGTGGATTCCAATTCTTCGGTGGAGGTAGGTATGTTTATATTACGATATTCGTAGTGAACTCTTAGTAGTGAATAATATGTGTTGATGATATTGTAAACCTGTCTATATGCTTAATTGTATGCTTGTATGAATATGATCATGTGATTTTGATAAAACAAGCATGATGAAAACTATCTAATCCCAAATCTTGAAAGAAACTTTAATCTATGTTATTAATGATGATGCCTTGGTGTAAAAAGAAGGCTTGATGAATTAAAGTGATGGGATTGATGATGCCTTGGTATAGAGAAGGCTTGATGAACGGATAGAATGAGGTTAGTGGATCGGAGTGTCACGTTCCGACACATAGTATTAGTGGATCGGAGTGTCACGTTCCGACACATAGTATTAGTGGGACGGGTGTCACGAACCGACACGTAGATATAGGGGATCGGAGTGTCACGTACCGACCATATAGGGGATCGGAGTGTCACGTTTCGACACATATAGGGGATCGGAGTGTCACGTTCCGACACATATAGGGGATCGGAGTGTCACGTTCCGACACATAGTGGTAGGGGATCGGAGAGTGTCACGTACCGACACAAAGAGGAAGAAAGATAATGAGTCTTGAAAGATGTTAATCTACTCAACATAATGAACTTAATTCCCAAATGAGTATGGTAATGAGGCTTGAGCCCTCATGAAAGAACTTGATGGTATTATTGACGATTATAATACTTGTTGTTGCTACATGTTGAGTTTATAGTTGATTTATAAATTACTTGATATGTATTATCGCCTATTTTGAGTTAGCCGATGATATCTACTCAGTACGTGTGGTTGTACTGACCCCCTACTTTTATGTTTTCTTCTTGTTATTTGTGCAATGCAGCAAACGTTCCGTCAACTTCAATTCAACAGTAGATCTAGACAGTCTTCACTTCATCGGAAATTCAGGGTGAGCTAATGCGTCTAGCTTGGACTGGGTCTTCTTCTTCAAGTCTTGATGCCTTGAACTTCCGGCATGGACTAGTTTTTATGTATTTTTAGTTCGTAGACATTCTTAGTCTAGCAATTTGAGATAGATGTTCTTGTGATGATGACTTCCAGATTTTGGGGATAATAATAATAGTTTTGAATTATTTTATTTAATGAGTTTAAGTCTTCCGCATTATTTTCTGTTGATACACATTGAAATGTTAAGGTTATATGGGTTGGTTCGCTCACATAGGAGGGTAAAATGTGGGTGCCAGTCGCGTCCCCGATTTGGGTCGTGACAGACTTGGTATCAAAGCATTAGGTTCATTTGTCTCAACACACAAGAACAGGTCTAGTAGAGTCTTAAGGAACGGTAGGGGGACGCCTTTACTTTTCCTTGAGAGGCCTATAAGACTTTAGGAAAATTCCATTCTTTCATTCTTCTTTCGTGCTACTACTTGAGTCCAATTGGTATCTAGGTGATACAAATTGGTATCTGACCATCTTCATTCTATTTCGCAGATGGTTAGAACTAGAGCAACGACCGCACCAGCAGCGACAATGGAAAGGCATGAAACTACTGAGCCAGCCACTGGGGCTGTGGCTCGAGGAGGAACAGCGGCAAGAGGCCGTGGAAGAGGTCGTGGGAGGACGTCCTCTAGAGGAAGAGGACGAGCCCCTAGCCCATCTGATACTAGGGCGGTGACTCCTCTACCGACTGAGGATGCAGTAAGAGAGGGTGAGGAAGGGGAAACCGAACAAGGGCAGAATGAGGAAATGCCACCCCAACCTACCCCCAGAGATGATCAACCAAGTACTTGCTTATCTTAGCGGGTTGTCTGATCAGGGTCAAGCACCTCCAGTGGTTTCTGCACCAACACCTCCGGTCTCAGAGATACGACATGCGGCTACTATGGCTCCCCGCACTGATGCAACATTGGGAATAGGCACATTTCCACGTCTGACTACTGGGCCTATTATGACAAACGATCAACACGAATTTTCAGTAAGTTCTTGAAATTGAAACCCCCAGTCTTCAAGGGTGCAGAATCTGAGGATGCTTATGATTTTCTGGTTGATTGTCATGAGCTACTACACAAGATGGGGATAGTAGAGAGGTTTGGTGTCGAGTTCGTGAGCTATCAGTTCCAAGGGAACGCCAAAATGTGGGGGCGTTCACATGTTGAGTGTCAACCAACGGAGGCACCACCTATGACTTGGGAATCATTCTCTAGTTGTTCATGGAAAAGTATATCCCCCGCACTTTGAGGGATAGGAAGAGGATGAGTTCTTAAGTCTGGAGCAAGGTAGAATGACGGTTAATGCATACGAGGCTAAATTTCGCGCACTATCCAGATACGCCACCCACTCTGTTTCAGTCCACAAGAACGGATCCGCCGTTTTGTGAAGGGGATGAGGTCAGAATTGCGGATTTCAGCCTTACAGATAGCGGCAACAGCAACATCCTTCCAAGAGGTGGTAGACTTTGTGATAGAGGTGGAAGGAGTGAAGCCAGATGACTTCACCACGACATCGACATCAAAGAGATTTCGAAGGGGAGGTGAGTTTAATGGTTCCTCTCTAGAGGACAGAACTCCGGAGGTCACTCAGTTCGACCAATACAGTCTTCACTCCTACAGACTGAGTGGGGGTCCACCTCAGAACGGTCAACACTACTCCGAGAGACCTATGCCCGATTCCAGAGAGTGCTATGGATGTGGGAGATTGGACATATTAGGAGGAATTGTCCAAAACAGAGTTACAGAGCCCCCTAGCTAGAGGAAGGGGTGGTCATGGTAGAGGTCGTTTTTCTGGAGGACGTGGTGGTCGAGGTAATGGCGGTCACCAAAACGGCAGAGGTGATGGGCAAAACGGAGCCACTACTACACAACATGGTAGGGGCAACGGACAGACGAATGATAGGGCCATTGTTATGCTTTCCCTGGGAGGTCTAAAGCGGAGGCGTCTGATGCTGTTATCACAGGTAATCTCTTGGTTTGTGATTGCATGGCATCTGTATTATTTGACCTTGGCTCCACGTTTTCATATGTATCTTCCTCATTTGCTAACGGTCTAAATTTACATTGTGAATTACTTGACATGCCTATTGGTTTCTACTCCGGGGGTGAGTCTGTGATAGTCAAAAAAGTGTATAGGTCTTGTTTGGTGAATTTTATGGGAGCAAAACACTTATGTAGATTTGGTTATTTTAGAAATGGGTGACTTTGATGTAATTCTGGGTATGACTTGGCTTTCTCCAAATTTGCGATTTTGGATTGTAATGCTAAAACGGTAACGTTAGCCAAGCCTAGGGCAGATCCGTTAGTGTGGGAGGGTGACTACACTTCCAATCCGGTGCGTATCATCTCATTTATTCGTGCTCAGAAGATGGTTAGTAAGGGTTGTTTTAGCTTTCTTGGCCCATCTTAGGGATGACACTACCCAAGTACCTTCGATTGAGTCAGTTTCGGTAGTCCGTGAATTTTTGGATGTGTTCCCTGCAGATCTTCCCGGTATGCCACCGGATAGGGATATTGACTTCTGTATCGATCTTGAACCCGGTACTCGCCCCATTTCTATACCCCCTTATAGAATGGCTCCCGCGGAGTTAAGAGAATTAAAGGCTCAACTTCAAGAGTTGTTGAGCAAAGGCTTTATTAGACCAAGTGCATCTCCTTGGGGTGCTCCGGTTTTGTTTGTGAAGAAGAAAGATGGGAGTTTCCGAATGTGCATAGATTACCGACAGTTGAACAAGGTAACTATTAAGAACAAGTACCCCATTCCTCGCATTGATGACTTTTCGATCAGTTACAAGGTGCTTGTGTCTTCTCTAAAATTGACTTGAGGTCCGGTTATCACCAATTGAAAATACGAGCAACGGATGTGCCAAAGACTGCTTTTCGAACTAAGTATGGGCATTATGAGTTTGTGGTAATGTCGTTTGGTCTTACTAATGCCCCTGCTGCCTTCATGAGCTTGATGAACGGGATTTTCAAGCCATATTTGGATCTCTTTGTGATCGTGTTTATTGATGATATACTGATATACTCCAAGAGTAAGAAGGAACATGAGGAGCATTTGAAAATGGTGTTAGAGTTGTTGAGAAAGAAGAAGCTTTATGCGAAATTCTCCAAGTGTGAGTTTTGGCTAGATTCAGTGTCCTTCTTGGGACACGTGGTTTCTAAGGATGGAGTGATGGTGGATCCATCCAAGATTGAGACAGTGAAGAATTGGGTAAGACCTACAAACGTGTCAGAAATAAGGAGTTTTGTGGGTTTAGCTAGCTACTACCGCCGATTCGTCAAGGGATTCTCTTCTATTGCTTCCCAATTGACGAACTTGACTAAGCAAAACGTTCCATTTGTATGGTCGGATGAGTGTGAGGAGAGCTTTCAGAAACTCAAGACTTTGTTGACTACCGCGCCTATCCTTACCTTGCCGGTAGAGGGTAAGGACTTCATTGTCTATTGTGATGCATCCTATTCGGGTTTGGGTGCAGTGCTAATGCAAGAGAAGAATGTGATTGCTTATGCTTCGAGGCAATTAAGGTGCATGAACGTAACTATCCAACTCATGACTTGGAATTGGCCGCGGTAGTGTTTGCACTAAAGCAATGGAGACACTACTTGTATGGGGTTAAGTGTGAAGTCTACACGGACCATCGTAGCCTACAATATGTATTCACTCAGAAGACTTGAACTTGAGACAGAGGAGATGGATGGAACTACTGAAGGACTACGACATCACTATCTTGTATCATCCGGGAAAAGCAAATGTTGTGGCAGATGCTTGAGTAGGAAGGCCGGAAGCATGGGAAGTCTAGCTCATTTGCAAGCTTCTAGACGCCCATTAGCTAGAGAAGTGCAGATTTTGGCTAATGACCTTATGATGTTAGAGATAAACGAGAAGGAGGATTGTTAGCTTGTGTAGAGGCAAAATCTCTTTCCTTGATCAGATTAAGGGGAAACAGTTTGATGATGAGAAACTAAGGCGAATTCGAGATAAAGTGTTGCAAGGAGAGGCTAAGGAAGCAATAATCGATGGGGAAGGTGTTTTGAGGATTAAGGGAAGAGTATGTGTACCCCGCGTTGATAATTTGATCACCACTATTCTGACAGAGCTCATAGTTCCGGATATTCTATACATCCTGGTGCAACCAAGATGTACCGAGACCTAAAGCAGCACTTCTGGTGGAGTAGAATGAAGCGAGAATTGTTGAGTTTGGCCAAGTGTCCAAATTGTCAACAAGTAAAGTATGAACACCAAAGGCCCGGAGGAACACTTCAGAGAATGCCCATTCCTGAATGGAAGTGGGAGAGAATCGCGATGGACTTCGTGGTTGGTCTTCCAAGACATTGAGTAAGTATGACTCTATTTGGGTGGTTGTTGATAGGTTAACTAAGTCCGCTCATTTCATTCCGGTCAAGGTGACCTACAATGCAGAGAAGTTAGCCAAGATCTACATCTCAGAGATCGTTCGGTTGCATGGAGTTCCACTCTCCATCATATCAGATAGAGGTACGCAGTTTACTTCTAAGTTTTGGAGGACATTACATGCTGAATTAGGTACTAGGTTGGACCTTAGTACTGCGTTTCACCCTCAGACTGATGGTCAGTCTGAGCGAACCATTCAAGTGTTGGAGGATATGCTTCGTGCGTGTGTGATAGAGTTGGTGGCCATTGGGATAGCTTTTTACCTTTGGCGGAGTTTTCATACAATAATAAATCACTCCAGTATTGACATGGCTCCATTTGAAGCATTGTATGGGAGGAGGTGTAGATCTCCCATTGGTTGGTTTGATGCCTTTGAAGTTAGACCTTGGGGGACTGATCTGTTGAGAGATTCTATGGAGAAGGTGAAAGCTATTCAAGAAAAGCTTTTGGCGGCTCAGAGTAGACAAAAGGAGTATGCAGACCGAAAGGTTAGAGACTTGGAGTTCATGGAGGGTGAACAAGTCTTGTTGAAGGTTTCACCCATGAAAGGGGTGATGCGGTTTGGAAAAAGAGGTAAGCTAAGTCCAAGGTATATTGGACAATTTGAAGTGCTTAAGCGAATAGGGGAGGTGGCTTATGAATTAGCCTTGCCCCCAGGGCTGTCCGGAGTGCATCCGGTGTTTCATGTATCCATGTTGAAGAGATACCACGGAGATGGAAACTACATTATCCGTTGGGATTCAGTTTTGTTGGATGAGAACTTGACTTATGAGGAGGAACCGGTTGCTATATTAGATAGAGAAGTTCGCAAGCTGAGGTCGAGAGAGATTGCATCCGTCAAAGTGCAATGGAAGAATCGACCGGTTGAAGAAGCTACTTGGGAAAAGGAGGCAGATATGCAAGAAAAATACCCACATCTGTTTACAGATTCAGGTACTCCTTTTCGCCATTGTTTTTCTTCTTTTGATCGTTCGGGGACGAACGATGGGTAAATTGGTATCTATTGTAACGATCTGTTTAGTCGTTTGAGCAGCAGATTGAATTACGGGGAAAAACTGGCTGAGACGACGTGTGTCCCGACGGACCGTCGTGGTCACGACGGCCCGTCAAGGAGGTGTCGTCCCATGACACTTAGAAATCTTCAAATTGGATATCAAAATCGACTCTCTGTAAATTGTGACGGACCTGCAGGACGTGCCGTCACAGCCACGACGGACCGTTGTGAGCTCCCGTTGCAAAACACTTCAACTTTTGAGAATTTGGTGCAAGAAACGAGTTTCTGACCGTCATGACGGAGGTGCAGGACGGACCGTCACAGGGGTGACGGGCCGTCGCAGACCACCTGGAATTTGGGAGGTTGCGACGGCCATCGTGACGGACCGTCGCAGGCACGACGGCCCGTCACAGGCTGCGCAATCCCAGGCAGTTTAGGATTTCTCCACACGTTTTAAGGGTCGTTTTTGACTATTCTTTCCTAATTATAAAGATTGAGGGTTAACATTAATAAGTCTAATTACTTAGGGGTTTAAAGGGGTAACCTTAAGTTAATTAGAGGGGTTTATTGTCCTTTTTCACACTTAATTATATTGTAATTAGGGTAAGGAAAGAGGGTTTGAATAAAACAAAGAGAAGAACAGAAAGAGAGATTGATCGATCGAATTGGTTGAGGAGAATATCAAGCTTGGGAAATTTCTTGTGGATTCCAATTCTTCGGTGGAGGTAGGTTATGGTTTATATTACGATATTCGTAGTGAACTCTTAGTAGTGAATAATATGTGTTGATGATATTGTAAACCTGTCTATATGCTTAATTGTATGCTTGTATGAATATGATCATGTGATTTTGATAAAACAAGCATGATGAAAACTATCTAATCCCAAATCTTGAAAGAAACTTTAATCTATGTTATTAATGATGATGCCTTGGTGTAAAAAGAAGGCTTGATGAATAAAGTGATGGGATTGATGATGCCTTGGTATAGAGAAGCTTGATGAACGGATAGAATGAGGTTAGTGGATCGGAGTGTCACGTTCCGACACATAGTATTAGTGGATCGGAGTGTCACGTTCCGACACATAGTATTAGTGGGACGGGTGTCACGAACCGACACGTAGATATAGGGGATCGGAGTGTCACGTACCGACACATATAGGGGATCGGAGTGTCACGTTCCGACACATATAGGGGATCGGAGTGTCACGTTCCGACACATAGTGGTAGGGGATCGGAGTGTCACGTACCGACACAAGAGGAAGAAAGATAATGAGTCTTGAAAGATGTTAATCTACTCAACATAATGAACTTAATTCCCAAATGAGTATGGTAATGAGGCTTGAGCCCTCATGAAAGAACTTGATGGTATTTATTGACGATTATAATACTTGTTGTTGCTACATGTTGAGTTTATAGTTGATTTATAATATTACTTGATATGTATTATCGCCTATTTTGAGTTAGCCGATGATATCTACTCAGTACGTGTGGTTGTACTGACCCCCTACTTTTATGTTTTTCTTCTTGTTATTTGTGCAATGCAGCAAACGTTCCGTCAACTTCAATTCAACAGTAGATCTAGCCAGTCTTCACTTCATCGGAAATTCAGGGTGAGCTAATGCGTCTAGCTTGGACTGGGTCTTCTTCTTCAAGTCTTGATGCCTTGAACTTCCGGCATGGACTAGTTTTTATGTATTTTTAGTTCGTAGACATTCTTAGTCTAGCAATTTGAGATAGATGTCTTGTGATGATGACTTCCAGATTTTGGGGATAATTAATAATAGTTTTGAATTATTTTATTTAATGAGTTTAAGTCTTCCGCATTATTTTCTGTTGATACACATTGAAATGTTAAGGTTTATATGGGTTGGTTCGCTCACATAGGAGGGTAAATGTGGGTGCCAGTCGCGTCCCCGATTTGGGTCGTGACATATATCAAAGTTAGGAGCTTATCACTTAGATAGTAAGGTCCATCAACTCCTAGATTACCAGTTAAGCTTTCCCTAATATCAATATTTGTCTCATCATACCCTATATCTGGACCTTTTCCATAAACATTAATTTGATCCGAAGTAGTACTACTTTTCTATTGTGACATATTGAAATGCCTCTTGGTTGCCCTTATATCTATATACTCTTGATGGACATCACTGTCAATCTTAGTGTCTTCATTAGTATCCCCTTCTGATCCTGATTCATCTTCCACTTAATCATCAGTTGGATCATTATTTATTATAGGATCAAATGAAGGTACAGAGGAAGGAGAAGGCACAACATAAGGAGAGGGTGGATGCACAATGGAAGAAGGAGGCACAATAGAAGAAGATGGCGGAGGCACAACAGAAGAAGGAGGCACGTAGAAGGAGATGGTGGAGAGACAATACAAGAAGGAGATGGTGGAGGCATAATAGTAGACTCAATTTACAAATGGAGTGCTGGACGTTTCAGAAGGACCAGTCGTAGGGTTGGAAGGAAAAGTAGAAGTAGGAGGCTGACTATTAGGGTTAGAAGCCTCATTAAAAGATTCCTCACCTACCCCACTATCACTTACATTGGGGACAAACTCCAATTCAAGTGGGGCCTGATTAGATTTACTAACCCCATGAAAAATTTACACCTCCATTGTATCCCCAACATTTATCATATTGAAAAGGTCAAATATTATCTTATCATTATAAAAAAAAGACTAATAACCCATTCCCCTTGATGAAAGAATCTACTGTATATCCTTGTTCCTTTATGTAGTCCCTAAACTCAAAATATAACATCCTATCAACATCTACATCTAGGGATTCTATCACATGCCCCCAATATATTTATGTGGAGGAATAAAATCGATTACCCCCATATACCATCTTAAAGTTATCAAAGTAAAAGTCATCCTGAAAAAACATGTAACAAAGACAAACACAATTTAAACACACATTTCAAGAACAAACTCTAACAAGCTATACACAACAAACATAATCACCAACAAACAAAAGTAGCAGAAACACTAACTAACAAGAGTAGAAAAAGCACTAACAGTAGCAGTAGCACTAACATTTAGCTCCATTACTAACATAACAAAAGACTTGCAATCAAATTGATTATGTACAAATTGAAGTCTACAAATGTATATGAGACAAATAATAAGATTCAAAATAAGTGGATTACATCAAACCCTAACATAAAACACAATCACTAATAGTCGCACTAAGTTGATATCACAAAACGCTAATCACTAACAGTTGCACTAAGTCAATAACACAACACCCTAACCCTAACAGTAGGAAACTATATTAGGTCGATCCCAAAACTTGTACACTATAATAATCCTTAGATTTGATAAATAATACAACCTAACACAAAATGAGATTATCAACATCAACACGACGAGAAAACTTTTCTATTTCTTTAGATTTTACGAAAAGTTGAGAAATAAGAAAATAAAAGGAGAAGACAACTTTTATTCAAAGAATAGGGTGGGGAAAATTGAATTCTATCATACGGGGTGAGAAACACACGTGATTACATAGAAGAGGGAATGAGTCAAAATTATCCATTTACAAATACATTAAATAGTTCGGTGGGGGTAGTATGATGGTTTAAAAATTAAGGTGTCTTTATGCAAATACGGGATAACTTTGTTGGTGTATTTATGTCTTCTCTTTTTGTTTTTAGTGAGTTATAATTCATTTTGAATTAGTGACAAGTTTGAGTATGCGATTAATGTATTTCTATCACAACCCAATTCATTGGTCCTTACAACACCTACTTTACCACCTAGATAGAACAATCCTCAACCCCTGAAGTGATTATAATAGAAAAATAAACAAGTCATAAGATAACATCCTAATTTTTTAAGAAATAACAATAATTTGAGTTAAACCTCCAAAGTTATTTTAGAAGTAAATATACTAACACCTCCAAGGAACTAGTCTAAACATGTACAAGAGCTTCTAAGAGTACAACTTAGAAATATATAAGACATAACTCCCACCACAAGAAAAGATGAGTAGAAGTCATTGGATATCATCATAATCTTTGATAATGCTCAATTATAAATCTTACAAATTAGTCTACAAGCGATCGTAAAGAACTTGAACAAGGTTTGCATTGAATTCCACATAGAGCGGTCCATGTTAGAATTCACTTAGGATGTAAAATTTGGGAGCTAATATCTTGTAGGTTTATGGAATCAACGCTTAGCATAAAATAAATTTTAGAGACTGCAAATTATCAATTTGAGAGAATTTAGTTTACAATTGATTAACAGTAGTGAGTGAACAAAAATAATTAAAAAATAGGATAAATCTAGGAGTGTGCACACTTGGGTATCAATTTCGAGTATGAGAAAACGTAATTGCTCACTAACATTAGTTCCCAATGGGTAGGCTAGATCAATCTAAATCACAAGATGAATTTCTCAATAACACGTTGTTTGTCACAAGAGATTTTTCAAGTCGCAAATGCAAGCCATTAAAAACAATTCATAGCCTTAATATAGAGCTTATTTTCAAGCAAATCTAGCATTTGAAAATGAAATCATATTTTTTTTTCAAAAAACTATTAAATAAAATTTAAAGCCAATATGCAATTATCGATCCAATTGTCCACTTCATGTAATCCTTTTCAAGAAACATGAAGATATAGTCTATATTTGGGTTCGCAACCTCAAATAATTAATTAAAACATGCACAAAGAGGCCGCATTGGTGGGGAAAGCCAGATAAATCTGTCTCGGAGTTCAAAAATTCAAACCTCTTCTTTAACCACCCTACTAGAGGTGGGGGCAACTATCTTTTAGAATACCTCAAATAGGTATTCGGTCAAGGTCGAGCGGGATGGCACGCAGTAGAGCATTTCTCCCATTTTTTTCCTTTCAGAAGGGTGGCCTATAGACGTACATGGTGGGGGGGGGGGGGGAGACTAGCCTCAATACTTCCCATTGGGTAAGAGATTCACCTAACCCACCTACCCACTCATCAATCACGATGTTCAACTGACTTGCATTGATAGACTTCTATTGTATTGGAATTAGGCACACATATTGTTACTGTTGTCAATGGATCTCTTTCATGTTTGATTTTCCCTCTTTTTTATCAAATCGATCTTAGCCACTACCTACATTCAAGGAAATTGTGCGCCACAAATAAGATCCAATAAAGAGACCCACAATTCCGTAGAAAGACACCATAATTCCTTGTGAAGAAAAATGATTTGTTGAGGTGAAAAAAGATAGCAAATTTATACCAAGATAACTAGAAGTTCCAACTAATAAGACATCCAATATTCTACTCAAAATCTAACTTCATTTGCACACCTTTAGAACATAGGTTTTAGCTACATGTATGGAAATTAAAGAAAGTTATACTAAAAAGGTTGTTTTTCATTTGAAATGATTGATCCAAACATTAAATACAAAAATTCTAAAAAAAAAAAACCCTACCAAATTCAAGTAAAAAATTGCTTAACACTCAAAATCCTTAGGACGGTCTTGTGTTTAGTGATAACATATAATGGAAGATATTTTTTTGTTCTTTATTCAAAGTTGATGAGTGGTGAATTTTCACTCATTTGAGTCTCTTTTCTTATGATTTTTCTGCACTCAAAGTAGAAGAGACTAACTATCCTTTGAATTGTGTTGATTTAAAATGATTGTTTCTAGGATGTAAACTGATACACAAAAGTTGAAATTAAGAAAAATGTGTCAGTAAATAAACTCCATATATATCACATATGGAAGACTGTTCACTTAAGCAAACTAGTTAACATTCCACATAAGAGACCAAGCGATGTTCCCTTCTGTGAACTGGTCTGAAAAGACAGAAGTTGCTCAAGCAAACTTATGTTTGCTTTTGCGAGGTTTGATTTTGTGAACCTCCTGTTGCTTTTATGAATCCCATATTTTTAGACAGGGCCAGAATGAGAAATTCTCAAGCATTGGACCCAAAATTCAAAAAATAAAGATAGGGTGGAACATTACTAATTATCAAAGAATTGATAGAGAGAGAATATTGTAGAGAGAAAAACTCATCAAACAATTGATTTTCTATTGTTCTTGATCTTGAAATTGATACATTGAAAGCAAGTTGCCTCATATTTCATTTGTGGACTTGGAGATTTTGTTCTAATTTAGTAAATCTCTTTTACCTTTTTTCGTTTACTTATTCTTAATCACTAGAAATATGGATGTAATTGCTTGTGTGAAATTGGAGCTTTTGCGCTAGAAATAGAAATATCTATTTGGATATTTAATTTATTGATTTTGCAATTTCTTATTTCCACGTTTGATTTCATGAAATAGGTTCAATCTAGTTTTCATGTTTGAATTTATGGGTTGAGTGTGCGTTCTCAATCCTAGATTTCGATCTTCATGGGTTGCTTGAAAATTAATCTTTGAAGTGGATAATTAGACTGATAATCACATTTTAGCTCTGAATATTTAATTTGAGACCGAAAAAATATATTTTAGAGTTTCATTATTCAGTGGAAGTCTTTCTCGAAAGATAATTCTAAGTTAGCTTAGTGAGTTTTTTTGTTGAATTACATGATTGAGACCAAATGGACATGTTATGAAATAGTCCTTTGAAACCGAAAGGAGATTAGAATTGACCTACTATGGCTTAGACTACCTACTAGTGATTGATTTTGGATTGAACTACAACGGATTGTTTAGTGTTAATTGAATACCAAATTTGTTGAATTCCCATGCATCCATTGCTTTATATCATCTTTTTCCCCCGTTAGATGAGTAGTTAGAAATTTTTTCTTTCCTCGTATGTTAATATTCAAACTAGTATGCTAGCTTTATCTTTTCAGTCACCGACAAATTAATTTCTGTGGGATTCGGCCTAACTCTTAGTTAGGCATTTTTACTAATGACAACAGTTGTCCCTTTTAATTAATTTAAAGAGGATAATTGAGCGTTTTAAGAAAATGGCACTGCTGCTGGGGAACAATTAGGTGTATTGATTTGCTTTAAGATTTCTAGTTTACTTTTTCCATGTAGATTGTGAATTTCATTTGTTTGATTTATATGGACTTTGTGGTCATTACATTTTAGGAATCATATTCCCACTACCAACCCATGAGATGTTGGTGAAACAATTGTGACAAATAAATTGAGGTTGGGGTCATATACGATAAGCTCATTTGGGGCAGGAAAGCACCTAACTCAGTGCTATGACATGGTCAACTTTGAGATTGGGCTTCTACTCTTAGGTCTAAGGTGAAAAAAATTGTGAGGGTGAAAATTCCTCATTATCCAATGACAAAAAAGAGCTAAAAAGGATCTCATGACTTGCACCTTGTTTGGTGCGATTAGACGATTTTCTGGATTGAATTTCTTAAAGCCAATATAAGAGAGGGTCAGTGTGGATATAGAATATATATTGAGTTGGTGTAACCAACCCAAGGCAATAACAATCCAAGAAGCCGAAAAAACATGCATGATACTAGAGTTGCAAGAAAAAGCAAAAAAGATCACATATGACAACTTTGGTTCATTTGAAAGTGAGAGTGTTACTCACTTGAAGGCCAAGAATTATGAAAACCAATGCTCCCATGGCCTAGTTATCCTTTCAATCTTTTCCAATGATCCAAAAAAAAAAGAATGATGCAAAGTTGGGTAAGAAATTCAAGTCTTCAAAGTGGATAGATCGGGTGGAACACTTGATGGTCTTTTCCACTCCCCACGCTCCTCAAAGTGTAATGCCTCAAAGTGGCACAAAAGGTGATGTACACGATGTCGTGCTGTGATGTTAAATTATGCGCTTGATAGGAGGAACCCCATCAGTGTCATGCTTCAAGCCTACACCCTAGGCGGGACAAGCACTCAAGAACCATTGCTGGCCGGAAGAGAACCGTTGGTATGACTTACTTAGGGGAAGACTTAAACTTCAAAAAATAATCTGAAATAAAGAACTTGTGAAAAATCTTAGAATGTCTTTAAAGAAAGCATCAAACTAGACAAAATGGTTATTCAAGTCTCATCGAAAAACATTTGAAATACAAGGCTAAAAGACTCGTAATTAACTACCTACTATCTATGAAGCCTTTAAAATAACGGAGATGGATGTTGGGACAAACCCCACAACATTCTAATAAACTAAAATAAATCTGAAAGCAATAAAAGGAGTCTTCTAGAATGCAAGAGGCTCACCACCAGTATGTGAACTACTCATTGGATCAACAATGCACTAGATGTCGATCCTAGTTACATGTGTTTGCATCATAATAAGGTGTAGGCCAACTAGAATCTGTAAATTGAATGTATGAGTATGCGAGTTGGAGTGCTAAACACAACATAGGCTTGAAAGGAATCTAAAGAACTTACTTGGCTCAAATAAACTCAAAATTATTGAACTCACTTTGATATAAAGTAGTTTGAAAACAAGTGCAATATAAAAAAATCTATTTAAAGTATCACGTCAACTCTGTATGTATGAAAGATACAATATAACTCTGAGATGTATGTAGAAATACTAATAAACTATGTATATAAGAATTCAATTACTTCTGTGGGAGTTTCTCTAACCGATAACCATCATGTAAGAGCTATTGTGATGATACATCATTTTTTCTCATGCTGCCGAGGTTGTCCTATACCTTGACATAAGTATAGTTACTGAACTACTAAGTGGATCCACTAGTCTATTCTAAAAATCATTTAAGGAATCATCTTAAAAATATGACCATTTTCTACCCATGGTGGCTACATGGTTTATGGGGGCTGTGAGTTGTTTGAACTCTCCCCCATATCGTTGCTCAATACTACTTCCAAAAATATTATATTAGCTCTTATGTTTTAAAAAAATACTTCCTTCTGTGATTTGAGATTAATGTTATAAAACTTAGCTCAAAGTCTACCTTGGTAATCAAAGTTTTCTTTCTTGCTTTATTATGAAAGCATATACTCTTTTCTGAAAACTAGCTTAAAGGTTCTTTGAAAATCTCATTTCCATTTTTTCATTAAATGTAAAAACATTTTAAACTTTTGGGAATACTTTGTTCCCATATACTTATTTGAAGAAATAAACTTCAAATCTGAACTCTTTGCTTAAGTTCAAAACTTAAGACTTTAAACAAAGTTAAAACGTTTATGAAAGACTTATGAAAATTTTAAGAAATTATCTTATTTAACTATTGATTTATTGACTTGAATATTAACTTCTTGACTTAACTTTTTAACTTTTTTTGAGTTGAATTATGGATTCAAGGATCATGATTTGTGATAGGAAAGATCTCATGATGTTTAGGAATTATTTTAGATAGCTAAACATGGGAAAATGATCAAAAATTGAAATTTGAAGGTTTCTGTGCGACGCGGAGAAGCATTAGAATTTTTGTTTCAAAAATACATTTTGAGAAAGAATGACCCGTGATGGCTCCGCGACGCAAAATAATTTTTCCCAGTTCTTGGGAATGGCTGCCGCGCCACCACTTCCGAATTTCTTTCGATGAAATTTTTTCTTCGTTTTTCATCTCTAAACCCATGGGTTCTTTTCGCATATGATCAAAGTAAATCATATTATACTAAAAAACACAACAAAAAACGTGAATCAATCTGAAGAAACTCCAATCAACACAACCTACAAGAACTTAAATGAAATTTATGAAGAATTCAAGGATTTTTCTTTCAAATTTAATAACTTCGCTGAAATTGAATCATGATTGGCGCGTGGGTGAACTAACTCAACACTCTATGATCTCACATACCTTTGCACGGATCACCCCAACGAAATCCCCAAGCTAATGTCAACGAATCTTGAATGTTTTTCTTCTTTCTCCTCTTTTCTCCTTTCTTCAACTGTAGCTTGAAATTCACTTTTCTAAAACTGACTAAAATCTAACTTTCCCCAATTAAACTCCTAAAAATAAATTAGGATAATTTGGTAAGGAAAAAACTAAAATACCCTTCTAAAATCTGAATTTAGACTTTCCTTAGTCTAACATCCCAACTTCCAAAGGGAATAACTTACTCATAGGACTCGGAATCACGCAAACTCGGTGGCGTTGGAAAGATCATTCCAACCATATTTCAAAGTTCTTCTAAATCATCCCGAGCTAGAATATATGACCGTTTGAAGTTGGCCAAAAACTTATTTTTTTCTAACTTAACTAATATTTTAGATTTTTAATTATTTTCAAAAATGACTATTTCTAGTTCTTAGCTTTTTCATAGCTATTTTAAATTACGAGATGTTACAATATCTCCCTTTTGGGTGTAACACCCCGGAAGTTCCATGACTTAGAATAGAGCCTCATGTAGTGTATAATGCCAATTCAAGACCTAATCTAATGTATTCAACTTGGTTAGGAGGTATTAAGAGCTAAACGTTAAGGGACGACCACGACGTCCGGAGATTTGTGAAGATGACCTAGTGTGCCTTAAGGTGTTGCAAGGGGTCGAAAGTCAAACTTGGCAAGGGATGACCACGACGTCCGGAGATTTGTGAAGATGACCTCGGATAAAAGTCAAACTAGGTAAAAAGGCTTAGGATATACATTAGAGTGTGTTTAGGGTCGAAAAATCCCAGTACGACTCTCCAAGGACCACCCTAAGGGCCCTCGAGGAGGACCCTAACATTTGAACCCAAAAGCTATCAAACAAATAGTGTGCAATCGACGAACTCGTTTGTTCCCACTTAGAATTGTCACCTTGAGACTCCAAATTCCAGCCTTTTTCCCAAACCACGAATGACCAGGACGGCCCATGGTTGGGACAACTGCCTGTTGACGGGGTCTCGTCATTCGGGACCCCAACTCACTATCTCAACACAATCAATTAAGGGGTGAATAGGTAATTAGTTAATTCATTAATTAATGGTTAGGGTCAGTTTTAATTAGTAAGTTTAGGACTATAAAATGGTCCTAAGTCATTAAACTAACATACCACTACATAAATCCCAAAACCCAAATAACTCCCACTTCTATCTACTTTCTCTCACTACCTCAATGACCCCTATTGAAGATCAATTTCATGCTTCACTAGGGATTCAATATCAAGGCTTTAATTATCAAATATTTAAGAATAAGCAATGTATGGAAGCTATTCATTCTTGGGACTCCTTTCCCCAAGAGGTTCTTCAAAGTTTGGTTTTCAACGTTCATCCAATTTTGTGGGTTATCTTACAAACTGATTTAATGTGATATTGATTTGATTTATATTGATGGATTATGATTGTTTATTGGTGGATTGATGTAGTTCCTTAAACTTTGACCTTATTTTCCTAAAAGATCCATGAATATCCATTTTCCCTAAAACCTAACTATGAATGAGATTGATAAATGATTAGTGATGTTGTAATTGGATGCGCTATTAATTAATTTACTATATTATGATGTTTATTGGATTATTGGATAAATGTTGTGGATTCGAGGGTGAGGTCTTGAAGGAGATTCTTGGAAGCCACTGGTAAGACTTTCAAGATCATGAGCACTTTAATTCAATTATGTTGGTCTATTCTTGATGATGATGTTCAATTTGAGTATGAATACATGAATAGGATAGGAAGATGATGAGATGATTAAGATGATAGAATGTTATGAATATGATGCATGTGAGATGATGATAGGGGTATGATCATGAAAGATTGAAAGTGATTCTCTTATGTACCTAATTATTATGACTATGATGTTATGATCTCACTAAATTTTGGGTTGTGATGAAAGGAAGTTCTCATTCTAGACCTAAGAAATATGATCATGATTATACAAGGGGTTAGTCCCTAAGGCCTATATTGTAAACTAATGTTAAGGATAACTTAAAGATACTTCAAAAAGGGAATTTAGTTTAGCACTGGGTGAATTAGTCAATGAGAGGTGTCCCTTCCCAAGAGGGAAGGTAGGTTCACTATTGTTCTCATGAGATGGAGACTACAATGCTAATGTGCATAAATAGAGTTTCTCGTAACAATCTCCTATTTCCTTAACTATGTGCCCCCATAGGAAGACTAGCTAGTGGATCCACTTAGATGCTACGATTATGTATGGTTCTACCTTGGCAAGTAGATCACCTTCATTCGGTATAGGGTTGCATGACACCGGATTCCATGTTAGCTCACATGGTCTGTTCTCGGTTATGGGGAATGTTCCCAAAAGTAAAATGAATGAATGAAAGTAATAAGATAGACACTAACTAGGATGACTTAAGAAATACCACTTAGTATAGGTAAGGATATGAGACTTTACATATGCATTGCACAAGTTGGCCTCTAAGGGAGTCCTAGGAGGAGTTTTTATGCACTTATGTTGTGAATGACATGCATAATGTGGTGCTATATAATGTTGATCTTATATGATGTTGGTTTCATTTGATGAAAATGATATTGGTCTAAATTGCTATGTATAAGGATGACTATACATGATATGAGGTTATATGAGGTAAAGACATTACTTATGGTCTCTTTACTAGTTTACTTGGTTTATGTGGGGTTATGGGGCTTCACATGAGCATTGAACTAGTTGACTTGGATTGGGATTGCGAGTAAGGGTCTTGTATGCTTTAATGATACGAACTCTAGAACATGAAATGTTGATATGCCTTTCTGATGATGTTATTCTTGTATATAGATATGAACATATCTTAATGTTGTTGTGATTATTGACTTGTATATGCTCTTTGTCGCACCCCAACTTTAGCAAAACGGGGTTTGATGCGCGACCTAACAACTATTTTGGGATTTCGGAATTGAAGAGTCACCACCTAACGAATTAAGGCGCATTAACACACCTATCTAACCTAACTAAGTCTAACTAAGGTCGTCGAGCCAAAGATAAGGGTAAGGGTTCAAATTACCTCGAGGGGAAGGGGTTAGGCATCCCTCGAGGTTCACAAGTGTAGGTTCTGACCGTATCTCATGCAATTTATGTGGGGGTTACAAGTAGAAATTAAGGTCACTTCATTACTATTTAATTTAACATGCTAGCTTGGAGATAACATAATATTAAACAAGAAATAGCACATTATTATTTTAATCAATTAGTCAATCATGTGAAACTAGGTGATAACATGATATTAAACAATTACGACTATTTTATCATTTTAATTAGTTGAATAAACATGTAAGGCTATGTGATAATATAATACTAAACAATTAAGATGAAATTATTGTCTTAATTAATTATTTAAGCATGCGAGACTAAGTGATAACAATAAATAAAATATTAAATAAAAAATAAGAGATAAGCGAGAGGATAGAAATTGTACAATCATATAGGCAAACAATTTTATAATTTTGTTTTAAGCTACCCAAATAAATATAATTAAAATAAACAAATAAATGGATAAAAAGGAAGGGAGACTCTAAGAGAGACAACAAATTTATTAGAACAGTAACATATTTATTATTAATGCAGAAAATTACTTTTTAGCAGAAAATGATTACAATGCAGAAATTTAATTTAGAAAGCAGATTCATATTAATGCAGAAACATTTTTAGGCAGTCAATTTTATTAGATGCAGAAATTCATTATTTGACATGATTTTACGTGATTAGACATACAGAATAATTATTAACAGTTATTAACATCGAACCAATTAACCTACCCAAAATAATTAGAATCTTATTTTAACATGCAAAAGTTATTGGAACCTAATTATGTTAAAATTCATTAACAAAACTTAAAGTTATTAATCAAAACTATTAGGCATGCTGGAAATTATATCAAACCTATAGGCATACTTTCTATCAACAAGTAAATTATGATAATATAAAAGGTAGCACGTAATTCCCCCTCTCTTTAGGCGATTCCCCTAAATACATTTCATATATATAGAGTTTAGCGTTTATAAATTATTATAAAATAATAATAGAGATTAAATAATATACAAAACACAAATTAAATAAACGTCAGCTCGTCTAACACTTCCACAATCCATAGCATCTCTTCAACATCTTGAACCTTTGAGTTCAAAACCTGTTAAACTAAAAGAAGCAACAATCCACGAATGCAACCAGTAACTACAACATCAATTTTCACATATTAACAATGCAATTAAATCAAAGACAGGAAAACACATAAAACATCAACCAACAACAAATATTATGTGTATAGAAAAGGATAGAAGGAACTGACCCCATCGCGTCCATTATCATTACAAACTTGCACAAATGTATGGATGAAAAAATAATATCAATACTCGATTAAGAATACCAACAAGTTAGGCAGACAAGAATATTAGTAGTGAAGACCACTTAATCCAATCACAGACCCGAACACAGCGCAATAGCAAGTAGAGAGGAGAACCTTAAAGTTTACCGAAATCTTAATTATTTTAAGAGTAGAGAGCAATATTACGTTTTCCAAGTATAAGCAATGAGAGATGATTAAGTCTGTTTTTTAGAGCATGAAAGGATGGTCTCTTTTTATAGTGTTGAGGGGTACACATAATAAGGGAAATAAATAAATTAAGGAGTCAATTATAATATTTTCCTTATTACAAAGGGAAAGAAATAATTATGGAGTAGGGATTTCTTTTATTTTATTTTATTTCTTTAACTAAAAAAGAAAACAATCAACAAAATTGTTTACCTTAACCAGATGACTTTATCAAAATAAACAAATAAATAACTATACACATTGATTAAGGTAAAATATCAATTACTAGGTCCCCATATTAATTAAAATAATGTCGTTATTTGAAGACAATTAGAATATAATTATTTAAAGGAAGGAAATAAAATCACAACCTCAATCACATAACTTTATCATACTAAGACAATGAGAAAATTGAATGGGTAAGTAATCGGTTCAACAATCATCCACAAGGAAATAATGAATTATTTTATGAAAAGGAAAATATCACACAACTTCTCACCTATTTTTTACAAACAAGTAACAATCCTAATACAACAATTAAGGGTAAGTCAAAATCACAAAATCCCATTTTAAGAGTTTGAAATCGGATAGAATTTTAGCCATAGAAACAATCATTCGGAATCGATGATTACAACAAATTAACGACTGAAGTCAAGCACCAACAATCTCAATAACATTAAAATGAAAAATATATTGATAACTAAAGGGAAACAACTAGGCTAACCTGGGGATGAGTTTTCATTCCAAGTCAAAATAGATAATGATTCCGTAGCATACTAAGTCTAAAAATCAGAAAATTGTAGAAGACAAGATTAAGATAATAAATGATGGCTCAGTTTTGAGATCACGAAAATATGAAAAAATTATATACAAAATCAACTTGTAGACAAAGAACAAAGCTATTAAAAGGTGAAATGATATTTTAAGAGATATTTACCCGAACGGATCTGTAAAGATCCGTCTTATCAAAGCTTTGCATTCCATTTACAGTATGAGCAGTAACAGTTGCCTTCATCGGCCCCATCGTAGTTGTCACCTTCGCCAACAAGATTCTCGCCGGAGAAGAGAACAAGTCACCGGTCGGAGCTCATGACTGCTGTTTCCTCGCGTTTCTGCTGCTGCATGGAGTTTATGCTACATGCTGAGCTGCTGCTGATCCTGCAAAGAGAGGAGAGGAAAAGGAAAAAAGATGAGGAAGGGACAAAGGAACGAGAGGTTGATGGAGATGAGAGGGAGAGAATACGCTGGAACTGTTGTTGGTTTGCTGGTCTGCTGATTCTCGAGCTGCTGACTTGAGGAGTCCTTACTGGCTGCTGCTTGCTGGATGGTGCAGCGTTTGCTGCTGGTTTCTCACTTAGCTGCTGCTGGAGGGAGAATAGAAAGAGAGAAGGGAGGATAATAGAGAAGAGAGGGGAGGAAGAGAGGGACGGAGGAAGATAGACATCTCCGCCTTTGCGGCATTTCACCATTGCATGGAGAAAGGAGGGGCGGCGGCTAATTTTGGAAAAGAGAGAGGTGTGAATGAAAAAATTTGTTCTAGGTTTAGGAGTCTCTTAGGGTATTAGAAATAGGAAGGAATAAAAGGTTAGGTCTTGACCGTAGGATTAGTTTAGATGAGCGGCTAAGATTTGATCTAGGATTTAACTAAAGGATGGACGTTTAAGATTCAAAGATGAGGTCTTAAATCAGATTGGATTGGATATGGAATAACCAAAATTGCAATAAATTTGGATAGACTTGAAATAAAAGGGTGGCTATAATTGAAAATACAATTGGACTTGTGTAACGACTTGTTTAGTCGTTTTGAGCAGTAGAGTTTATTTCTGGAAATCATTGTCTGAGTCGACGGATCCCACGACGGACCGTCGAGGGGGTCTCATTCCAAAACACTTAGAATTCTGAAATTTGGATACTGAGATCGACTCTCTGAACTTCGTGACGGAATGGTAGGACGGACCGTCGCAGGCACGATGGACCGTCACAAATCTTTCCACAGAATTAACTCTCTGAACTTTGTGACGGACCTGCAGGGACGGACCGTCACAACCATGACGGACCGTCACAGGTTGCGTAACCCAGACTGGGTCGGATTTATGTTAAAAGTTTTTAAGGGGCGTTTTGGACTATTCATGCTTATAATTATAATGTTAGTGGATTAATGTTAATAATTCAATTACTTGGGTGTTAAAAGAGATAACCTTGAAATAAATAGTGGGTTATTTTATCATCTTTTATACTTAATTATATGACAATTAGGGTAAAAGAAAAAGGGTTTGAATAAGAAAAACAGAAAGAATAGAGAGAGAAGGGAGAAACGAGCGAGAGAAAGAGAAGAACGCAAAGGAAAGCAAAGGTTTTGGGGAGATAGCTTGTTGATAGCGATTCTTTGGTAGAGGTAGGTTATGGTTTATGCTATCTGATAGTAAACTCTAAATAGCGAATGATATGTATTGGGTAGTATTATAAAGTCTTCTATATGCTTAATTGTGTTCTTGCATGATATGAATATTCTAATTGTGATTAATTAGAATGATGAGACTGTTGAATCTTAAATCCTAAATTTACTTTGTTAATGATGATGCCTTGGTATAAAAGAAGGCTTGATGAACTAAAGTAATGAGATTAGAGGATCGGGTGTCACGTTCCGACACCAGGATAGTAGTAGAGGATCGGGTGTCACGTTCCGACACCAGGATAGTAATAGAGGATCGGGTGTCACGTTCCGACACCAGGGTAGTATATGGATCGGAGTGTCACGTTCCGACACCAGGATAGTATATGGATCAGAGTGTCATGTTCCGACACCAGGATACTGTATGGATCGGAGTGTCACGTTCCGACACCAGGATAGTATATGGATGGGAGTGTCACGTTCCGACACCAGGATAGTATATGGATCAGAGTGTCACGTTCTGACACCAGGATAGTAAAGAGAATGAATCTTGAAATATGTTAATATACTCAATCTAAAGAACCTGTTTCCCAAATGAGTATGGTGTGGAGGCTTGTGTCCTCATAGATGTGCTTGGCGTTGTGACCAAGGGTTATGGTAATTGTTGTTGTCGCCTGTTAAGAATATTAGTTGATTTTATGTTATTATCTGACATATATTGCTTTCTATTTTGAGTTGGCCGATGATACCTACTCAGTACTTGTGCCTTGTACTGACCCCTACTTGTATTTGTTTTTCTTTGTTAATTGTGGAGTGCAGCAAACGTGCCATCGTCTTCAACTCAACCGCAACTCTAGCCAGTCTTCATCACGCCAGATTTCAGGGTGAGCTATTGCTTCTAGCTTGGACTGGATCTTCCTCTTCATGTCTTGATGCCTTGAAATTCCGGCATGGACTAGCTTTTTACTTATTTTAGCTTCTTAGATACTCTTAGAATTAGTAATTTGAGGATAGATGTTCTTGTGGTGATGACTTCCAGATTTTGGGGATAATGATTGATAAATTTTAGAAGTTATTTAATTGATTTCGTTAATGAGTTTTAAGTCTTCCGCATTGTATTTTGTTCATTATGTTTGAAATGTTGGGGTTTAGATTGGTTGGTTCGCTCACATAGTAGGATAAGTGTGGGTGCCACTCGCGGCTCATTTTTGGTCGTGACAAACTTGGTATCAGAGCATTAGGTTCGTTGGTCTCATCACACAAGAACGAGTCTAGTAGAGTCTTAAGGAACGGTAGGGGGACGCCTTTACTTTTCTTTGAGAGGCTATAAGACTTTAGGAAAATTCCATTCTTTCTTTCTTTCTTTCGTGCTATTACTTGGATCCAATTGGTATCTAGGTGATACAAATTGGTATCTGACCATCTTCACTCTATTTCGCAGATGGTTAGAACTAGAGCAACAACTGCGCCAACACCAACACCGGCAAGACAAGATGCAACTGAGCCAGCCACTGGGGCTGTAGCTCGAGGAGGATTAGTGGCAAGAGGAAGTGGTAGAGGTCGCGGGAGGATGTCCTCTAGAGGAAGAGGACCAGCACCTGGCCCATCTAGTACTAGGGCGGTGACTCCTCCACCGACTGAGGAAGTAGTAAGAGAGGTTGAGGAAGGGGAAAATGAGAAAGTGCAAAATGAGGAATTACCACCCCAACCTACCCCAAAGATAATTAATCAGGTTCTTGCTTATCTTAGCGGGTTATCTAATCAAGGCCAGACACCTCCAGTGTTTTCTGCACCAGCACCTCAGGTTCTGGAAGTACGACAGGCCGCTGCTGAGGCTCCCCGCATGGATGCCTTATTGGAAATTGGCACGTTTCCTCGTTTAACTACAGGGCCTATAATGACAGGTGATCAGCATGAACTTTTCAGTAAGTTCTTGAAATTGAAACCTCCAGTCTTCAAGGGTGCTGAATCTGAGGATGCCTACGATTTTCTGGTTGATTGTCATGAGTTACTACATAAAATGGGCATAGTGGAACGATTTGGCGTTGAGTTTGTAACCTATCAGTTTCAGGGAAATGCCAAAATGTGGTGGCGGTCACGTGCCGAGTGTCAACCCGCACAGGCGCCACCTATGACTTGGGCGTCATTCTCTAGCTTATTTATGGAGAAGTATATCCCCCGGACCTTGAGGGATAGGAGGAGAGATGAGTTCTTGAGCCTAGAGCAAGTTAGGATGTCGGTTACCGCGTATGAGGCTAAGTTTTGTGCATTATCTAGGTATGCCACCCAGCTTTGTTTCAGTCCAGAAGAGCGGATTCGCCGTTTTGTGAAGGGGTTGAGGTCAGATTTGTGGATTTCAGCCTTACAGGTAGCGGCTACAGTAAAATCCTTTCAGGAAGTGGTAGACTTCGTGATAGAGGTGGAGGGAGTGAATCCAGATGACTTCACCATGGCATCGACATCTAAAAGGTTTTGTAAGGAAGGTGAGTTTAATGGTTCTTACTCGAGAGGGCAGAGTTCAGGAGGTTATCCAGCCCGACTTCGTCATTCTCACAGAGACCTATGCTTGAATATAGAGAGTGTTATGGATGTGGGGAGACTGGACACATTAAGAGGTATTGTCCAAAACAGAGTTACAGACCTTAAATAGTCAGAGGTAGAGGTGGTCATGGAAGAGGCCGTCATTCTGGAGGACGTGGTGGCCGAGGTGATGGTGGTCACCAAAACGGCCGGGGTGACGGGCAAACTGGAGCCACTACAACACAACATGGTAGGGGCAATGGGCAGACAGGTGATAGGGCCCATTGTTACGCTTTCCCCAGGCGGTCTGAAGCAGAGACATCTGATGCTGTTATCACAGGTAATCTTTTGGTTTGTGATTTCATGGCTTTTGTATTATTTGACCCTGGCTCCACATTTTCATATGTATCTTCCTCATTTGCTACTGGTCTTAATTTACATTGTGAATTGCTTGACATGCCTATTCGTGTTTCTACTCCGGTGGGTGAGTCTGTGATAGTTGAAAAGGTATATAGGTCTTGTCTGGTGACTTTGTGGGGAGCAATACTCATGTAGACTTGGTTATTTTAGAAATGGTTGATTTCGATGTAATTTTGGGTATGACTTATTTTAGAAATGGTTGATTTCGATGTAATTCTGGGTATGACTTGGCTTTCTCCAAATTTTGCAATCTTGGATTGTAATGCTAAAACTGTAACATTGGCCAAGCCTGGGACAGATCTGTTAGTGTGGGAGGGTGACTACACTTCCACTCCAGTTCGTATCATTTCCTTTCTTTATGCTAAGAGAATGGTTAGTAAAGGGTGTTTAGTGTTCTTGGCACACCTCAGGGATGATACTACCCAAGTACCTTCAATTGAGTCGGTTTCGATAGTCCGTGAGTTTCTGGATGTGTTCCCTGCAGACCTTGCTGGTATGCCACTGGATAGGGATATTGACTTTTGCATTGATCTGGAGCCGAATACTCGCCTCATTTCCATACCCCCTTATAGAATGGCTCCAGCGGAATTAAGGGAGTTAAAGGCCCAACTTCAAGAGTTGTTAAGTAAAGGCTTCATTAGACCAAGTGCATCCCCTTGGGGTGCCCCGGTGTTATTTGTGAAGAAGAAGGATGGGAGTTTCCGGATGTGCATAGACTACCGGCAGTTGAATAAGGTAACTATTAAGAACAAGTACCCCATTCCTTGCATTGATGACTTGTTCGATCAGTTACAAGGTGCTTGTGTCTTCTCTAAGATTGACTTGAGATCCGGTTATCATCAATTGAAAATACGGGCAACGGATGTGCCAAAGACTGCTTTTCGAACCAGGTATGGGCATTACGAATTTGTAGTAATGTCTTTTGGTCTTACGAATGCCCCTGCTGCTTTCATGAGCTTGATGAACGGGATTTTTAAGCCATATCTGGATCTCTTTGTCATCGTATTTATTGATGATATACTGATATACTCCAAGAGTAAGAAGGAACATGAGGAGCATTTGAGAATTGTGTTGGAAGTATTGAGGGAGAAAAAGCTTTATGCCAAATTCTCCAAGTGTGAGTTTTGGCTAGATTCAATGTCCTTCATAGGGCATGTAGTTTCTAAGGATGGAGTGATGGTGGATCCATCCAAGATTGAAGAAGTGAAGAGTTGGGAAAGACCTACTAATGTTACAGAAGTAAGGAGTTTTGTTGGTTTAGCTAGCTACTACCGTCGTTTTGTCAAGGGATTCTCTTCTATTGCTTCACAATTGACAAACTTGACTAAGCAGAATGTTCCATTTGTATGGTCGGATGAATGTGAGGAAAGCTTTCAGAAACTCAAGACCTTGCTGACTACGGCACCTATCCTTACCTTGCCAGTACAGGGTAAGAATTTCATTGTTTATTGCGATGCATCCTATTCGGGTTTGGGTGCGGTGCTAATGCAAGAGAGGAATGTAATCGCTTATGCTTCAAGGCAACTAAAGGTGCACGAACGTAACTATCCGACCCATGATTTGGAATTGGCTGCAGTTGTGTTTGCATTAAAGCAATGGAGACATTATCTATATGGGGTCAAGTGTGAAGTCTACACAGATCATCGTAGTCTACAGTATGTCTTTACCCAGAAAGACTTGAATTTGAGACAGAGGAGGTGGATGGAGCTGTTGAAGGACTATGATATTACTATTCTGTATCACCCAGGAAAAGCAAATGTGGTGGCTGATGCTTTAAGTAGAAAAGTAGGGAGCATGGGTAGTTTAGCCCACTTACAAGTTTCTAGATGCCCATTGGCTAGAGAAGTCCAAAACTTGGCTAACGACCTTATGAGACTAGAAATACTAGAGGAAGGAGGATTTTTGGCCTGTGTGGAGGCAAGATCTTCTTTTCTTGACAAGATCAAGGGAAAATAGTTTGATGATGAGAAACTAAGCCGAATTCGGGATATGGTGTTGCGAGGAGAGGCTAAAGAGGCAATAATTGATGAGGAAGGTGTTTTGAGGATTAAGGGAAGGGTATGTGTGCCCCGTGTTGAGGATTTGATCCACACTATCCTCACAGAGGCTCATAGTTCCGGATATTCTATACATCCTGGTGCAACCAAGATGTACCGTGACCTAAAGCAACACTTTTGGTGGAGTAGAATGAAGCGTGACATTGTTGATTTTGTTGCCAAATGTCCAAATTGTCAGCAAGTAAAGTATGAACATCAGAGGCCCGGAGGAACACTTCAGAGAATGCCCATTCCTGAATGGAAGTGGGAGAGAACTGCAATGGACTTCGTGGTTGGTCTTCCAAAGACATTGGGAAAGTTTGATTCTATTTGGGTAATTGTGGACAGATTAACTAAGTCTGCTCACTTCATTCCGGTCAAGGTGACCTACAATGCAGAGAAGTTAGCCAAACTTTATATCTCAGAAATTTTTCGATTGCATGGAGTTCCACTTTCCATCATATCAGATAGAGGTACGTAGTTTACTTCTAAGTTTTGGAGAACATTGCATGCTGAATTAGGTACTAAGTTGGATCTTAGTACTGCATTTCACCCTCAGACCGATGGTCAGTCCGAGCGAACGATTCAGGTATTAGAGGATATGCTTCGTGCATGTGTGATAGAATTTGGTGGTCATTGGGATAACTTCTTACCCTTAGCGGAGTTTTCATACAATAATAGCTATCACTCAAGTATTGATATTGCTCCATTTGAAGCATTGTATGGGAGGAGATGTAGGTCTCCTATTGGTTGGTTTGATGCATTTGAGGTTAGACCTTGGGGTACTGATCTTTTGAGGGATTCATTAGAGAAAGTGAAATCTATTCAAGAAAAGCTTTTAGCGGCGCAAAGTAGGCAAAAGGAATATGCAGATCGAAAGGTTAGAGACTTGGAGTTTATGGAGGGTGAGCAATTCTTGCTGAAGGTTTCGCCCATGAAAGGGGTGATGCGGTTTGGTAAAAGAGGTAAGCTAAGCCCAAGGTATATTGGACCATTTGAAGTACTTAAGCGAGTAGGGGAGGTGGCTTATGAATTAGCCTTGCCTCCAGGGCTTTCAGGAGTGCACCCGGTATTTCATGTGTCTATGCTGAAAAGATACCATGGGGATGGAAACTACATCATTCGTTGGGATTCGGTTCTACTTGATGAGAATTTGTCTTACGAGGAGGAGCCTGTTGCCATTCTAGATAGAGAAATTCGCAAGTTGAGATCAAGGGAGATTGCATCCATCAAAGTTTAATGGAAGAATCGACCAGTTGAAGAGTCCACTTGGGAGATGGAGGCTGATATGCAAGAAAGATACCCACACCTGTTCACAGATTCAGGTACTCCTTTTCGCCCTTGTTTTTCTTCTTTTGATCGTTCGAGGACGAACGATGGGTAAATTGGTATCTATTGTAACGACCTGTTTAGTCGTTTTGAGCAGTATAGTTTATTTCTGGAAATCACTGTCTGAGTCGACGGATCCCACGACAAAACTTCATGGGCACGACGGACCGTCGAGGGGGTCTCGTTCCAAAACACTTAGAATTCTGAAATTTGGGTACTGAGATCGACTCTCTGAACTTCGTGACGAAATGGCAGGGCGGACCGTCGCAGGCACGACGGACCGTCACAAATCTTTCCACAGAATTAACTCTCTGAACTTTGTGACGGACCTGCAGGACGGACCGTCACAGCCATGACGGACCGTCACAGGTTGCGTAACCCAGACTGGGTCGGATTTCTGTTAAAAGTTTTTAAGGGGCGTTTTGGACTATTCATGCTTATAATTATAAAGTTAGTGGATTAATGTTAATAATTCAATTACTTGGGGGTTAAAGGAGATAACCTTGAAATAAATAGTGGGTTATTTTATCATTTTTTATACTTAATTATATGACAATTACGGTAAAAGAAAAAGGGTTTGAATAAGAAAAACAGAAAGAATAGAGAGAGAAGAGAGAAACGAGCGAGAGAAAGAGAAGAACGCAGAGGAAAGCAAAGGTTTTGGGGATATAGCTTGTTGATCGCGATTCTTCGGTGGAGGTAGGTTATGGTTTATGCTATCTGATAGTGAACTCTAAATAGCGAATTATATGTATTGGGTAGTATTATAAAGTCTTCTATATGCTTAATTGTGTGCTTGCATGATATGAATATTCTAATTGTGATGAATTAGCATGATGAGGCTGTTGAATCTTAAATCCTAAATTTACTTTGTTAATGATGATGCCTTGGTATAAAAGAAGGCTTGATGAACTAAAGTAATGAGATTAGAGGATCGGGTGTCACGTTCCGACACCAGGATAGTAATAGAGGATCGGGTGTCAAGTTCCGACACCAGGATAGTAATAGAGGATCGGGTGTCACGTTCTGACACTAGGGTAGTATATGGATCGAAGTGTCACGTTCCGACACCAGGATAATATATGGATTGGAGTGTCACGTTCCGACACCTGGATAGTGTATGGATCGGAGTGTCACGTTCCGACACCAGGATAGTATATGGATCGGAGTGTCACGTTCCGACACCAGGATAGTATATGGATCGGAGTGTCACGTTCCGACACCAGGATAGTAAAGAGAATGAATCTTGAAATATGTTAATATACTCAATCTAAAGAACCTGTTTCCCAAATGAGTATGGTGTGGAGGCTTGGGTCCTCATAGATGTGCTTGGCGTTGTGACCAAGGGTTATGGTAATTGTTGTTGTCGCCTGTTAAGAATATTTGTTGATTTTATGTTATTATCTGACATATATTGCTTTCTATTTTGAGTTGGCCGATGATACCTACTCAGTACTTGTGCCTTGTACTGACCCTTACTTGTATTTGTTTTTCTTTGTTAATTGTGGAGTGCAGCAAACGTGCCATCGTCTTCAACTCAACCGCAACTCTAGCCAGTCTTCATCACGCCAGATTTCAGGGTGAGCTATTGCTTCTAGATTGGACTGGATCTTCCTCTTCATGTCTTGATGCCTTGAAATTCCGGCATGGACTAGCTTTTTACTTATTTTAGCTTCTTAGATACTCTTAGAATTAGTAATTTGAGGATAGATGTTCTTGTGGTGATGACTTCCAGATTTTGGGGATAATGATTGATAAATTTTAGAAGTTATTTAATTGATTTCTTTAATGAGTTTTAAGTCTTCCGCATTGTATTTTGTTCATTATGTTTGAAATGATGGGGTTTAGATTGGTTGGTTCGCTCACATAGTAGGATAAGTGTGGGTGCCACTCGCGGCTCGTTTTGGGTCGTGACAACTTGATATGGTTAGAATCGAAAAAAATTAGAATAAAATGGGCTACAATTTAAATGATTTTGAGGAAAATTTAGGAATTGCTATTTAATTAAAATAATAGATATATTAAATTTTTTTTTATATAATTGAAAATCACTTAAATTTTAACACATTTGAATGAAGTAATTATTTCCAAATTTATTAATAATATTAACAATAATTTTACAAAGTGAACATACTAAAATATAATTTTTTATGCAAAATCGACTACAATTCTAAACTTAAAATAAATTTTAAAATACATATTTAATCAAATAGAATTCCAAAAAAAATGGTTAAAGGTCGGTCAAAATTGAGTGTCAACGGCTTCCCCTTGGTTGCTTGGGAATGAAGAATGAATTATTGGGCAACCAACATTGACTTAGAAGCAGATTGTGTCCGACCGATAGAGTTGAAGAAGGGTACGAGTGAGACTTTGGTATTAAGCCGCCTACATATCTCTGTTTATATGAGAATTAGGTCGTGAATAGTTTTACATTCAAGAGAAAATGAAACTCTTAAAAGTTTAAAGTGCGATAAGATATTCGAAAGACACGATATCAACTTGAATGAATAAGATTAGGGTAGCGAGAAGAGAGATATAGAGAAGCGAGAAGATCAAGACATAAAAGCGAGAAAAGCAATCGACCATGCCTGTAAATTCTAAAAAAACTAAACGTCCTTTTGTAAGGCGGACAAGCCTAAACGTCATTTGAAGGCGGACAAGCCTAATGTATTATTATAAGGTGGACGAGTCTAAATGTCATATTGTAAGGTCGATGAACCTAGATGTCCTATTAAAGGTGCACGAGCCTAAATGTCGTATTGTAAGGTCAACAAACCTAGATGTCCTATTAAAGGTGGATGAGCCTAACTGTCGTATTGTACGTCGGACGAGCCTAACATCCTATTGTAAGGCAGACGATCCTGACGTCATATTATTAGGCAAACGAGCCTAAATGTCCTAATATGAGGCGAACGAGCCTAAATGTCCTATTATAAAGTGGACGAGCCTAAATGTCCTATTATAAGATGGACAAGCCTAAATGTCTTATTGTAAAGTCGACGAACTTGGTGTCCCATTATGAGGCGGACGATCCTAAAAGAAGAAACAGTAGGTCATCTTAGCGAGTTGAATCCTATAAAATATTCAAAATAGATTGAATAGTAACTTGAGTATCCAAACGATAATTTGACAGAGCCTTTGTTATCCATGAGAAACTCGGTATACTCTTTCTTGTCTTTTTCTATCACATGGATGCTTACTCAGGTCACTTGTGTCACCTTTGAATTTCACAGATTTACCACTTCTGTTTCCACCAAGTTTGGATTGGGTTTCTCCTCAAATTCCTCAACCCTTCTAATTAATTCCTCAGGACCTCACTTTCTTCAACTTCTTCTAAGTCATTAATATTAAGTTGTGTAGTCTCGTTATATGTCATAGTATCACATTCAATATTTTTATAACAGATATTGCCGGAAAAAAATAACACACAAATAAATAAAAGATACTAAATGAATGGGAAAAGAACTTTATTGATTAAAAACTCAGGATTTGCATAAAATTAACATTTAAAAGCAGTAGCAGAAAATTGGAATTTAAAATTGTTTATTGAAAGCCTCTTTAAAAACTCGATAGGATATATCTTCCAGTGCTACCTAGATGCCCGACGAGGTCTGGATGGAGTTGAGGTCCACTTGCTGATTCTTATCTTCGCCTTTTTATTTCTTCCGCTAGGGTCCCCTTTCTCCTCCCCATTGATCACGACATTATTAACCTTACCTTCTTCTTTGGTAAAAGATAACCCCTTCATGTATTCTAAATGCTCATCCATGATGCCACCATGAAACTTGTTTATCAAAATGATTGATGCAACGGTGGTATGGGTTTTTTCAATAGATAATAGTACCCATCTCTAGGTGGTTGCCAATCAAGACACTACTTGGTAGTGTATTTATATCCCAGGCCAAAAGTAGTGGAGTGAAGATTAAGGTTTATAAGTTCAACTATCCCTTGCAATTCAGCTCCCAAACCTTATCCAAGCTTGAAACCAAACAGGCCATCATATCTATGATCTTCTGGCTAAACCAAGGTTGCACCTTCAATGTTCCCAACAAGCTCCACTGTATGGTACATCTTACCATCCATATGCTCTCTTCCTTCAATTGTGTACACATGATGTTCTCTTTCTCCGTGGACCACAATCTCTTCATAATCCCATTCAAATTTCAAGCATTGGTGAAGAGTAAATGGAAACGCTCCAGCCATATGAATCCATGGACGACCCAATAATAAGTAATATGATGAGGGAATGTCCAAGAATTGGAAAGCTATTGGGAAAGTGGCAGGACCAATGAACATGTCCAAGGTTATTTCCCCAACACTACCCCTTTGAGAGCTATCAAATGCTCTCACATTCATCTTCCAGGTTTGAATTTTTGCACTATATATGCCCAACCTTGTCAACGTTCTTAGAGTGCATATATTCAAACACAAACCTGTATCAACCAACCCTTTGATTATTACCTTGTCTTGATACTGAGCTGAAATGTACGATGCTTTATTGTGGGCTGTTCCTTCAAGTGGCAACTCCTATTTGTGAAAAGATGTTTTGTAGGCCTCAAAAACTTGTCCGGCCATTTGGGATACCTCTACATGAGTGATGCTACATGTGAAATAAGATTCCCCCAGGTTCTCTAAAAGGGCATCCCAATGAATTTCGGAAGATTGTAGCAATGCCATGATTGATATTTGGGATGGTGATTACTCAGCTGCTCAATAAAAGAGTACTTTTTAGCTTGAACCTTCTTCCAGATACCCTGATTTTCAAGCTCTACGAATGGATCCTTGGATTTGCTAGAACTTCCCTGAACCAAATTTTAAGAAGTGTAAATTCTTCCAAATCAGCCCACTCCTGTTGCAACGTCTTCTTCTTCCACTTTTATATTTCTTTTTGTATAATCCCAAGGGAGAGCATGTTTATCATATTAGACCGGAGAAAAAACTCTACAAAAAGTGAATGAGGGTCTAGGTACGGTGACCTCAACCTCAAATGGAGCACATCTTTGTACTACCATTGGTGCTTGGGGCGGTAGTAGTCATGGCTTCTTCTGGCTCGAGGACCTAGATAGATTCTTCCCAATCCCATACATAGCCAACTTCCACCATGTTGACCTGATGGTTAGGAAGAGGATTATTTGCAACATTCGGTGTAGGATCCTTGAGCTGGATGACCTTTGTATTAATCAACATTTGAACCTTATCCTTCAAGGCTCTGCAAATTTTGGTAATGTGACCCTTTATACTAGAATAATAGGCACACACTTTGTTAGGGTCGTACAATTTTGCACGGACATCTATAGGTAATGCAGGAATTGGGGTGACGTAGCATGCCTGCTTCAGCCTCTCATAAAGCTGGGTTATGGGTTCATCCAAAGGGGAATTATGTTTTGCAGGTCTTCTTTCATATAGAGGTCTGTTTCAGTACTTTGGTGTTTGAATGGGTGGGGGATTTTGGAAGTATATAGGCTGGGCATTATAGACAGGATATGAAGCTTGCTGATATTGAAGAGGAGTATTTTGGTAATATACTTGCATGGATTGGGGAGATATATATGGTGGAGCTGAGGGATGTTGAGGGTATTGAGTGTGAGGATATAAGGATGGAGGTGGTTTTGTTGCTCGGTACCTCATAGGGGTTTTGGTTCCATGAGCCATCATTACTGAACCAGTTCTCTTCCAATTTTTTGTCATTCCGCCATATTGTAGTGCTTTGTTGGTTGCTTGCAAGGCCTCCATGTTGATGATAGTCCTATTTTTTATGCCTTCCTCAATTCTTTTGCCTAATTTAATGTTTTCATCAAAACTCTTTTCAACCACCAACATCATCCGGTCATAATATTATGTCTCTTGGGCACAGATGAAGTAGTCTTTCATCTGAGATTCCTCCATAGGAGATCTGGCCCTAGCTGCCTCAGACCTCCATTTTATGGCGTAGTCTCTGGAGGATTCACTTGGTTTCTTCTTCAAGTTTTGAACGTAAAACTAGTCAGGTGCATTTTCTACATTAAACCCAAACCTGTTCATAAAGTCTGTTGCCATATCCACCTGCTCAACCTATTTTCGAGCGTATTTCTCAATATACCATGATAGAGCCTCCCTAGGAAGACTCTTCATAAACAACTTGATGAGTATCTTCTCATCTCTCCCACCCCTACAATCTTGTCACAGTACGTTCGTAGGTGGTCTTTGGGATCCCCAATCCCATTAAACATCTCAAACTTTGGAAGCTTGTATCCTTCAGGCAGTTGTACATCACGATGCATGCACAGGTCCTCATAGCTCAGTCCTCCTAACCTCTTGCTTCCTTCCATATGTTGCACCCTGTTGGCCAAGATATCTAATCTCTCGGTGAGAGTTTTTATCATAGTGTATTTTTGGTGGGACTCTGATTCATGGAGGTCGTGGGTCACAGGAGCGGTTTCATCATATATAGGATTGAGGTTGTTATTTCCCAGAGTATGTAAAGGGTTTGCATTTGGCATTGTTTTGGAATGGTCTACTTATTTTGTTGATCGTAGTAGTGCAAATGAATTTGGGTATTTTGGGCATGAAGCGGGTGGGAAGATAATTGGATGAGTGGGTTCGGGTCGGGATATATTGATTGGAGGATTATTTGGCATGGTTGTTTGGTTTATGTGATGAGGATTGTCTATATTTTATCCAAACTGGGTTCCAAGAGAGATAGACAACTTGACTGAATTGCGTATATGTTCTACCTCTTCTTCCAACTCTAAAATCTCGCGTTCAAGCCTCAAGACAAGATCACTTTAAAGTTAAACTCCCTCAGAAGTTTCTAACCTTCCGTTGGTGTTGTTGTCATCAAATAGTTTATCCTTATATTTGTAGCTTGATCATTGAGAAGGAGGAGAAGGGGGTTCCCTCTTGATCGTGTATGTGCCAGAGTGAAGGAAAGATCAACCTTAGGAATGGGGAAAACAATAGAATGAATAGAAAATGATGTTAGGGGATTAAGACAGTAACATAATAACAACTTGCTGTTTAAAATTAACGTCCTAAATGCATGGGGCCTCGTTGAGCCAGAGGTAGACCTAAGATGACATATAAGTGATGTATGATAATCAATTCAAGCCATTGTTTGTCAAATGGAGTTTAGAGTTAGACAAATAATAAAACGTCTTTCATTTGTTGAAATAATTTCGCTTTACAACATCAAAATAAAGCAAAACTAAAAATAAGCTAAAGGACTAGGGATAACATATGGAAATAAAGACCCTAAAAAACTTCAATTATGTTGGTCTCCAATATTAGGCACAATCTGTTGCCTTATTTCAGGGGTGATATCATAATTGATGTTGAGAAGGTTGCGCGCCCATTTTTTCCCCTTTCATCACCAAAACTCGGAAGACCCTCTTTGCTTAAATCTACATGCTCTGCGTCTTCTAGAAGCCACACGTAATGTTCAGGGTTGCAGAATGGTCGATGTTCTTGAACATATATAGTTACCACCCTCTCCCATCTGCGTAGTATGGTGTTCACTTGTCGTATTTCTGGCCCAAAGTCATATCCATGGTGGTCCATGTGGGATCGAAGAGGTGTCATTTGGATTTTCCCGAATTGTCAAAGGACTCGAAGTGGTGTGTATGGTTGCACACGATTCAAACAAATAAGCTTGATAAAGTAAATCTCATCACCCCTTATAATGGAACACCTAGGTTTTAACCAATTGTACTTCCATTGAATTTCAATGGCCGAACGCTTCTTCAAGTATGTAAACCAGTCCTCCGTTCCTACAGGGGAAATAAAATATGTCATCATTGCATGGTGATTGACAATTTTGTTCCCCATGGTCACTCTAACAATGTATACCTTATTATCCCTTTGGTAGAAATGTTCAACAACCTAGAGTTTCAATAGAAAGTTACACCCCTCGAAGTATCTCTTGCCTTTGGTGCACATAGTCAATGCTCTTAGAATTCCCGCAAGTATCATGGGAACTAAGGTTTTACTACCTCAAGCTAACATACAGACCACATAACATAAGCCAGTGTGGATTTTCCCCTTTCTCTATGGAAAACCAATGAGCCTAATAATGCGACAACAAATACGTTAAAACGGTATGTTTCCCATTTTTTAGGAGAGCAAGCAAGTTCTATGTGAAAGTTTTGTTGAACTTCCTCGTCTGCAAAGCGTGAGTACAGGAACTCGAAAGAAATCCAACCCTCTTTCAGACAAAACAAACTTAAATCATGACACATGTCCATTTGCTTCAAAAAGGATCTTGGGATTGGCTTGTGTGGAACAATAATTTCACGTTCTTTATATGAGAGACCCAGAAACCCACCAACATCTTCAATTGTTGGGGTTAGCTCAAAGTACATGCATTTGAGAACTAACCTCTCAGGGTCCCAAAATTTCAACAATTCCTTGATCAAGTGACGATCTAACTCTACAGAGATCAAAGCGGTAAGGCCACCTAGTAGTTCATTTGCCTCTACCTCTCGGTTTCTGTGAATATCTTTCCACCAAATCTCCAGGGTAGGATTCACTTTGACCACCATTTGTGTGTTGGGGGAAATGAGGGTAGTTCATGACTCTACAAACAAAACAACAAACAATTTCTAAACTTTTTTTTGACAAAGATGGCTTGATTTATTTATTATTATCATGTTGACACATAAATATGTAATTTTTCTAAAGGGTGTTGGGGCCTTTTAAACGATAGGGTGGTTACTGATTATGTGGATTGAGACCAAGAGTCAAACAACCTAGGGCATATGGAACATGTATGACCTAAATAGAACTTCTAAGGGTTGATTTGACACGAACTAGAAAGGGATTCTATGCAAAAAACTTCTGGCTTCGTGGTAGTAAAACTATCCATTCCGTCAATGCATATGCAGAATCTCTATAATGGTTATTGAATATAATTGGAGTAGTGGTGATGGTGAAAAGGCACAACATCACAATAAAGAATTGAAAAAAAAGAAGAGGGTCCCAATTGGGGAAAGTATGAACGGAATGTGAATTTATCAAAGCAGTAAACAACTAGCATTTAGATAAATAATAGTAACACATAAGCAGTTTATAAAACAATAAATAAATAAATAAATTATGCATATAAGTAAAAGGGAAGTAAATTATATCATGAAAATGATGAAAGAGGGTAAACTGCAAGTAAATAAATAAGGATAAAGAGAAAGGATGACACATGGTTATAAACAAATAACAAAGAGGGAAAGGGGTGGAACATGAAAAGTGGATAATAAATAAGGAAAAAAAATTTAATAACTAAACATGGTTCTCACCTAACAAATAATGAAATAATAAAGCAACCCCCCACATAAATGAGCATGAAACACGTAATGGTAAGAACCTAATATCTCCAGTGGAGTCGCCATTCTGTTGCGCCTCATTTTCAGCAAAACGGGTTTTCATGCATGACCTAACAACTCTTTTGGGATGTCAGAATTGAAGAGTCAGCACCTAACGAATTAAGGCGCATTAGGGAACCTATCTAACCTAACTAATTCTAACTAAGGTCAACAAACCAGATATCAGGGTAAGGGTTAAAATTACCTTGAGGGGAAGGTGTTAGGCATCCCTCGAGGTCCACAAGTGTGGGTCCCGACCGTATCTAATGCAATTGATGTGGGGGTTACAAGTAGTAATTAAGGTTACTTCATTAGTATTTAATTTTAACATGATAGCTTGGTAATAACATAATATTAAACAATTAAGATCACATTATAATTTTAATCAATTAGTTAATCATGCGAAACTAGGTGATAACATGATATTAAACAATTAAGCCTATTTTATCATTTTAATTATTTGACTAAGCATGTAAGACTATGTAATAATATAATACTAAAAAATTAAGATGACATTATTGTTTGAATTAATTATTTAAGCATGCGAGACTAAGATATAAGAATAAATAAAATATTAAATAAAAAATTAGAGATAAGTGAGAGGATAGAAATTGTACAATCATATAGGCAAAAAAAAATATATATTAGATACACCAAATAAACATAATTAAAAGAAACAAATAAAGGGATAAAAGGGAAGGGAGACTCTAAGAGAGACATTTTGGGTCAAAACTCGACTTCTTTTATTTTTTTCGATAGGCTTCCGTATAGAGACAGACAAAATCAAAGTTTGTCTTTTAAACCCTGAGTCGATGTCATCATATCCATAGGGCAAGCTATCCGTACCCCACCACTACCTGCCTTTCATAGCTAGAATGTGCCTAATCGTCCCAACATAATGTTCAGGAGGCATTAGACTCTTAGTAGGGTGGTTTTAGACAAAAATAAAATATAGGGCCCTCCTAGACACCAAGTCAAACAAACAAGACGATCATTTGTTATGATATGTTTCAATTTGGCCTCTATATTTTAATAAACATACTTGCAAACAAAATATAACCGTTAAAGGTCTCATGCAAAGTGTGTGAGAACACAAACATACAAGCAACATAATATTGTCATTACAAACTTGCACGAATGATGGATGAAAATATAATATAAATACTAGATCAAGAATACAAACCAGTTAGGCAGACAAGAATATCAGCAATGAAGACCACTTAATACAATCACAGACCGGAACACAATGAAATAACATGTCACGACCCAAAACGAGCCGCGAGTGGCACCCACACTTATCCTACTATGTGAGCAAACCAACCAATCTAAACCCCAACATTTCAAACATAATGAACAAAATACAATGCGGAAGACTTAAAACTCATTAACGAAATCAATTAAATAACTTCTAAAATTTATCAATCATTATCCCCAAAATCTGGAAGTCATCACCACAAGAACATCTATCCTCAAATTACTAAATGTAAGAGAATCTAAGAAGCTAAAATAAGTAAAAAGCTAGTCCATGCCGGAATATCAAGGCATCAAGACATGAAGAAGAAGATCCAGTCCAAGCTAGAAGCAATAGCTCACCCTGAAATCTGGCGTGATGAAGACTGGCTAGAGTTGAGGTTGAGTTGAAGACGATGGCACGTTTGCTGCACTCCACATTTAATAAAGAAAACAAATACAAGTAGGGGTCAGTACAAGGCACAAGTACTGAGTAGGTATCATCGGCCAACTCAAAATAGAAAGCAATATATGTCAGATAATAACATAAAATCAACTAATATTCTTAACAGGCGACAACAACAATTACCATAACCCTTGGTCACAACGCCAAGCACATCTATGAGGACTCAAGCCTCCACACCATACTCATTTGGGAAACAGGTTCTTTAGATTGAGTATATTAACATATTTCAAGATTCATTCTCTTTACTATCCATATACTATCCTGGTGTCGGAACGTGACACTCCGATCCATATACTATCCTGGTGTCGGAACGTGACACTCCGATCCATATACTATCCTGGTGTTGGAACGTGACACTCCGATCCATATACTATCCTGGTGTCGGAACGTGACACTCCGATCCATATACTATCCTGGTGTCGGAACGTGACACTCCGATCCATATACTATCCTGGTGTCGGAACGTGACACTCCAATCCTCTAATCTCATTACTTTAGTTCATCAAGCCTTCTTTTATACCAAGGCATCATCATTAACAAAGTAAATTTAGGATTTAAGATTCAACAGCCTCATCATGCTAATTCATCACAATTAGATAATCACATCATGCAAGCACACAATTAAGCATATAGAAGACTTTATAATACTACCCGATACATATCATTCACTATTTAGAGTTTACTATAAGATAGTATAAACCATAACCTACCTCCACCGAAGAATCGCGATCAAACAAGCTATCTTCCCAAAACCTTTGCTTTCCTTGCGTTCTCTCTTCTTAATCGTTCGTTTCTCCCTCTCCTTGTTCTTTCTATTTGTCTTATTCAAACCCTTTTTCTTTTACCCTAATTGTCATATAATTAAGTATAAAAGATGATAAAAATAACCCACTATTTATTTCAAGGTTATCTCCTTTAACCCCCAAGTAATTGAATTATTAACATTAATCCACTAACTTTATAATTATAAGCATGAATAGTCCAAAACGCCCCCTAAAACTTTTAACAGAAATCCGACCCAGTCAGGGTTACGCAACCTGTGACGGTCCGTCATGGCTGTGACGGTCCGTCCTGCAGGTCCGTCACAAAGTTCAGAGAGTTAATTCTATGGAAAGATTTGTGACGGTCCGTTGTGCCTGCGGCGGTCCGTCCTGCCATTCCGTCACGAAGTTCAGAGAGTCGATCTCAGTACCCAAATTTCAGAATTCTAAGTGTTTTGGAACGAGACCCCCTCGACGGTCCGTCGTGCCCATGACGGTCCGTCGTGGGATCCGTCGACCCAGACAATGATTTCCAGAAATAAACTCTGCTGCTCAAAACGACTAAACAGATCGTTACATAACAAGTAGAGTGGAGAACCTTAAAGTTTACTGGAATCTTAATTCTTTTAAGAATAGAGAGCAATATTATGTTTTCCAAGTATAAGCAATGAGACAATGAGAGATGAATCAATCTGTCTTTTAGAGAATGAAAGGATGATCTTTTTTTATAGTGACGTGAGTGCACATAATAAGGAAAATAAATAAATTAAGGAGTCAGTTATAATATTTTCCTTATTCCAAAGGAAAAGAAATAATTAAGGAGCAGGGATTTATTTTCTTTTATTTTATTTCATTAACTAAAAAAGAAAACAATCAGAAAAATTATTTACCTTAACCAAATGACTTTATCAAAATAAAAAAGTCAACAACTATACACATTAATTAAGGTAAAATATCAATTACTAGGTCCCCATATTAATTAAAATATTGCCGTATTTGAAGACAATCAAAACATTATTATTTAATAGAAGGAAATAAAATCACAGCCTCAATCATATAACTTTACCATAATAAGACAGTGAACAAATTGAATGGGTAAGTAACCAGTTCAACAATCATCCATAAGGAAATAATAAATTATTTTAGGGAAAGGAAAATATCACACAACTTCTCCCATAGTTTTTAGAAATAAGTAACAATCCTAATACAACACCTAAGGGTAAGTCAAAATCACGAAATCTCATTTTAAGAGTTTGGAATCGGATAGAATTTTTTCCAAAGAATCAAACATTCAACGGAATCGATGATTAATAAAAATTAACGACTGAAGTCAAGCACCAATAATATCATTAATATTAAAATTCAAAATATATTAATAACTACACGGAAGCAACTAGGCTAACCTGGGGATGAACTGCCATTCCAAGTCAAAATGGATAATGTTTCAGTAGCACACTAAGTCTAAAAATCAGAAAATTATAGAATACATAATTAAGATAATAAACGGTGGCTCAGTTGTGGCTTGTTTCCTGCTAACTGCTGCTGGATGGAGAGGAGAAAGAGCGAAGGGAAGATAGAAGATAAGAGAGAGGAGGATGAGAGGGACGGTGGGAGACGACATCTCCGCCTTTGAGGCGTTTTGCTTGCATGGAGAGAGGATAGGCGGTGGTTGATTTTGGAGAAGGGAGAAGGGTGAATGAAAAAAATTCTTTTAGGTTTAGGAGTATCTTAGGGTATTATAAATAGGAAAGAAAAGGAGGTTAGATCTTGACCGTAGTATTATTTTAGATGAGCAACTAGGATTTGCTCTAGGATTTAAAAATTAAAGGATGGACAATTGAGATTCAAAGATTAAGGTCTTAAATAAGATTGGATTGGATATGGAATGACCAGAATTGCAATAAATTTGGATAGACTTGAAAGAAAAGGGTGGCTATAATTGAAAATACAATTGGAATTGAGATGGTTAGAATTGAAAGGAATTAGAATAAAATGGGCTACAATTTAAATGATTTTGAGGAAAATTTAGGAATTGCTATTTAATTAAAATACTACATATATTAATATATTTATTATATAATTGAAATCACTTAAATTTTAATACATTTGAATGAAGTAATTATTGTGAAATTTATTAATAATATTTACAATAATTTTACAAAGTGAACATACTAAAATATATTTTTTTATACAAAATCCACTAAAATTCTTAACTTAAAATAAATTTTAAAATACATATTTAATCGAATAGCATTCTAAAAAAATGGTTAAAGGTCGGTCAAAATAGTGTGTCAACACTCTTTGTGTGTGCATAAAGGCTTTCAAAGTAAATTAGCATGCTTTTAAACAAAATGCCACTTTGTACATGCCTTCAAAGGTTTTACTTGCATATGTTTCCATACTTAGTACATGTGGTTTGTACTAACCCATATTCTCTTCTATTTCTACAATAATGTAGGTTTGGGCCATTGAAGAGCTTCAAGGCCATTTTCAAGGAAGACCTGTATAGTTCCCAAGTTGTAGGTGAGTCCTCAAGTCCGAGGATGATGCCTACTACTCTAGCTCTGCTATTTGATTAGTCCAAAGACATTTGTTCTATTTCCTATGTTGTAAAGACTATGTTTTATTCTCTTATAAGACTTTATTGTAATGATGTAAGGGTTATGTCTCTAATCTTGTACTCCTATATTTTGTGTGAGATACTATGTAAACTATTTTGATAAAGGAGAAGCCTAAGTAAACTTCATATGTAAAGTTTTAATTTTTCCACATTTTCTCTACCTATGATATGCAATTATGTATGCTAAGGGCTAGTCTAAGACCTCTTCGAGGACGAAGACGCCGGTTATGTCTAGGGGTTGGTCCCCCGTCGTGATATTGGAAATATTTTTCCTCGAATGAGATTATTTTTACAAGGCTAAGGGTGGTGACATCAAGTTTATACACACAACATGCAAATGCCAAATAAACGACATGCTCACTCACAATTTAAAGAGTACTAAGAGGATAATTAGTACCTTGATTTGCACTTTATCCAGATTCAAAGAGATGTGGATATCTCTTCTTCATATCCTTCTCAGCTTCCCAAGTAGATTCCTTAACAAATTGGTTCCTCCAAAAGACTTTAACTGATGCTACCTCTTTTGTTCTCAATTTGCGAAGTTGGCGATCTATAATTTGAAACCAAAATCTTCTTGTAAGATAAGCTATCCTTGATTTCAATATTTTCAGTTGGTATGATCAATGAAGGATCGCCCATGAATTTATTCAACATGAAGATGTGAAATACCGGATGATCCGTTGCTAACTCTTGTGGTAGCTCCAACTCATAATCTATATTGCCAATTCTCTTGGATATTTCATAAGGTCGAATATACCGGGGACTAAGATTCTCTTTCTTACCAAACCTCATAACACCCTTCACGGGTGAAACTTTCAAGTAAACCCAATCATCTACTTCAAACTCTAACTCCCTTCTCCTAACAACAATGTAGGATTTCTGACATCTCTGCGCCATTTTAAGCCTCTCCTGAATCACTTTCACCTTCTCCATAGCTTCATGATCTAAATTTGGTCTTATCAACCCTTCTTCACCAAATTCAAACCATCCAATAGAAGATGTGCATTTTCTCTCATAAAGAGCTTTATAAGGAGCCATTTGGATGCTTGAGTTCTAATAATTGTTTTAAGCAAACTTGATGAAATGTAGGTGATCCCAATTTCTTTTGAAATCAAACACGTATTTCCTCAATATATCTCCAAGGTCTAGATAGTGCACTCTGGTTGCCCATCTCTCTGAGAATGAAAGGGAGTACTTAAGTTCACTATTGAACCCAAATCGTTCTGGAAAGATTTCCAGAATTGTGTAGTAAATTGTGCACCTCTAACTGAAATAATGGAGATTGGGACTCCATGAAGACTTACAACCTCTTGAATATATAACCTGTCATAATCTTCTGTTGAATGAGTAGTTTTTTCCGGCTGAAAATGGGCTGACTTTTTCTTTGTATCGACAATTACCCAAATAGAATCATGTTGCTTGCGAGTCCAAGGCGAGAATGTGATAAAGTCCATTCCAGAATTGTAAGTAAATTGTGCACTCCATGAAGCCTTACAACCTCTTGGATATATAATTCGACATAATTTTCTGCTGAATGGTTGAAAATGGGCTGACTTTTTCTTTCTATCGACAATTACCCAAATTGAATCATGTTGCTTATGAGTCCTAGGCAAGAATGTGATAAAATCCATATTAATCATCTCCCACTTCCATTCCAGAATTTCTATATTCTGATCTAAACCATCGAGCCTTTGGTGCTCTACTTTAACTTATTGACAATTTGGGCAATTATAAACAAATTTCGCAATGCCCTTTTTCATATGATTCGACCAATAATTTCTCTCAAATCGCGATATATCTTGGTGGAACCCGGATGAATGGAATATCTGGATCTATGAGCTTCTTCTTTGATTTTCTTTTGGAGTCCATCCACCATTGGTACACACAATCTTTCTTTGTATCTAAAGACACTATCTCCCCATTTTTCAAAAGCTAACACTTTATGCTTATGAACATTTGTCTTCAATTCAAGAAAAATGAGATCTTAGTCTTGCTTGAATTTTACTTCTAACACTAATGATGACTCAACCCATCCATCACCACTATCCTCCTCTTGTGGAATCCATTAGTCTGACTCCCAGGCGTGAAAGTCTATGCACATCTTTCACTAACTCTCTCTTTTCTTCCTCAACATAGGTGGTACTATCCATTAACAATCTTCTTAAGGCACCAACAACAACATCAGCCTTACCTGGGTGATATAGAATACTCATGTCAGTATCCTTGAGTAATTCTAACCACCTCCCTTTTATGCGATTAAGTTCTTTCTTGGTGAACACATATTTTAGGCTCTTGTAACTAGTGAATACATTAACATGGACACCGTACAAGTAATGACACCACATGTTCAAAGTGAAAAATACAACAACCAACTCTAAGTTATGGGTTGGATAATTCTTCTCATGAACTTTCAACTATATGAAGGCATAAGCTATAACTTTGTCATTATGCATTAACACACAACCTAAGACAACTCTAGATGCATCACAATACACTACAAAACCTTGAGTACTGGTAAAGTCAAAACTGGGTAGTAGTCAACCTCTATTTAGATTCCTGATAGATTTTCTCATAAAATTCATATCACTGACACTTCATAGTTAACTTGGTTAAAGGGGATGAAATAGATGGGAAACCTTTTACAAACATCTTATAACAGCCATCCAAAGACAAGAAACCCTTCTACACTGCCTTAATTTTTTGAGTATCAACTTTAATTCCCTCTGCAGACACAATGTGGCCTAAGAATGCCACAAATTCAAGACAAAACTCACACTTAGAGAACTTGACATACAATTCTCTATATTTCAAAGTCTTGAGAACTACTATAAGATGACTAGCATGATATTCTTTATTCTTTGAATATATTAGTATGTCATCAATGAAGACGATTACAAACATATCCAAATAAGGTTTGAAGACTCTATTTATAAGGTCGATGCACGTTGTTTGTGCATTGGTCAAACCAAAAGACATGACCAAAAACTAATAATAGCCGTATCAGGTTTTAAAATCTATCTTTAGAATATCACATTCCCTCATTCTTAACTGATGGTAGCCAAACCTAATGTCTATTTTTGAAAAATAGATGGCACGCTGAAGTTGATCGAATAAATCATCAATCCTTGTAAGAGGATACTTGTTATTGATGGTGACCTTGTTCAACTGAAGATAATCTATAAACATCCTAAGGGAACCATCTTTGTGTCTCACAAATAAGACTGGAGCGCTCCAAGGCGAGACACTTTCTGGAATGAAGCCCTAATCTATGAGGTCCTTTAACTACTATTTAAGCTCTTTCAATTCTGCTGGTGCCATTCTGTATGGCGGAATAGATATAGGACAAGTATCTGGAAGAATGTCTATACCGAAGTCTATCTCTCTCTTAGTAGAGACTCCGGGAAGATCATTTGGAAAGACTTCTTGAAACTCTTTTAATAGTAAAACTGACTGAATATGTGGTATCTCAGCATTAGAGTCATTAAATCGGACTAAGTTATAGACACACACTTTAGAAACTAACTTGCTTGACTTAAGGTACAAATTGAAATGACCCTTAGGCATTGCTAAACTACTTTCCCTTTCTAAGACTAGATCATTTGGAAATGAAAACTTGACAAGTCGAGTCCTACAATCAACTTAGGCATAAAAGGCATGAAGCGAATCTATACCAAGAATGACATCAAAATCTATCATGTCTAACTTAATTAGATCACCTATGGTACTCTTGTGATTGATGGAAACGGGAAAATCATGATAGACTCTCTCTTTGTTAGAATAAACTCACCAACAAGTGTAGAACACTAAACGATTCACTAAGTTGATCAGAAACCTAAAAAGTTCATAGCAACATAAGAAGTTACGAAGATAAACTCCCTCTTGGATCTAGCGAAGCATCAATACTAAAGTCAAAGACTTGGATAATAACAATGACAACATATGGTGACTCCTCTTTCTCTTGGGTACTATTGATCATACAAGCAGTTTGTTCCTCCAACAGTACCGGAAGTAGCCCCTATAGGTGCAACTCTGTCTTGTGGAGAAACTGAAGAAGACAGGGCTCTATTGTCCTCATTACCATTTCCCTGCTTGTTCTTTGGACTCACACATGAAATGCCTATTATGACCACACTTCAAACAACAAGTGGAGTTCTTATGACAAGTACCTAAATGGTTCCTAGAACACTTGGAGCATGCAGGAGGCATACTACCCCCTTGTGTCATACTCCGAATTGTTGTTGTTGTTGTTGTTGTTGTTGTTGTTGTTATTATTATTATTATTATTATTATTATTATTATTATTATTATTATTATTATTGTTTTATTATTATTATTATCATTATCATTATAATTATTATTAAGATTGTTATTATGATTATTATTATCATTATCATATTGTTATTTTTTATTATTGTTGTTCTTGTTGTTATTATTATTATTGTTGTTGTTGTTGTTGTTGTTGATGATGTTGTTGTTATTATGTTATTATTATCATTATTATTATTATTGTTGTTGTTGTTATTAATATTATTATTATTATTATTATTATTATTATTATTATTATTATTATATTATTATTATTATTATTGTTATTGTTATTCTTATTCTTCTTATTCTTATTATTATTATATTATTATTATTGTTGTTGTTGTTGTTGTTGTTGTTGTTGTTATTATATTATTATTATTATTATTATTATTATTATTATTATTATTATTATTATTATTATTATTATTATTATCATTATTATTATTATTATTATTATTATTATTGTTGTTGTTGTTGTTGTGTTGTTGTTGTTGTTGTTGTTGTTGTTGTTATTGCTATTGTTATTTTTTTTATATTGTAGAAGATACTGATATTCAAGAACTTACCATCGTGGCATTTGTCTCACGTGAAGTACTTGCACGATTTTTCTTGTATTAAAGTACCTGATGACTTTAATGAATCATGACATGCATTGGACTGAATGTTTGACCCTTCTATGTTGTCCGAATCTCATGAAACAATGTTTTACCTTTTTGTCTATAGTTTGAATTCTATATTGATTGTGCTCATGTCGAGACAAAATGTCATCATTTGACCAGTGGTGCCAATAATACTTTGTTATCTCTTTCACTCAACTTACTATCGTCTTATGCTGCCCGTGAGGGTTTTCACTCATAAACTCTTGCCTTTTATTTGGTTGTAATACACTGTAGGTCATAATGTCATGTCTCAGCCCTTGGAGATTTGAAAAATATGATTATTGTTTTATCGAGTTGTTAGACCAAACCCCAATGAAGGGCTGCCTTGTCACGACCGGGGAGCACTCCTAGATGTAGCCAGCGTCCTCATCTTCGGAGTGGAATTGGACAAGGCCTTAGCATTCATCATAATATATCATAGGTCAAAAATGCGGAAAAATTAAAATTTTTTCATAGTGAGGTATTCATAGACCTCTCACATATCATATATAGAGTTCACATAGACTCCTCGCTTAGTGAAGCTTACGTAGACTTCTCATTTAGAAAACATAACCATTTGGGCATAGCCCATACTTCAATAAAAATAAGCCACATATAGGCTTACAATCATAGTCTCAAAGATAAAGGAATGAAATAGTGTCTTTAGACATAACAACTTCATACCTAGAATAGTGAAAAGGTAACATCCCGAAACATTGAGGAACCCATCAATAACTTGGGGAAAATAGTCCAAGTCTTCTTGCAAAGCGGCCTCATATACTTCAACGGCCTGAACCTACATAGTTTGAGAAAAGTGAAAGAATATGGTTTGGTACAACCACATGTACTAAATATGGAAACATATGCAAGTAAAACCATTGAAATTATGCTTAGAAGGACATTTAGTTCAAAACCATGCTAAGTCACTTTTAAATGCCTTTATGCACAATTAAGAACACATACAAGCCAATGATCACATATTCACTTTAGACAAGCCATATTCAACACAATACCAACATCATTATATAGTCAAGTCAACATGGATATTATCAACATAAAGTCATATCAACATGAATGGCATCATATTACCATCATATAATCATAATAACTTCCGACACCATGTCACAACAACAATTCATGTTCAAGAGTTCATATCATCACAACAGATAAGACCCTTACTCACGACCCCCTCCCAAGCCTACAAGTGCAATGCTTATGTGAAGCCCCATAACCCCACATAATCAGGTAAACCAAGTGAAGGATCGCAAGCAGTGTCTACATTTCATATATCTTCAAATCATGCATATTCATAATCATGTACATCAACATTGACCAATAACATATTCATCAATGAAACTAACATCATATAGGATCATCAACATGTAAAGTCAACATATACATGTCATTCATATCATAAGTACCTAAGAACAACCTCCTACGACTTCCCTCAAGGTCAACTTGTGCAATGTATAAGTAGAGTCCCATACCCCTACTTACACTAAGTACCTATTTAGTGTTCACGTTATTACTTTCATTTTACTTTCATGAACAATTGCCTTAAACAATAATACACCATGTGAGCTAAACATGGAATTTGGTTCCATGAAACCCTACACCGAAAGAAGGTGGTCTACTTGCCAAGGTAGAACAAAAACATGAACATAACATTCTAGGTGGGTCCACTAGCTAGTATTCCTATGGAGACAACATAGTTAAGGAACTAGGAGATATTCCCTGAACCCTCTCATTCCCCTTAGCATTGGAGTCCTCATCTCATGAGAACATTTGGTGAATCTCCCTTCTATGAGGAGTCAACACCTCTCATTGTCAAGTTCACTCGTTGCTAAGCTAAAGTCCCTTTTTGAAACATCTTTAGCCTTTCTTAATCATCATATCTTAGTAGAGGCCATATGAGACTAAACCCTTGTATAATCATGTCATTAGCTCATTAGGTATTGCATAAGAATACCCTTTCATAAAAACCCTTCATTTTTTGATATTAACATAATATAATAATATCATAGTAAGGCACACAAGTGATTCACATTCAACCTTGTATCATCATACCCTTAACATGATCTCACAATTCACATAGTCAAGACATTTCTTTATAATCATCATATAATCATCTTTATAATTTAATCACATACAATACTTCAATTTAATACCATTTCAAGAATAAACATCATCATAAAGTAAAGAACTCAAGATCATAAAGTCTTACCACATAGCCTTCATAAAGCCTCCTTCAAGATCTTACCATAAATCCAACAATATTTATCCATAAATCCACTTAATAAAATCATATAATAGTAAGCTATACAAGAACTAAGTCAATTATATCATCACTAATCAAATCAACCTTATTTCATAATCTAGGGTTAGGGGAAAAGGGTTCAATCATGAATTCTTCCATAGAACTAGGTAAAAGACTAATAACTACAACAGTTAACCAATATAACTACAATCTATCAATAATAATCAAAGGAAACCAACATCAAATCAATTTGAAAGATCAATTACGAAATCGGAAGAAAATCCATGTTTTTGACTTCATTAGAAACCAATTTTGAAGAGCCTTCTAGGGAAAGAGATCCCAAGAGTGAATAGATTCCATACCTTAGGATTCCTTAGTGCTTGATGGAGAAAATATGAAGTCTTGAAGCCCTAGTGATCCTTGAAGCTTGGTCTTCAATGGAGTCATTGAATAGAGAGAGAAAGTAGAGAAGTTGGAGAGAATTGGATTTGGGAAATATGAGGTGTTAGGTTAGTTAAATGAGGGCTAGGTCTTATATAGTCCCCCAACACAATTCTCCAGACGTCACGGACGTTTCTTGACGTTTTGACTCTAACATTTCCAACATAGTCTCAATACATTATGTTAGGATTTGAAACTGTGTTTCAAGTCTTAGTTCTTCTAGTGAGGCTCTAGACTAAGTCATGAACTTTCGGAGTTGTTACATTCCTATGTATCCTCTTAGGAATCAGGTCGAACGTAGTTCAATAAATCAAAAGTTATTTTTCTTTTTCTTCTTTTTTCTTAAACTTTTTTGGGAAAGAATCGGTTCATGTTTGAATATGTCTTGACTTTAGTTGGTACCAACAATTAATATGAATATGAACAATATTCAACTACTTTCAAACAAATATGAGGTCAACTTTGAGTAATCCCTATAGATTCAAATGGTATATGAAACATACTTAGTATTTGCAAGATCAATTCATTTTGCCTAAATTAAGGGATGTAAATATTCATATCATCGTGTTTCAAATGCACTAGCAACAAATGAAAGTCCTAGGTTATACAATATGATAATTTAGATTGTAGGACATTTTTGAAAGTCACTCACATTCAGAAGATGTCCAATGCATAAGATTGAGATACCACATGCTCGATCCTTATGTAGAATCTAGTTATGTGAGAACACAAAATATGAGATCAAATAGGACTTGTCATTTGCTTTTAATATAGGCTTAGGGAAAGGTAGGATATTCATATGGGATAAAGTGACTATTTCCTCCTTAAAATTTGTACAATTTTTAATGTTTTTTCATTTTCGCATTTGACCATTGCTTTCTTGAAAGCTCTTTATTTATTTATTTATTTTTCTCATTTTCTCTTCTTTTCCTTGGAGATATTTTCATTCTTCATTATAGATTTGTATCATTTTTTTTGAGTTTCACATATTTGATCTTTTCACTTTGTTGCCCAACTTAGATCTTTGGCATTATGTAGATAATTGATAGTGCGCTCAAGAAAGTGGGACCAAAGAATAGTGTATTCCTGGACTCCAAGGGATATTTTTTAACATTTAGTTATTCAAATAAAAATGTTCTAAGCTCAAAATGGGAGTTCAAGTAAAGCCTATAATCTTTTCCAAAATCAATGTTGCTCAAAATTTCGCATCACCCAATATTCGGGCCAAGTTCTAAATTAACAAGGTTGTGTCATTGAATTTTTTATGTAAAGCTCACCACGCAATGCACATGAAGCATGAATTTGAATTCGTTTTATCCTGAATTTTATGCAAAATAGTTTCTTAAGTATTACATAAATATCATAAAGATACCAAAAGACGTCAATAGGTTACAAAAAAGTTGATCTGTCTTGCCAAATAATTTAACACTTTCTTTTTTATGCATAATTTTAAGTATGTCGGTACCAACCAAGTCAATAATTATTATTCTTTTTTATAAAATAAAAAAATTCTTCTTTAAAAAAACAATTTTTTTTCTTCTAATTTTTGGTAGATTTTAAAATAAGGAAGAGAAACATTTTTATTCGAAATTCAAATAATAATTAAAAACCCCTTTTTTGCCCCAGTTTTTGTGATTAGAATTTCTAGATTTTTCCTTGGTTAGACCAAACCTCAAAATAAGGTTGCCTACATATCTTGTCAAAGCAAGAATCAGGTCAAAGGTAGTTCAGAAAGATCATAAACACGCTTTATATTTTTTTATCATAAGAAATAAATATTTTTGCTTTTTTTCAAACAAGGAATGATTAATATTTTTGGCTATTTTTAATAAGGAATGAACTATTTTTTTTTGAAAATTTTAGAAAAGATCACCAAACCCGAGGAAGGTAGCCTACATATCTCATCGATGTGAGAATCAGGTGTGCGTAGTTCATTAAATTGGACAGTCAAATACTCTTTTTAAAAAGCTTACAAATTTGTTGACAAATGCCACTATATCTTCTTTTAAAGTGGTTTAAAAAAAACTTTTGAAATCACTTTTTGTGCACTATACATAATAAAATAATACTTTTTCTATTGTTGTAATTTTTGTTTAGAAGAGAAAAGACTTTTCTCTCATTTCATTGGTTACCACTGATTTGGTTTATATACAAAGAACCATTTGAGTCATTTAAGAATAGCTTTGGGGAAGATCTCGTTGATTTTGACCTCTCCTTTAGGACTTGTGCCTTTTTTGGTGCCATAATACATGTAGAGTAGTGGTTAGTACCCGAAAGAAACCCAAGGCACCCTGGAATAAATTTTAGAACTAAAAATGAAAATAAGTAGAAACTAAAAGCAAGTGATTGTGGTAACCTACTGTCTGTAGACCCCCTCCGTAAGTCAGAGGGACCAATAAGTTGGTCTGAGGAGGAAACTACGGGCATGAAGAATGGTCTGTATATTGAACTACGGACCGTATGTCACGTCCGTAGTCACACTTAATGAATTTTGCTATTGCTTCCTCATATATACAAGATGTATGGTTCGTAACTTGACTTTTGGTTCGTAGATGAGGTGTCGTAGTTTGGGATTGTGCCAGGTTTTGAAATGTGTCTTATTGTCGAGACCTCATGTTAAGCCAATTTTAAAAGTTTCCCAGTTTACTCATGCATTTCAACATTAAACCATACTAGTTAGTCATCCCAAGGATTCCATTTGTTTAATTTTATGCATATGGAACCCTAAGTCAAAACATGCATGTAGACCAATTAGTTACATTGGTTTCACAATATGATTACACACAATCACCAAACATCGTCTTTTGGCTGTTTATATTTCACACTAAACATAAATTGATGGACAATTAACTACCCGAGGTCAAGACCCACTCCCGACTTCCAAATATCAAGCTATGAACCAAAATTCAAAGTGAGGGAAAGCTAATAACCTTACAAGTAATGAAGAGTGGTTTGATTGTGTGACTACACTAATACTTCAATGATCCCAAAAAGATTTCCACCTACTTGCACCATGCCCATACATTAGAGTATTTAGGAATGGAGGTTTTGGGCAATGGAGGTTTGTAGGGAAAGGGGGTGGTTGATTTGATGTTAATGGAGGATGGGTATGGTACAAGAGAGAGTGAAATGTGGAAAAATTGGGAGTGATTGCGGTTGATGGTGTTTGGAAGAATTGGGAAATGTTTTTAAAATTTTGGATTTGATGTATTAGTCTATTCGGGTAGGGTCAGTCAAGATAGGGTTTTTGACCTACGAGACCTTATTTGTGGTCCATAGGTTGATCTACGGTCCGTAGGTCAAGACCATAGATCACATTCACACATAGAAAAAATTGGAGGTCTAACTTGGATTTACGGGCACCATTTACGATTGGTAGACTAACTTACAGACTGTCGATGGTGTCCATAGACACCTGCACCAGACCTTACTCTGTAGATTTTTCCTTGTGAACCTGCACATGTAGAAACCATTAGGCAATTCTTTTTGTATTTTCTGGACATTTTTAGGCACGGACCCTATTCTATATCTAGCCAACACTAAAACAAAAATTAACCCCTAATTACTTTTGTACTAAGAATCAAATAAACCAAAAAAAGCTACTTAGAAGAAAACATAAACCCATGGTTGGCTATATTATACACCTTGGGTTGATTCCCAAGTAGCGCTTGATTTAACGTCGCTGCATGACGCAAGCCTCTTGATTACTAAGACTTCATCAAGATAGTAGGCCTTAACTTCTTGCACACTTTCCGCATTCCCCAGATAAAGCTTGATTATCCCCATTCACCTTGAACCTTGTTCCTTCAATATTTTCAAGCTCCACCACTCCATGTGGGAACACATTTTTGAGTAAAAATTGACGAGAACATTTCTACTTGTCCTTTTATGGAAATAAGTGCAGCCTCGAGTTGAATAGAAACACGATATTCCCAACAACAAAATCTCGCTTTTAATCCATTTATCGTGATACTTATTCACCCTATATATACACAAGGTTGCACGTTCATAGGCTTCTAGGCAAAACTCATTGAGTAAATACAGGTCATTCACTCTTTGAGTTGATGCATCGCCCCAATCTAAGTTTAGCTTGTTCATTTCCCACATAGCTTTATGCTCTAGCTCTACCGGCAAATGGCAATACTTCACATATAAAAGTTGATAGGGAGACATTGTTGGGTATGTAGCAAGAATTGATGGGAAATAGAGGGAAGGAGAGGAATTTGAAAAGTTTAGAACTTGAAAGGTTGGGAACTTGAAAAGTCCTCTAATGCTTTATTGAAAAAGGCAATAGTCCCTCATTGGTAATGGAAATGAAAATAGGAGAGTTTAAATAAATAAACACTCCTATTAATTGTTAAAAGAGTTGGAAAGAGGGACCCCCCCTCGCGCCGTCGTCGTCCTCGCTCGCTCGCTTCGGCTTCGGCTTTGGCTTTGGCTTTGGCAAATGATCGATCGAGAGATATTTTTTTGGACAAAATTTATTTTAATTATTTATTAATTAATTTAAATGGACAAAAATTATTTTCAATAAATTAGTTGATAACAGAATTTAACCGAAATGTTTTCAACTTTTTAGTTAACCCGACCCGACTCGGATCCGCGCGAGTGACCCGTTTTAAATTCCATTATATTCAAAATTTCCCGCCATGACTATTCTGAAAGGTTGCAACTTTCAGGAACAGTCAATACCATTTGAAAGTTTGCAACCTTTCATTAATGGTCGTGTCAATTCTGAAAGGGTAGCAACCTCTCAGAATATATTATTCTTGCCTATAAATATCATTCAGTCTTTAGAATATTTCCCAACGAATTTTCTGATCTTCCTTCTTCTTAAAAACACATATATTTCTTCGTGTACTTTCCTGCTGTGGATTGATTCGCGGACAGTAGAGTTTTTTGGTATCTATACTCTACTAATTAAGATCATTTTACCCTGGGAGGTTATATTCCAAATCAAACCTCGGATACTAGAGGGAAATAATTTCCTTAAGGGGACACTATGAATTCAGTGGACTTGATTTTCTTCCTGAATTTTTAAAAAAAGTATTCCAGATTCTGGTAAGTTTTACAGATTAAATTATTTTTTACAAATAAATTTCTGTTCATCTTATTTACTAGTTCTAAAAATCTCAGTTACTTTGTGTTTCTGAATGATTTATTACAACCAGTAATTTCTGATTTTCTTAACACAGATTGGCAACATTCTTAAGGAAATTATATAAGCCTGTGTTTCTAGAGGAGACAAAAATCTTTGTGATTTTATACTCCTTTAAGTCTGCAATTATAATTTATTGCTTACTTATATTGTATCAATTTTGTTTATCAGAAATGGAAAACACTGGTGTTACAGTGGCTGTTGCTGCACCAACCCGAACTCTTGTATCACAAGCAGAGAAACCGGGTAAATTCACAGGTGTGAATTTCAAAGGATGGCAGCAACGAGTATTTTTCTGGCTTACCACTCTTGGTCTGCAGAAATTTACAAGTGAAGATACTCCAGTACCTGCTGATGATATGCCAGACAGGGAAAAATTTATGATTGTTGAAGCATGGAAACAGTCAGACTTCCTATGTAAAGGTTACATGTTGAGTGCTTTAGAGGATGCCTTATATAATGTCTATAGTGCAATAACAACTTCAAAAGAGTTGTGGAATGCACTTGAGAAGAAATATAAGACAAAAGATGCATGCTTGAAAAAATTTGTGGTCGCAAAGTTTTTAGACTATAAATGGTAGATAGTAAAACTGTTGGATCACAAGTGCAGGAACTTCAACTTATTCTCCATGATCTGATTGCTGAAGATATGGTAGTAAATGAAGCTTTTCAAGTGGCTGCAATGATCGAGAAGTTGCCTCCTTCGTGGAATGATTTCAAGAATTATCTAAAGCACAAGCATAAAGAAATGAAGCTTGAAGATCTTGTGATTCGTCTCAAGATTGAGGAAGATAATAGAAATGCCGAAAAGAAGTCGCGTAAGAGTTCAACAATCATTGGAGTTAATATTGTTGAAGAAGCTCCTACCAAAGATAAAAAGAGAAAGAAGTCCAACGGGCAGAAGTCAGAACAAGCCAAAAAGAAATTCAAAGGCAACTGTTATAATTGTGGCAAGGCTGGTCATAGATTTTCTGATTGTCATGCTCCAAGAAAGGACAAAAACAAAGGCAAAGGCAAAAGTCAAGCAAACATCGTGGAAAAGATGGAAGATGCAGATGACTTGTGTGCAATGATATCAGAATGTAACTTAGTTGGAAATCCCAAGGAGTGGTTTCTCGACTCAGGTGCTACTAGACATATTTGCTCTGCAAAAAAATCCTTTCCAACGTACACTCCTGCTGAGTACGATGAAGATTTATTCATGGGAAACACAGCAACAGCAAGGATTGCAGGAACTGGGAAAGTAATGTTGAAAATGATATCCGGCAAAGTGTTGACTTTAAACAATGTTCTGCATGTCCCTACTATTAGGAAGAATTTAGTTTCTGCTTCACTACTCGTTAAGAATGGGTTTAAGTGTGTCCTAGTTAGTGATAAAGCTGTAATAAGTAAGAATGAAATGTTTATAGGAAAGGGCTACCTCAATGAGGGTCTTTTCAAACTAAATGTAATGGTTATTGACAGTATTAATAAAAATTCTGCTTCTGTTTACTTATTGGAGTTAAGTGATTTATGGCATGCCCGTTTGGGACATATAAATTACAAAGCCTTGCGAAAATTGGTTAATCTAGAAGTATTGCCTGATTTTAAATGCGATAGTCAAAATGTGAAATTTGTGTGGAAAGTAAGTTTGTTAAACATCCTTACAAGTCTGTTGAAAGAAATTCTTAAACTTTAGACTTAATTCACACAGATATATGCGATATGAAGTCAACACCATCTCGTGGTGGGAAAAAGTATTTTATAACTTTTATTGATGACTGCACTCAATTTTGTTATGTATCTTTGCTTAATAGTAAGGATGAAGCAATTGATGCATTTAAGCAATACAAAAATGAAGTGGAAAACCAACTGAATCTAAAGATAAAAATGATTCGGAGTGATAGGGGTGGAGAATATGAATCTCTTTTTGCAGAGATATGTTTGGAATATGGTATTATTCATCAAACTACTGCACCTTATACACCACAGTCAAATGGTTTGGCAGAACGGAAGAACAGAACATTAAAGGAAATGATGAATGCCTTAATGATCAATTCTGGTTCACCGCGAAATCTTTGGGGGGAAGCCATCCTTACAGCTAATAAAATACTCAATAGAGTACCCCATTGAAAAACACAATCAATTCCATATGAGTTGTGGAAAGGAAGAAAACCCAACTTGAAATATTTCAAAGTGTGGGGGTGTTTAGCCAAGGTAGAGGTTCCTTTACCTAAGAGGGTTAAAATTGGACCCAAAACAATAGATTGTGTCTTTATTGGGTATGCTGTGAATAGTAAAGCCTGTCGATTTTTGGTTCACAAATCTGATAATCCTGAGATTCATGTTAATACGATAATTGAATCAGATAATGCAGAGTTTTTTGAAAACATTTATCCGTATAAAACTGAAAGTGAGTCAACAAGTGAAAGACCTAAACGATCACAAGAAGAATCAATGGAAAATATTCTAACTAGTGAGGAACCTAGGCGAAGTACTCGACAACGAAAATCTGTTTCTTTCGGACCAGATTTTGTAGCACTATTGGTTGAAAATGAGACTCAAACATTTAAAGCAGCTATGTCTTCGTCAGAGTCAACTTATTGGAAAGAAGCAGTCAATAGTGAGATTGAATCAATTTTAAGCAATCACACTTGGGAATTGACTGATCTTCCTCCAGGAAATAAACCTTTAGGATCAAAATGGATCTTTAAAAGGAAAATGAAACCTGATGGGACTATTGACAAATATAAGGCTAGACTGGTAGTCAAAGGGTACAGACAAAAGGAAGGTCTGGACTACTTTGACACATATTCTCCAGTAAAAGGATAACATCAATTAGGATGTTAATAGCACTAGCAGCAGTGCATGATCTTAAAATCCACCAAATGGATGTAAAGACAGCCTTCTTAAATGGAGAGTTAGAGGAAGAAATTTACATGGAACAACGTGAAGGGTTTATAGTTCCTGGTAAAGAAAAGAAAGTGTGCAGACTTGTGAAGTCACTTTATGGACTCAAGCAAGCACCCAAACAATGGCATGCTAAATTTGATCAAATAATGTTGGCAAATGGATTCAAGATTAACGAATGTGATAAATGTGTTTACATTAAAAACGTTATGAATCATGAAGTCATTGTTTGTTTGTATGTTGATGACATGTTAATAATGAGTAAAGAAATTGACGATATAAATGCTACTAAGCGCATGTTGTCCAGCAAGTTCGATATGAAAGACTTAGGAGTTGCTGATTTGATCTTAGGGGTCAGGATTATCAAAACTCCCCAGGGACTAGCATTATCTCAATCTCATTATATTGAAAAAGTATTGGATAAGTTCAATTACTTGAATTTCAATGTAGTCAAAACTCCAATTGATTTAAGTTGTACATTTAAAAAGAATGAAGGTCAAAGTGACTCTCAATTGGAATATGCCAGAGTGTTGGGAAGTTTGATGTATATTATGAATTGCACGCGACCAGATATAGCATGTGCTATTAGTAAACTGAGTCGATACACTAGTAATCCGAATCAAACTCACTGGATGGCTATGAAACGTGTGTTGGGTTATCTAAAATGGACACAAAATTATGCTTTGCATTATAATAAATATCCTGCTGTGATTGAAGGATATAGTGATGCAAATTGGATCACCGGGTCAAATGATGTAAAATCCATGAGTGGCTATGTATTCATACTTGGTGGAGGAGCTGTCTCTTGGAAATCTTCCAAACAGACATGTATTGCTCGCTCCACAATGGAATGAATTCATTGCTTTGGATAAGGCTGGTGTAGAAGCGGAATGGCTCCGGAATTTCCTAGAGGATATTCCATTCTGGCCCAAACCTATTGGACCAATTTGCATACATTGCGATAGTCAAGCAACAATAGGTAGGGCAGGGAGCGTTATGTACAACGGGAAGTATCGTCATATACGACATAGACATAACACCATAAGACAACTGCTCTTTAGTGGAATTATCACAATTGACTATGTAAAGTCAAGCGATAATGTGTCAGATCGACTAACGAAAGGCCTAGTGAGAGAGGCAGTTGAAACATCATCTAAGGGAATAGGTTTACGGCTTAGGACAAGTCAGCATGACGATAACTCTATCTAGCAGACTGGAGATCCCAAGAGCAAGATTCAAGGAGAAAAACAAAGTTGTGGCTGACGGTTCGACATTGTCAATTAACTCAATCCATTCTCATGATGAAGACAATGTTCAGGAAAAGGTTAAGACTTTAAGGCTTGTTAATGAGGTAATAAAGCTTAAAGTTTTTAATGATTTGCTAAGTTTGGTAGATTTGACCAAATAGTGTATCTACGAGATGACACGGTTAGAAATCACCTATGTGAGTGTGAAGTGGAAGCCGCTTCAAAGAGAATTTTATGTCAAAAGCCTATTCTCTATACACTCATGAAACCAGGAGGTGTTCATGGCTGAAACGAACACAACCGTAAGAATCATAAACAGTAAAGGGTAATTGTGTGACATATGGTTGTCTAGGTATACACCAAAGTTCGACGGTTCAAAGATATCACATCTACCGATTGACCGAGTATATCCGACATATGTTCACTACGGAAAGTCCAAGGGGAAACCTACTTATCCAGATGCAATTAATCCTTGCTTGTAAAGTACACAATTGTCCGTGTATTCCTATGTTATAACTATTCCCCATCAATGTGGGGGATTGTTGGGTATGTAGCAAGAATTGATGGGAAATAGAGGAAAGGAGAGGAATTTGAAAATTTTAGAACTTGAAAGGTTGGGAACTTGAAAAGTCCTCTAATGCTTTATTGAAAAAGGCAATAGTCCCTCATCGGTAATGGAAATTAAAATAGGAGAGTTTAAATAAATAAACACTCCTATTAATTGTTAAAAGAGTTGGAAAGAGGGACACCCCTCGCGCCGTCGTCGTCATCGCTCGCTTCGGCTTCGGCTTTGGCTTTGACTTTGGCTTTGGCAAATGATCGATCGAGAGATAATTTTTTGGACAAAATTTATTTTAATTATTTATTAATTAATTTAAATGGCCAAAAATTATTTTCAATAAATTAGTTAATAACAGAATTTAACCAAAATGTTTTCAACTTTTTAGTTAACCTGACCCGACTCGGATCCGCGCGAGTGACCAGTTTTAAATTCCGTTATATTCAAAATTTCCCGCCATGACTGTTCTGAAAGGTTGCTACTTTCAGGAACAGTCAATCCCATTTGAAAGTTTGCAACCTTTCATTAATGGTCGTGTCAATTCTGAAAGGGTAGCAACCTTTCAGAATATATTATTCTTGCCTATAAATACCATTCAGTCTTCTGAATATTTCCCAACGAATTTTCTGATCTTCCTTCTTCTTAAAAACACATATATTTCTTCGTGTACTTTCCTGCTGTGGATTGATTCGCTTACAGTAGAGTTTTTGGTATGTATACTCTACTGATTAAGATCATTTTACCTTGGGAGGTTATATTCCAAAACAAACCTCGGATAATAGAGGGGAATAATTTCCTTAAGAGGACACTGTGAATTCAGTGGACTTGATTTTCTTCTTGAATTTTTAAAAAAAGTATTCCAGATTCTGGTAAGTTTTACAGATTAAATTATTTTTTACAAATAAATTTTTGTTCATCTTATTTACTGGTTCTAAAAATCTCAGTTACTTTGTGTTTCTGAATGATTTATTACAACCAGTAATTTCTAATTTTCTTAACACAGATTGGAAACAGACATACCTATGGGAGTCCTTTATGGAGTGTGATTGGACCATTGAGCATTATGAAGCTTGCTTGACCAATCCATTCTATTGGCATTCACAATCATTGCCAAGATTTGCTTTATCTCTCTGTTTGAAACTTCAACTTGTCCACTAGTTTGTGGATGGTAACGAGTGGATACATTGTGGCGGACACCATATTTATGATCAACAAGTATTTAAAAAAACTTACTGCAACAGTGTGAACCCTCGTCATAAATTATTGGCCTTGGGGTACTAAATTTGGAGAAGCTGTTCTTTTTCAAGAATGTGGTGGTACTCCTTCCTTTATTGTAGGGGAGCGCAATTGCTTCCACCCAATTCCATACATAATCAACCACAACCAGAATATACTTCATCCCATATGAAGTCACAAATGGACTCATAAAATCAATGCCCTATGCATCAAATAACTCAATTACCATGATTGGATTCATAGGAAACTTTTGCCTCTTTGAAGTCAAACCCTCTCTTTGGCAATGGTCACAAGACATGGAAAAATCATGAGTGTCTTTGTGGATGGTAGGCCAATAGTATCCACACTACAAAATTTTGTGTGAGCAGTCCGGACACCACTAGAAGCCTACCAACAGACGAAAAATGCATGCCTCAAGAATACTTAACATCTAAACCTCGTGTACACAACAACGAATAATCCCATACGAACAACCATGATAAAAGTATCGCTCATCCCAAAAGAACTTTTTCACATCATGCATAAACTTCTTCCTTTGGTGTGACAATGAATTTGGAGGTACCAAATTGCTTGAAAAATAACAAGCAAAGTCGGCAAACAAAAGAAATGAGTCATGGGAAGAAGCCAACACCTGTTAATCAGGGAACATATCATTAATCTCACCCTTATCACCAAGCTCGAGCAACGCTTCATCCTCCAATATAGACAAGTGATCGGTAATTTGGTTCTCTGTTCCCTTGCAGTCTTTCACAACAAAATCTAATTCTTACAACAACAACACCCATCAAATAAGCTGTGGTTTTGGACATTTTTTTATCGTTAAATACCTCAAAGCCGAGTGGTCCGTGTGCACTATGATAGAAATCCCAAGAAAATAAGATCAAAACTTCTCGAATGCAAACACCACTGCAAAAAACTCTTGCTCAATAACGATGCAGTTTGTTTGGGCTGCATTTAGATCTTTGGTTGCATAATAAATATGGTGAAGCATCTTCTCACTCCGTTGCCCCAATACAAATCCAAGCGCCACCCCACCTGCATCACACATGACCTCAAAAGGTTCCCCCCAATATGCAACAATAATGATGGGTGCATAGACAAACTTCTTCTTCAACTCTCCATATGCTATCAGACAAGCATCATCAAAATCTAATTTACTCTATACTTTTTAATAAATCTTTTATGAACCTCTGCTACAAGCCTCCATGCCCAAGAAAAATTCTCACACCTTTGATCCAGATAGGTGGAGGAAGCTTTTATATTACCTCTACTTTAGCTTTATCCACCTCAATACCTTTTTGGGAGATCCCATGGCCCAACACTATGGCTTATTTCACCATAAGTGACACTTCTCCCAATTTAGCAGCAAGTTGAAGTCTTAACACCTTTTTAGTACATTGGATAAATTATCCAAGTATCTATGAAAAGAGTCACAAACCACCGAGAAATCATCGATGAAGATCTAAATAGTGTCCTCAACCATGTTGGATAAAATCAACATCATACACCACTGGAAGGTTACCGGAGCATTGCACAACCCAAATGACATGTGTTTGAAAGCGAAGGTCCTATAGGGGCAAGTGAAGGTGGTTTTATATTGGTATTCTAGGGCTGTAGATATTTGGTTGTAGATCGAATACCCATCAAGTAAACAATACCACCCCTTTCGTGCAAGTCTATCCAACATCTGATCCATCAAGAGCATAGAGGAAGTAGTTTTACTCTGTCCAAGCATTCAACTTACGTTAGTCCATGCAAAATCTCCATCCGGTCACCGACCGCATCGGAACAAGATTGTGTCTTTCATTGGGGACCAAAATAATACCACTCTTTTTAGGAACACACTGAACATGGAATACCTAACTACTGACTGGTATGGTATAGATGACTCCAGCATCCAAACACTTAATGATATCCTTCTTGACTACATCTTGTATAGGTGGATTAAATCTCCTTTGATGCTTGATCCTAGGCTTATGATCCGACATGAATTGGATTTTTTAAGAGAAAATACCAGAAGGAATCCTAATAATGTCCTCAATAGTTCACCCAATAGCTTGCTTGAACCTCATTAACACTAATGCCAATACACTCTACTTGTCTCTCATTAAGATCCTATGCAATAATGACTGGGAGTGTCTCATCTTTACCCAAGAAAGCATATCTGAAATGTGGGGGTAGAGCCTTGAGCTCCAATTTTAGTTGCCGCTTTCACAGACGGTCTTGTAGGTAGAGTCTCACGATTCTTTATATCCAAGTCCAATTTCTTAGACTTTGACTGATATTCTCACCTATCAAGTGTGGTCACCAACTCATCATACTCTTTGATTCAATAACTCTAAAAGTTCATCACCACTGCTACTAATGCTTCAACACCTTGTATCTCCTTGATTTGCACCTCAGAAACACTCTCAACTCTATTAGTTATAACAGATGTTGATTGGAGCTCACCAATCTACTCTAGGGACCTACAAATTTCAAAACTCGCCTCTTTATTGTTAATTCTGAACTTTATCTGTCCTTTCTCCATATCAACAAAAGCATGACCCATGGCAAGGAATGGTCTCCTATGAACAATGGGAACCTCAAAGTCAACCTCACAATAAAAAATAACGAAATTGGATAGAAAGATGAATCACTCAATTTTTTTACTAGAACATCATGGAGAACTTTTTCTTCTCAACCACATCATAATCTATACCCGTATCAACTTCCACCTTAGACGACATTGGTAGATCCATAGTTTTCTTACCCCCGTGAGTAGTGACTAACATATAATGCCAATTGTCTTTTGGATTCTGTATGATGTTGCTCAGATGAGTGACTGGTAGGCACGTGTTCACTTTGGTGGACAACTCTTTCATCTGCTCCTTGAGATGATTTATGGACAATTCATGGGCTTCAACTTTTTGACCAATACCATACAAGTCATTCAACATCTCTTTAATATTCTCATTAGTAGCATCGAACCTTCTCGTCATCTTTTGCATCATATCCTCAATAAATGACATGTTACCTCCATCTTCCCTAGGAACATATTCCCGATTTTGTTGAGGAACATAAGGTCAAACCCGATCATTTCTCTTACCATAGTTTGTCATTGTAGTTGTTGTTGCGATTGTAGCTGCCTTCTTTGACATATTGATCCTCTCGGTTTTAATTGCCATACTTTTGACCTTGTTTTTCTTGACCTTGGCTCCAAGTATCAATCTTTTACCCTTAGGCATTTGATAGGAAACCCCTGTCTGATCATTCACCTTATATGCATCTTTCTCAAAATAGCATTCCTTATCCGGTGGTGAAGTTCTAGTCAAATAGTTCCCAACGTTTACCAACGTCAACTACGTTCTCATCTTTGCCATTTATTCACGTATGTTATTTGTGGATTGGTTGCTTGTATCTTGGATTACGAATGTGTTTTTCCCAGTATCCAACTTTCTAGCACTCCAAGATTTGTTGTTACGAGAGATATTCTTTAATTTCTCAGCCATCTGCTCAAAAGTGCAATCTCTATAGGAATCCCCACCAATAGTCTCAAGCACCATCTTAGTGTTGTCATCTTGAACTCGGTAGAAATACTCTTTTAGTGATTGACTCTGCAGCGGTGATTCAGAACATTCTACCGAAAGAGATGAACTAATCCAAAGAACTAGTCGCGGACTCTTTGAATAGTGAAACAAAGTTGTTAACCTTATCCTTATTGTTTAAATTCTTGGAAACTAGAAAGAACATTGCAAAGAATCTTTCGGTCAATTGGTTCCATGTATAGATGGAATTGTATGTAGTTCATTAAACACAACTACTGCATTGCCGGCCAGTGGCTGAGGAAATACACAATACCCGATAACATCTATGTCCCAATTTGGTCATCCCACACAATTTTCACAAAGAACCATGAGCTTTGCTATGTGAGCATGAGGTACATCCGATGCCAACCCTGCTAATAACCATCTCTGTATGAGCATTTTCATCAAATTAGTATTTACCACAAAGGTATGACCCAGTGATAGAGGGGTAGGACAAGAGGTCCATCAGAGCCAGCAATGTTGAAGTTGACCCTGTAGTTGTTTTGGGGTTGTGGTTCCTATGTCTCCTGCATCCTCAGTCCATCTCCCAATCAATTTTCAACTGGAGACTGCTTATTTTCATTACCTACATTTAGAGGTTACTGAGGCCCAAGTCCAGATTTTCCTTGGCACTGATTCCCAGATTTACAGTGTGACACCAACCACTGAGGCCCAGACAAATAGAGAGACAACATAGACATGATCTTCTCTTCACCTTTCTATCTGTCTTATTTTGATTTACTTTTTGGATATTTTTTATGTCATCTGCATTTGAGGACAATTTTTTATAGTGTGGTGAGGCTCACCTTTTATATGGTATTTATGCCTTGTGTTTTTGTGTATATATTTGGTCTGTCCTATCTTAAATTGTGTTTTATATTTGTTTTTGCAGATGTTTGAGATTGTGTCTCCTTTTGTTTAATTTCCAAATATTTTGACTTATCCAAAAAAATTTCTTCTTTTCGCCACCTCTTTCATGTACTTGAATATGTCTGTTATTAGGAAAATTTTATCCTTGATTTGTTCAATACCAATGACTTGGATAGTGCTTTAAATCAAACAAACATGAATATGCAGCTACAACTAGGTCAATTGAAGTTGCATAACAATATGTTAACTATTTGCATCTTTTTGTGATTAGCCAATTATAAAATTGAGCTTACTATGATGAACATTACATACCTGTAAAATTGTGGATCGTGTTTGACTTTAATGTTAATGCCTTGTGTGATGAGCTTGCCATGAACCATGCAAGATGACACCTATAACTTTCCCTATTAGTCCGGTTGACTAAGTGATGTGAACTCACGCTGAAAGAGTGTTAAGAAATTTGACAAATACCTATTTTGTGGCTTACCTTGTGAGTATTGAAACCTTTTTTGAGCACCCCCTGACCCTTACCTTTATTTGTATGAAACTTAATGAAACATGACCTCTGTTAATCCTCTACCAAAAACCTCTTGGTTCGTGGTTGATTGATAAGCCAACTTATGACAAATGCCTAAGTTAGAGGTGTGGTGAAAAGAGAAGGCAAGTTAAAGAGTGCAAGAATAGTCTCCCTTAAACCACGGTGTTGAGAAAAATGGAACCCCTGTAAAAAAAAAAGAAACAAAGAGAAAAAGATAAGCAAAGAATGCGAAACACAAAGTTGTTGAATAAAGTTGTGCAAGTACAAAAAGAAATGGGGTGTTCCAAACAATCCATGGAAAGTGAATAGAGGGATTATGATATACCGTGGTTTCACGGTATAATTAATACTTTTTCCTTAAGTTTAGTGTGTCCGAAAGCCTTTTGTGCTAATTTTGATATAAGTTTTCTTTGTTTTGCAGGAAATCTGTCTAAAGCTGAATGCGGAGATTTTGAGCGAAAAATGCAGAAGAGACCACCTACGGAGCTTATGACGGTCCGTCGTTCTTGCGACGGTCCGTAGGTGGCAGCGTAGAGAAGCTGCTGAAGGAAGATGGGGAAGTCTGACCAAGTGTGGGATTACGAAGCTTGTGACGGTCCGTCATGGCCATGACGGTCCGTCCTGCAGGTCCGTCGTGAAGATCAGAGAAGTGATCCCAGTACCCAAATTCCAAGAGTTGAAGTATTTTGAAACGAAGACCTCGACGGACCGTCGTGCCTATGACGGTCGTCACACTTGCCGTCGAGGGGAATGAAGAAGCAGCTGAAGAAATGGACAAGTATGGGATGACGGATCCCATGATGGTCCGTCGTGACCACGACGGTCCGTCGCGAGGTCCGTCGACCCAGACGCGTTTTGGCAGATTTCCAGACATTAGAATCCTTATTTAATTAGGTTTTTATTTTTTTATAAATAGTTCGAAAAAACCTCGTTTTTGAGGTTAGACTCTTTGATTACCAAATTCCATATAGTTAGACTTTGTGATTATTAAACTTGTGTTTTTGAGTGTTTGATTATTGGAGATTGATACAAGTGATTTTGGTGATTAATCAAGCATATTTTCGGACTTTATTCTTTCTCATTGAAGTAAGTACATGAATTCTACTTTAACATATTTGAATATTGTGTTTATGGCTATGAGAACTAAACTCCATAACTAGGGTTGTGGGAACCATAGGCAAATAATGAGATAAACCCTAATTAAAATAACAATTCTAGAATAGTGTCTTGCATGCATTAATAATTCTTTCGCTTAGAAGTCTTTTAACGGATGATCAACGTTAGAACTCGCCTTAATGCTACTTGCCGGACCAAGGAGGTAGATAATAGAAAAGAATTATTAACATAGATTTAGTGTATACTATCTAATAGGCTAGTATTGATTGGTACGAGGTAATAACTTAGTCAATATCGAATACGATGCTTAATATGAGGTAAAGATAAGGGTTAGGAAAGCAACACACGTAGCCGGACAAGGTGCGGAGTGAGATTTCTAGATGCCGGACCAAGGATTTAGAAATACATAACTTATCACTTTGCATGCAAGATACTAGGAAAGGATTGTTATAGTTAGAATTATCAAGTTACGAACCTGTGGGGAACACGTAAACCCTAGTTACTTTAATTCATTGATTAAAACCAATATTAAAGCTGTCTACTATCTCTTTAAATTACATTAGTTATTTTTACTCAATAGGTCATACAAACCCCCCTTTTTATATTTTTACTTTCCAAAGAAAGTTATCGACCAAACGATAGTAATATAGGTTAAAGTTAAGTCTAGACTATTTTCCTGTGGGAACGATCCCAACCTCACTAGAGTAAAAGATGAAGGAAAAATGAAGTGTTATGAGGACAACATATCATGCGGGTAAAATTCATAGCCTAAATGACCATACCTATACACTCAGTCCTGTTATAAACCTTAAAAGAACTTTTTGATCTTCAGTGAGCAGAAACAAAAGTTGATCGGAAAATACGGGCAAACCTATGAGTTAAATCATACATTGAGTTCATCATTGTGAGTATGAGCGTTGAAATTGATTCCAAAACTTTGAATTGTGTATCATTGTGTGTGAATATGGTATTATTCTTTATGTGAAGACATTTATTTGATCACTTTGGTTGAGCTTGATATTCCATTTGAAGCAAGTATCGTGATCTTGAAAATTATTGATAATGGTGTGTCACAACTTGAATCTTTGAGTGCACATTTGATCCTCACATGAGTAATTTGAGTATTGTTTTGTGAATTCATGATTGATTGTTGTGTCGTAATGTTTGAGAAATCCCTTATGAACTGTTGAACTTGAGTTTTACTTGAGGACTAGCAAAAGATTAATTAGGGGTGTTGATGAGTCCATGATTTGGACTCATTTAGGTCTATAATTTGATAGTTTTGGTGTCCTGTAATGTATATTTTATCTTGAACACTGATAACTTGAATTTAAGGTATATATACTTGGAGACAAAGCATGGAAACAATCAAGAAAAATGGAACAAAGGCAGCTGAAATGACGAAGAAGTGAATACGTGAGGATTACCGAACCCATCGACGTGCCGCCAAACGATAACATCTTTGCCTTCTGTTGATGTGAGATGAGCCCTAACGGAAAAGATCAAATTGGCTGTAAAAAGGAACAGTCGGCATGTCATTGAGCAGTTCCATGAAGCAGTACTACGTCGCCCAATGATCCAAAAGATGAAAAAGATGTATGCTAACGCAAGGCAGCGTAAACATACAAAAGGTAGGATCGACGAGTTGATCAAGTATCCCAACTAACTGTGTCGAGCGGTCCTTCGCAACACAATTTTTTAAAAACTATAAATACTCTTAAGTTTTTTTTAGCTTAGTATCGAATTGTATAATTTTGAATAGTAAATTTTAGACTTGAACTAAATGATATTGTAGTTGCGAATACGACTTGAAATTAGTTTTTTAAGCTTTCTCGAGACAGATGTTTTAAGAGTAAGACTACTAAGTTGATAGCCAGTAATTATTGGGTCGTCATAGGTTCATCTCGAGAGAGTGAATCATAGTCCCTTTCCCACACTTTGAGTTCGAGAGTGTGATTGAGCTAAGGTGCAGGGTGTGATTAAAGGTTGTAACTCAGTGTTTGAGAGAAACCAAGTTGATTCGGGGTAAGCTGATTGAGACAAAATTTACCCGCACTAAATTCTATCTTAGTTACATATATTCAATGATTTACTATCAATAACAACTATCCTTCTATGTATTTTATCTCATATTCTAGTCACTTCCCGAGAATCATGTTTCCCCGTTAGTCTCTCTTATTGTTTTAAGTTATAGTTGTAAATTTGATTACAAAACCCCCAATGTTAATTGACCTTTGTGTCACCCCTTTGATTTGTTAAGTTTCTATTCGATAATTTCTTGTAGCTATGACTTGCATAACTTGATTTGTATTTGGCTGAAATATTCTTAGTACCACGCCATGTGGGAACGATCCCAACCCTTGGTTCGGTTATATTCTGATTGACGACCATCGATACTTAGCATTGGATCAAGTATCTTTGATGATGTCACCGATCAAAATGATTTATCTTGGACAAAGCTTTTGTCCTTCTAGTATTTTTTGGCAAGCTTGATTTAAAAAATATCAAACAAAACATACTATAAATAAATATATATCTTAATCTATAAAATATATGTCTATTAACATAAATTTGTTGTCCTTAAATATCTCAAGTCATTGCTGAGCGTTGAGTTATCTATGTCGGATTCTTCTTTAATTTTTTTTGGTTCGAGAATTTATCATTAACATGAATCTAGAATAAATCATTTTGATATGCTTGTGCCTTCATAGAAACAATTGTGCATACATATTTGTGAAGAAGTCGTAATGTTTCATTGATGAAGCATTTAAAAGGGCCTTGAGAGCAGTAGTTTAACGAAAAATTGAATCTCTAAAAGGGTCAACAATATTATTTTGTTATTCCCTCCATTTCAAAACGAATGATCTAGTTTGACTTGGAACATAGTTTTAAAAAAGAAAGAACGTGGTTTCAAATTAAAGTTATGTCAAATGTACCAAAATGCCCTTAATCTTGTGGTCTTAAACATGTCACGTGGAAAGTTAAAGTTAAAGTGTTCCCAAAAAAGAAAAGGGGTCATTCTTTTTTAAACAGACTAAAAAGGAAATAGGATCATTCTTTTTGAAACGAAGGGAGTATTTTTTAAATTTATTTTAATCCTTATATAGATTTTGTTGGAGTAACAAAGTAACAATAACTAAAAGTGGTGAATGTTTGACCTCAAACAAGAAGATTGTCGCTAAGAAAATCTATTTATAATGTTCTAGTTTACATTTTTTAACGGTCTTAACTTATTTATTATAAATATTGATTATGAAAAACTTTTAAATAATTTTCTTTTTAGAAGGAGTTATTGTATCCATAAAATTATCATATACTATATTTTTCATATACAAAAAATAGAAAAAAGTGATGTTTCATCGCTAGATAAAAACATCACTCAGTTAAAACAAGAAAATTACATCATTAAGCCTATATTATGATAAATAATGTAAACTATAAAATTATTAGATATAATATATTTACCATTCATAATATATTTACAATTCTTAAGATTTGTGATAATGTCAAACCATCTATTTTATGATGAAATGCTCTTCTAACCTTCTACAATTTATACTCTTCTTTTTTTCTTATAATAGTCGATTATTGAAAAGGTTGTTCAAAAGCATAGAAAGATTATTTATGCCCGCGCAAAGCTTGGGTAAATTAGCTAGTTGTATAGATTAAAAAGTTGATAAGAAATAATTGAAATTAGTTTCTTTGATGCATTGTGGCGATGGTGAAGACAACAAGATCATTATATCGGGAGGTGGTTCGGCAGCAAAAATCAATTCCTTTGCTTGTTTTCCAAATTTTTTGTACTTGCTCATTTTATTAGGGTTTTCAACATCTATAAATAGCCGATGAGAATAATTATTAGGAGATACAGTTTGTAAGAAAAATATATTGTGTAGGAAAAATTCAATACTTTTTTGGGTTGTTTTCTTCTTTTTCTTTCCTTAGACAATAGTAGCTAAAGACCCTTGTTCTGGTTATTGAACATTGATTGTTTTGAATTAATGTTGTTCATTGCTTAAATTACTTTTGTATTCTTGTTTTAGCATTTCACGCTTGATAACCATAGAGATGAACATATTTTCTATTCTTGGACTCGGGAGACGAAGAGGTAGATACACCGAAGAATACAAAGAGGTCGATCTCTCTTACATTTCACTTGTTCAGATTTGTGCTCAAGGTTGACACTCAGACGAACACCGAGTTCGGTTACGAAACAAGATGAAATATAAATAATCATCAATTGAGTCTGCCTATCACACTTAATGATGTTGTTACCCAGTCTATTGGAGTATGCGATATGAGGTTGGGAGATCATTATTATAAAATTAGCCATGTAAATTAGTACTAATAGTAATTAATAATCACGTGAGATGTGATACATGAAACCTTAAGCATGCGGAAACCCTAGAATTTTATAAGCATTGTAAGTAATTTTATTATTTCATTCTTGCATTGTTACTATTTAAATATAAATCAAACATTTTCTTTGGGTTCGTAGTCCAACTCTATTAGAGACACTATATTACTTGTATTGCCGCTTACACTTGCGTGTACAATTGGGAGAAACACTCGTCCTCATATCAATGTTTAATATACCCAATAATATATATATATATATATATATATATATATATATATATATATATATAATATATATATATATGTATGTATGTACCACACACACACACACACACACACACCACACACACACACACACACACACACACATATATATATATATATATATATATATATATATATATGTATGTATGTATGTACACACACACACACCACACACACACACACACACACACACACACACACACACACATATATATATATATATATATAATATGATTGAAAAATCAAGGGAGGAACAAAATAGTACATGAACTATTGGCACCCACACTGACCCTCTGGTAGAAGAACCATACTACAACCCGACCAAATAACTTAAAGAAACTAAAACATTTAAAGATACGAAATCATTTCTAAATAATGAATTAAGTACTAAATTCCCCATAAACTCAGAAGGTTTATCAAACAACCTAGCCTAAACCTCGCGCATATTCAACCCCTAGACATGAAAGACATTGTACTAAAACTCTATTAATCCACAAGTTTAAGATAAAAGTGATACAACCCTATAACCTAAATATAAGTAAAAGTCTATATATATAGTCTAAGTCCGAAAATAATCGACTAAACTAATGATGGATCTTTAGAAGCCTTAATAAATTGTCTCACCCTCGAATCTGGTATCGGTCAATGATCTCCTAACTAAGGTCTGACAGTAGCCGCCTTAAGATGCCTTGTACTCAACAAAGAAAGAGAAAGTGCAGTATAAATACACGAAACCACAGGGGAAATGCAAGATCACGCGGTTGCTCAACTAAGTGAAATATAAGAAAGTGATCACAAAATAATAAAAACACACATACCGAATGCATAATTTTTCAATTATCCTTTTGCGAGCGACATACAATTTCCCAATACCAATGATAGGTATATATGAATGTAATTGTGTTTGGACATGACGCTTATATAAATATATATACATATATACATATATATATATATATATATATTATATATATATATATATATATATATATATATATATATATATATATATATATATATATATATATATATATATATGCGTGTGTGTGTGTGTGTGAAGAGAGAGAGAGAGAGAGTGTGTGTGTGTGTGTATGTATATATATATATATATATATATATGTGTGTGTGTGTGTGTGTGTGTATGTTATATATATATATATATATATGTGTGTGTGTGTGTGTGTGTGTGTGTGTGTGTGTTGTGTGTGTGTATGTTTGTTTGTGACACCCGATCCAATATATGTGTTAGAATGTTACACTTTGTGCAATATATGTGTTAGAACGTGACACTCAATTTAATCAGCACAACCCACTGTCACAATCACAACCATAATGAATAGTGCACATAGTCACACAGTGAAGTAACAAGTCCATAGCATGTAATTTTTGGCACTTAATCATTTCCTTACATTCGATTTATGTTTCATTTTTCACATACATGAGTTCATACAATGGAGCAATTAACAAGCATATATAATCTAATTGGAATTCAAACCATAACCTACTTTGAAATTCTCACGCCCCGAGTAGGACTGGACTCAAGAACAATTGTATGCCACAAGCAAACCCTTAGCATACTTAAATCTAAGCGAAACACATACTCAATAATGTAATATACTGAAAATAATCATAACTAAGCTGTTGGAATAGATAAACTTAGAATATTTTAGAAATAAACATTCAACTAGCCAAAGTGGTAACTCAAATCATAACATAAACAACAAAAAATGGAATGACTAATGAAATATAACTATAAATCTATGAAGCATGTAATACTATCAGGGATGTAAGGACATGCTCACCCATCATCCTAACAACTGCAAAACGACAAAACAATATAAAAGGGATACTCTAGAAAGCAAGAAGGTTCACCAAATGACTGATGTTCAACTTGATCAATGAAGCGCTGGATGTTGATCCTTGTTACATGTATCTGCATCATAAGAAGATGCAAGAAAAATGACATCACTACATTGAATGTACAAACATGTGAGGGGAAATCTAAATAAGATATGATCCTTAATTGAAATCTGAAAGAAATACTTACCTATTCTCTTCTCAACTCATCTTCATTATAATGCAGTAATAAAGATGCGATATAAAGATCACATGATATGGTTGATCTCATGATGTTTATATATACTTTATATTGTAGAAATAAACTATAAAACATACGTATGTGTAACGACCCTCTTAGTCGTTTTAGAAATTCCAACTATTATTTTTATATTAAACTTTTTAGTAGATTTTATAAATAATTTATATGACTTGTAATAATGAGTAACATGATTTTAGATTTAATAAAAGATTATTTTATTGCTAAAAAATAAAATAAAAAATAAAATAGAAAAGGAATTAATTAATTAAATGAATAAAATAATAATAATAAAAAAGGGGGATAATGCCCAAGTACCCCCTCAACCTATGCCCGAAATCTCAGAGACACACTTATACTATACTAAGGTCCTATTACCCCCTGAACTTATTTTATTAATAATTTTTTACACCTTTATAGCTTACGTGGCACTATCTTGTGGGCCCAACAATGGTTGACTTTTTTTTTGAACTAGTGCCACGTAGGCTAAAAAGGGGTAGAAAATTACATATAAAATAAGTTCAGGGGGGTAATAGGACTTTAGTATAGTATAAGTGTGTCTGTGGGATTTCGGGCATAGGTTGAGGGGGTACTTGGGTATTTTCCCTAAAAAAGGGGCAAAGTGCCCTAACCTGTGAAAAGCCGCACGGCTTATGAGAAAAAAAAAACGATCTGGAAAAAAGAAACGCAGAGAAGAAAAGAAAAGAAAGGGAGAAAAGAAAAGGGAAAAGGAGGAGAAAAATCAATATTTTCATCTCAAGGCGTCAAGGTAATTATTTTCATCCTTTCTATTAAGTTTTTATGTAATTAGAAGTAGATTTTTAGATTAAAACGTGTATAATTTACACTAATATGTGAAACTAATTTTTAATTTTATGTACATGTATGCATATGTTATTTAGCATAAACTTCACCTTAGTCATTAAGTAATTATGACCAATTGTTGATGATCATGAAACAATTATGAGGAAAAAAAAAGAACGATCTGAAAAAAAGAAACGCAGAGAAGAAAAGAAAAGAAAGGGAGAAAAGAAAAGGGAAAAGGAGGAGAAAAATCAATATTTTCATCTCAAGGCGTCAAGGTAATTATTTTCATCCTTTCTATTAAGTTTTTATGTAATTAGAAGTAGATTTTTAGATTAAAACGTGTATAATTTACACTAATATGTGAAACTAATTTTTAATTTTATGTACATGTATGCATATGTTATTTAGCATAAATTTCACCTTAGTCATTAAGTAATTATGACCAATTGTTGATGATCATGAAACAATTATTGGGAAGAGAGGTAAATAGACAGGCAAGAAGCCTTTCGTATAAAAGTATTTCATGAAATATCTTTATTTTGGTGTTCAAATACGGGTGATATAAATTGGGATCAATTTGAGATCCTTTTAATAGTTTTCATATTATCATTTAAGTTTTGATATATTAATATATATAATTAAGTATTAGGTATATGGTATTATGTGAATGTCCTAAGATTTATGATATTGAAAAGAAATTAAAATTTAATCCTAATTTTGAAACTTAAGAACTTAATTATAAAGTGTGTTGTTAACTTCGAAACCTTATAGTGTTTAATTATTTGAATAGACTGGATTTTATTTGGAAGTGCAACAAAGGAGGAAGGCTAAAGTCCCGAAGTGATTGTTCGATAAATTGAGGCAAGTGGATTTCTAATCTCTTGTTAAGTGTATGAAATGCGTGTATGTACTTGTGGTATATGTTGGGAGTAACAGGATTGGTGACGGGTTGACTTATCCACATTGATTAATTCTAATGATGAAAAGAATGAGGATAATAAAAAGCAATGTGATTAATTGTTTATGTCTGTTGTGTTGAGAAAGGGTTGAAGGCTTGTTGAATCATTGTTGATGTAACTTCATGTTTGTGTGGTTGTAAACTGTGCGATGTTATGAAAATGGTCATCTCCTCATTATGTGTGTGAACTTGTCATCTGCATTATTCTGAGGCATTTGTTGTGACAAGTGTTATGTGCATTGAGAAAGAATGGGTACTTAAGAGGATGTACCATTTTGAGGGACGTATCGCGCGCCGTGATGGATTCTATATTTCGAGGAACGTATCGTGCGCCGCGATGGTTACTATTATCGAGGGTCGTGTCGTGCGCCGCGACAGATGCATGGACAGATATGTCCCCCATGGGTCCCGAACTGAGAGACAGCGGGTGTGTATCACTAGGTCAGACATGCATCATTATACTTGACATTGCATTCCATTGCATTGCACATACTTATCATTAGTGAACTTGATATCGTATTTTGCTGATCTTCTGATTGCCTTTCTGCGGAACTTGTGATTGATCAATATTGAGCTTGTTATTGCGGATATATAATTTGTTGAAGTGTTGTTGTTGAGGATATGTAATTTGTCTAAGTGTTGTTGTTGAGCTACGTGCTATGTAAACTGTGACCCGTTAGGTTGGGTTGATTTTAATGCAGGTTATAGTTGTGGAGGTTCGGTTGGGGTTGGTAGGAGTACCCATATTTCATCCCCTTAGCTTGTGTTTAGAGGTTTACTTGCTGAGTACCGTGTGGTTTGGTACTCACCCCTTGCTTCTACAAATTTTTTTGTAGGTTGTGAGCCTGGATTTTTGTTGTACTTGTCATTCTCTTATTTTCCGAGGCTTCTTGGAGATTTGTGAGGTAGCTGTTTCCATCTCAGCAGACTTTCTTCTCCATAATTATGATCTTGTTCTATTCTAGAAACAAGTTCATTTGAGACTTGAGTTTTTCTTTTGAATCACTTGTAATACTTTAGAGGCTTGTACACGTGACTACCAGGTTTTGGGGGTATAATGTAAGTTGATAGTAATTTTTACGCATTTTTATTGTAATGGTTGAGTTTTAGGCTGACTTGTCTTGAAGTGATAAGACGAGTGCCATCACGTCCATTTTTGGGTCGTGACAAAATGGTATCAGAGCCCTAGGTTCATAGGTCTCACGTGTGTATAAGTCGAGTCTAAATAGAGTCTCGATGATCGGTACGGAGACGTCTGTACCTATCTTCGAGAGGCTACAGTGACTTTTAGGAAATATCTTCACTTCTTGGATCTCTATTATGCGTACTTGGTCCCATTTTGATTCTTATCGCTTTACTCCATTCCCTCTATTTTATGTGATGACTCGTGCGTAGTTCCTTTTGTGAATCATTGGCATGTCGTGTATTGGTTTGATGTTAGATCTGGTATTAAGGTGAAAATGATATACTTATGAAACGAATGCGTGATCATATTTGAAAGAGTTGAGTAAGGTTAGTTATCATTGTAAAATAATAATAATAAATATAGTACTTATCTGGTATAAGCAAAATATGGAGTGGTTCGACAATTAAAAGTTAAATGTTTGAAGAATTGATTAGATAATAAATAGTGTAATACAATTGATATTGTTGTCATACCATTAATGGGTTGCTTAGCAAATGATGTTGCACCAATTCAGGTCAGAATCCCTTCTGTGGTTTCACAGATTGAGTGTATACCAAAGAAGGTCATGATACGACTATTACAATGGTACTGATGGGTACTTAGTTAGAATTATGGAGTGTGTTACTTTTGATATTGACCTTGCTTACGAAAGAATACATATAGCTTGGGTTAGATACAAAACTAATCTGGTAATATTTTGCAGTTATTTGATGGATAAAGTGTGTGACCTATTTGGAAATGATCTTCTCAATAGATATGATATGTTCTAGTGGTGGATGTAATGAATTTTCACGATGTATTAGTAGTGGTACATGAAAACAGACATGTTGATTGTTAAGTGCAAATATTAACTACTTAAGGAGTTATCTATGGTATACATGCTCATATGATAAGATTTGGTGTTGAACTCATATTTGAGAACCCAACTAGCTTGTTGTATGGGTGGATGTGTTAAACATTATTTATAAGGAAGCTTTTAGTAGTGGATCTTTGGTATGATATTGATATGTTCAGATTGTGAAATGTATTTTATGATTTTTAAATGAGTGGTGATTTCATCCTAATGTCCAAGAAATTGGATCAATATTGAATGACAAGCATATGGGTAAAGGAAGTCCTAAAGAGTATACTTATGTGAAGACAATTAAGAGTTTTAGTAAGAAAGTGCGGATAAAAGTGGGTTAGTTCTTTGGATTGGATTGGTATAACTGGGTTTAAGGATTCATATTGATGAAATAGTTGACTTCGTGGTGATAACAAGAGCTAACTAAGCATGATGATAATAGGAGTTTGTGCTGGATTGTGATTGAGACTAAATCATAAAAAAAGAATTGAGGGTTAAACGAGTTTTTATGGTAATAACGACTTGCGAGCATCTAAGGTTGTGGTTTTCCACTATTTGATGAACAATGTGGTTGTATGAAAAGTTGTATGATGTGTTGAAAATTTCGCTTGAATAGAATTGAAAGAAGCGAGAGTCATAAATGGAAAAGAATTAGTGGGAAGTATTTTAGTCATTGGAAAGAGACAATCGAGAAAATAGATTTTTACTATAATTATAAAGGACAAAGATATATCTTTAGAGAGTTGAGAATTTAGTTCAAGGATACGTGATTTCATCTATTTCATTTTGGTTATGGTAATAGTGTCACACGTTCATTAGATTGAAAAAGATGTATATATATATATATATTGGGTGAGAATTGAGAAAGAAACCTACACAGTTCGACTCGAGTGTGGTGATAAGTTCTTTTATAGTTTCGAATTTGGTAACGGGTACGATTGGATTTTTAAGAAAGCGTATGACAAGGTCGATGGATAGGCGATCAATAATAAGCTAAGATGTCCAAATATGTAAATATTTTCTATGTATGAGCTAATTTCAATAGATAAAAGGATTGAATTACATAATTGAATTCAAAATTCAAGTTTTTCATTGTGAGTTTATATTTGTGGTAGTGTGTTTTGTCAAGGTATGAATTGGTAAGGGGTAAGAAATGATTGATCACATTGAGTATGAAGCATTTGAAGGACTTAAAAATAATTTGAGTAGTAAATTTTGTTACTTTTGATTGTTATACCTAAATGGGATTTCATGTAATGTTTTTATTTCAAGGATAAGATAAAAATACCATAGGTTGTTGGTCAAAGGATAAGATTGGTAAGCAAGTCAGCGAAGAGAAAAAGAGTTTGGTGTATTAAAGAGTTCAAGGTATTTAAGATTTGTGTCATCGAAAGAATTTAGAAGATGTGAAGGAATAAGAATACTCTTGGTTCTGAGTTAAAGGGTCTATGAATGGACATATATAGTTCTAATATGACTATGATTGTGAATCAATTCAGTATAGACTTACTAGGAATTTATCAGCAATTTTTATGAAGATTGAGTGTTGATTTGGGTAAAACCCGTGAGATGTGTAAGAGTATGTGTTGTTATGTGGAGCTAAACGGTTCAAATTTTGTTAAGTGACCTATGGATACGTAATAGTATGGACATACAATTATACATAGTCATTGATGAATTTTTTTTTGAATCACTTGTTGTGATGTGTTACATAGATACGTGATGGTAAATAGAGATTATGTGCCCATAGTATATAGAATAATTGGGGACACCTAATATTTCTCTAAGTATTGGCATGAGGTATGTGATGATTATGAATGACAATTGAAGCATGGAATGTGAAAGTTGTGTGGAGTTGACTTGGGTGTGATTTAATAGTTAGATATCAATGGAAAGGTATAATCATATATGAAACTAGTTTTATCAATTTTTTTTTGTAGGACTCGTACTTGCCATGGAATGCTTAAAAAGAAAGAGAGGTAGCCATATTTTGAAAATTTTGGAGGAAATAATGTGTTTGTTAAGAAGATTTTAATACTAGTGACGATTTGAGAATAAGATAAATGGTTGGTGCGACTATGAAGTTCTTTTAGAATTAAAAGTGTTGACCTTAGTGAAGTATTGTAAAGAGCAGTCGTGGTTCGATAAAACAAGTATGTGAGAAATTATAATCGAGACTAAATTGGTGATTGTGGGTAACTAGAAAATTAAAGAGATAGAGTCAAATAAATGCAAATGTTTGATATGGGCACTATGAAAAGAAGTATCTAGTCTTATTCGACTCTGATTTTATAAATTCTTATATGACCATCTACTTCGTATTGGATATGGTTTAGAGTGTGATTTGCTACCTATACACATATATGTTTTCATATTTACGGGTGAATTTCTAGTGGTGGATCGGGTGTACCGATCTTGTGATTGTTCTCATGGTAGAGTGATATCCTTGGGCAGACTTGATCATTTCAGTCATGGCATATTTGGTGTTGTTTGAGAAAGTAGAAGTATACTATTGGTTCTACATGCGCGCCATTGCGTATGAAAAAAAATAATATAGAAGAGCTTACATGAAGAGTTACAATTATCTGACGGTGTTTTTAATGGTTTTGCATCCTAGAGTGTACCACTTGTTGGGTGCTTACTTTATCTTGTTCTTATTTGGATTATGTATGTTTTGATTCTCCCTTGATGGATACCCGAAGTCTAAAGATCAATTTTTTATAACTTAAACTTGTAAAAAGATTGTGTTCTGAAAAGGGAATCGTTATAAGATGTGTGATGATTTGTGCACTATGAGTATGTGATGATTGGTCCAGGTTCACTTCTGGTTGTAGCTAGTACCAATAGAACGTTATCTTTGCTATGTGAGAAAATATTCGTCATGATTGTTGTGTTATAGTCCAAGGGGTTTAAATTTAGATTAGGTTCATGGGTTAGTATGTAGCTTGACAATCACTTCTGATATGTAGATCTGTCAAATTCTCTATAGTTCAGGTCTTGGTAGTTGATCTTGATAGAATGGTGTTAAAGATAAGCTTTCATGGAGAGATGAACAATGACTCTAGAAGATCATGCATTAGATTTTTGATGACGTCAATAATTCTTCCTTCTCCTATTTTATGTTCGAGGACGAACATGATTTTTAGTGGTGGATAATGTAACGACCCTCTTAGTCGTTTTAGAAATTCCAACTATTATTTTTATATTAAACTTTTTAGTAGATTTTATAAATAATTTATATGACTTGTAATAATGAGTGACATGATTTTAGATTTAATAAAAGATTATTTTATTGCTAAAAAAAATAAAAAATAAAAAATAAAAAATAAAATAGAAAAGGAATTAATTAAATAAATGAATAAAATAATAATTAAAAAAAAGGGGCAAAGTGCCCTAACCTGTGAAAAGCCCCACGGCTTATGAGAAAAAAAAAGAACGATCTGGAAAAAAGAAACGTAGAGAAGAAAAGAAAAGAAAGGGAGAAAAGAAAAGGGAAAAGGAGGAGAAAAATCAATATTTTCATCTCAAGGCGTCAAGGTAATTATTTTCATCCTTTCTATTAAGTTTTTATGTAATAAGAAGTAGATTTTTAGATTAAAACGTGTATAATTTACACTAATATGTGAAACTAATTTTTAATTTTATGTACATGTATGCATATGTTATTTAGCATAAATTTCACCTTAGTCATTAAGTAATTATGACCAATTGTTGATGATCATGAAACAATTATTGGGAAGAGAGGTAAATAGACATGCAAGAAGCCTTTCGTATAAAAGTATTTCATGAAATATCTTTATTTTGGTGTTCAAATACGGGTGATATAAATTGGGATCAATTTGAGATCCTTTAATAGTTTTCATATTATCATTTAAGTTTTGATATATTAATATATATAATTAAGTATTAGGTATATGGTATTATGTGAATGTCCTAAGATTTATGATATTGAAAAGAAATTAAAATTTAATCCTTATTTTGAAACTTAAGAACTTAATTATAAATTTGCGTGAGTTTTTTTTTTTGGTTTAGTCTAGACACGTGCAATATGTGTGTTGTAACTTCGAAACCTTATAGTGTTTAATTATTTGAATAGACTGGATTTTATTTGGAAGTGCAACAAAGGAGGAAGGCTAAAGTCCCGAAGTGATTGTTCGATAAATTGAGGCAAGTGGATTTCTAAACTCTTGTTAAGTGTATGAAATGCGTGTATGTCCTTGTGGTATATGTTGGGAGTAACGGGATTGGTGACGGGTTGACTTGTCCACATTGATTAATTCTAATGATGAAAAGAATGGGGATAACAAAAGGCAATGTGATTAATTGTTTATGTCTGTTGTGTTGAGAAAGGGTTGAAGGCTTGTTGAATCATTGTTGATGTAACTTCATGTTTGTGTGGTTGTGAACTGTGCGATGTTATGAAAATGGTCATCTCCTCATTATATGTGTGAACTTGTCATCTGCATTATTCTGAGGCATTTTTTGTGACAAGTGTTATGTGCATTGAGAAAGAATGGGTACTTAAGAGGATGTACCATTTCGAGGGACGTATCGCGCGCCGCGATGGATTCTATATTTCGAGGGACGTATCGTGCGCCGGGATGGTTAGTATTATCGAGGGTCGTGTCGTGCGCCGCGACAGATGCATGGACAGATATGTCCCCCATGGGTCCCGGACTGAGAGACAGCGAGTGTGTATCACTAGGTCAGACATGCATCATTATACTTGACATTGCATTCCATTGCATTGCACATACTTATCATTAGTGAACTTGATATCGTATTTTGCTGATCGTCTGATTGCCTTTCTGCGAACTTGTGATTGATCAATATTGAGCTTGTTATTACAGATATATAATTTGTTGAAGTGTTGTTGTTGAGGATATGTAATTTGTCTAAGTGTTGTTGTTGAGCTACGTGCTATGTAAACTGTGACCCGTTAGGTTGGGTTGATTTTAATGCAGGTTATAGTTGTGGAGGTTCGGTTGGGGTTGGTAGGAGTACCCGTATTTCATCCCCTTAGCTTGTGTTTAGAGGTTTACTTGCTGAGTACCGTGTGGTTTGGTACTCACCCCTTGCTTATACAAATTTTTTTGTAGGTTATGAGCCTGGATTTTTGTTGTACTTGTCATTCTCTTCTTTTTCGAGGGTTCTTGGAGATTTGCGAGGTAGCTGTTTCCATCTCAGCAGACTTTCTTCTCCATAATTATGATCTTGTTCTATTCTAGAAACAAGTTAATTTGAGACTTGAGTTTTTCTTTTGAATCACTTGTAATACTTTAGAGGCTTGTACACGTGACTACCAGGTTTTGGGGGTATAATGTAAGTTGATAGTAATTTTACGCATTTTTATTGTAATGGTTGAGTTTTAGGCTGACTTGTCTTGATGCGATAAGACGAGTGCCATCACGTCCATTTTTGGGTTGTGACAGTATGTTTCTGGGGGACTCAAATGGAAAGAAGTGAGAAAGGGTAGAGGATCTGACGACCCTACCGTACTAATTGTCCCAGGTCCCCAGAGCCTGAACTAAAGAAGTAAAGTTGTGGCGTAGTGAATGGAGCGTGTCCTAGAAAAAATTATGTATAATAAAAGTCATGGCGTTCTAAGTGGCATGGCTCCCTACCCCTTTTGTAGAAAAGTTGATGAATTTTCTAATTAATACACCATGTTTTGTGGGTTTTATTAAGTTTACTTACTTATTCACACATATGATATTTTGAGATTTCAGTTCCTCTTACTTTCACGTAGCTTGTTATATTTGAGTTTTAAGCTGGCTTGTCTTGGTGGGATAAGACGAGCATCTCACGTCCATTTTTGGTCTTGACATAACTCATTTTGTACTGAAATTTATGGTATTTGAAGTTAACACATACTTACCAGAATTTGCAAACTTACATCTTCATTTCTACGAATGTAATTCTCTTAAATTCTATTTTTTTTCTAAGGAGGGATATTAAAATATCTCCACCTTGGGATCATTCGTCCTCGAATGAGATTCCTCAAAGTAGGCTAAGGGTGTAACATCTAACATCCATCTAAAAAACCCAATAAGCAATACATAACACAACATACAAACTTAAAATAAATGCCAAGAAAGGATTAATACCTTAATTTTGACTTTGTCCGAACTCATAAAGATGTGGGTATATCTTCCTCTTATCCTTCTCAGTTTCGCAAATATCTTCCTCAACAAACTTATTTCTCCACAAAACCTTAACTAATGCTGCTTCGTTGGTTCTCAACTTGTGAACCTGACGATCTATAATATGCACGGGAATCTCCTCAAAAGATAAGCTATCCTTAATACTAATATATTCATTAGGTCTGATAAGTGATGTATCACTCATACACTTCTTCAACATGGAATTAATAAATACCGGATGAACTGCGACTAAGTCTTTAGGTAGATCTAACTCATAGGCTACATTTCCAATCCTCTTAGATATCTTGTAAGCGAAAATATATCGGGGACTTAGTTTCCCCTTCTTACAAAATCTGATAACACCCTTCATGGGTGAAACTTTCAAGTAAACTCAATCATGTATTTTAAAATCTAAGTATGTTCTCCTAATATCTGTTTAGGGTTTCAGACAAATCTACACTATTTTCAATCTCTCTTAAGTAACCTTCACTTTCTCCATAGCTTGATGAACTAAGCGAGGTCCTATCCACCCAGATTCACCAACCGCAGACCACCTAATAGGAGATCTGCATCTTCTCCAATAAAGAGCGTTATATGGAGCAATTTCATTGTTAGAGTGGTAACTATTGTCATAAAAAATTCAATGAGATGTAGGTGATCGTCCTAATTACCCTTGAAATCCATCACCTAGGAAATCAACATATATTCTAAAGTCTGAATGGTGTTCTCTGCTTGACTATCATCCCGAGGATGAAAAATAGTACTCAAGTTCACCTTTGAACCTAAACCATTATGGAATGACTTCAAAATTTTTATCATAAATTGTGAATCTCTAACTAAAATAATGGAAACTGGAAATCCATGAAGTATGACTAACTCTTGAGTATATAACTTAGCATAATCTCCTGTTGAATGAATAGATATTACCGGTAAGAAATAGGTTGATTTAGTCGTTTGATATACAATTACCCAAATCGAATCATGTTGTCTGCATGATCCAGGTAAATCTTTAATAAATACATATTTATCATCTCGCACTTCCATTTCGTAAGATCTATATTCTGGGTCTTACCACCCCGCTTATGGTTCTTTACTTTGACTTGTTCAGACACTTAGAAATGAACTATGCAGTGCCCTTCTTCATACTACTCCACCAATAGACTTCTCCCAAGTCGCGATACATCTTTAAGGAACCCGGATGAATAAAATATTTGGAGCTAGGCGCTTCCTCCATGATCCTATCTTGGAGTTCATCCACCCTTAGCACACATAATCTACCTTTATGCCTTAATACACCATCTCTCCCTTGTTCGAAATCCATCACTTTTTTCATATGAAAATTTGTCTTTAATTCAAGGAAAATGGGTTATTGGTCTTGATTTTATTTCACTTCGGACATTAATGATGATTCAGCCCCATTAATCACAACTACAACTCCTTCGTTGGAATCCCTTATTTGAACTCCTAATCGTGCAAGTATATGCACATGTTTTGCTAACTTTTTTTTTCTTCCTCAAAATGGGTGGTACATACCCATAAACAGTCTACTCAAGGCATCAACAATGAAACTAGACTTACCTGAGTGATATAGAATGCTCATGTCATAATCCTTGTGTAATTCCTACCAACTCTTTTGTCTGAGATTAAGATTCTTTTAACTAAACATACATTGAAGACTCGTGTGATTGGTGAACACCATAAAGATATTGATACCGTATTTGAACTAGGACATCCAACTCTAGATCATGGGTTGAGTAATTCTTCTCGTGAACCTTAGGTGTCTTGAGGCATAAGCTATAGTTTTTGCATTTTGCATCAATACACAACCAAATCCAACTGAGGACGCATCACAACATACCAAAAAGCATTGTGTACCTTTTGTAACGTTAATATTGGAGAAGTAGTGAGTCACTTTTTCAATTCCTGAAAGGTTTTATCACAAGTTTTGGACAATTGAAACATAACTATTTTTTAGTCAACTTTGTCAAAGAATATGAAATAGATGAGAACCTTCCCATAAACCTTCTATAATAGCAAGCAAAACCCAACAAACTCCTAAGGTAAGTTGGAGACGTGGGTCTAGGCCAATTTTGCATTTCCTCTATCTTTTGAGTGTTCACTCGAATTCCATCACGACAAACAATATGGCTAAAAAAATCACAGACTCAAGACAAAATTCCCACTCAGAAGTCTTAACATATAACTCTTTATCCTTGAGAGTTTGAAGGACAATCTTTAGATGACTAGCATGATCTTCCTCGTACCTTGAATAGATTGGAATGTCATAAATCATTATGATACCAAAAATATCAAAATAATGCTAGAATACTATCTTCATGAGGTCCATGAATGACGTAGGAGCATTGGTCAAACCAAAGGACATAACTAGGAACTCATAATGGCCATAGCGGGTCCTGAAAGCTTGTCACGACCCGATAGCACCACCCAAGTTGAAACCTTCCAAATAAATACATTTTCATATAAAATATAATTTAGGCGGTCAAATGAAATTAGGTATCAATCCTATATGGATTCGATCTCATTTCGAGTCTCATTAAGTTAAATGCACATGATGCAAATAAAGCAGAACGTACTAAGGTTATCATGTCTGGTTCAATTGTTCTAAGGTTGAACTTGTTGAGAAAGGTATCTACACTGCTGCAAAATAAGTGGACAACTCGAGTCAGGGAGTAGCAACGTACTTGTAGCATCACTTTTTGGCTTTGTGCATGGGTGCTCCCATCCTAAACATGTGTGACTAAAAATCCTTCAGCATATACAAAAATCTACCGGCTGTCTTGATAGAAGTAGGGTGCGGAGTTTCAATTCCCATGATGGTATTATTGAAGACTTAGAATGGTGCGAGAGAGAAGACAATTATAAAGTAGTTCAAATAATATTAAGATGGTAAATAAGTAAACAATTAGCACATTAAGTCAACAAAATACAATATCAGAAAATATAAATGAAGAAATAAATAAATAAAGCCATATAGAAGTCAATATGTATAAGCTCGACATCTAGTTATCCCCAACAGAGTCACCATCTGTCGCACCCCTTATTTTCCCTCAAAATTGAAATGTTTTGAAAGAGAAGAGTTTTACCAATTAAAGTGACGTTTTGAAAAAGGATTGTTTTATTGTAGAGATGCCACTTGGAATTGAGTTTTGGTGTTCAAAGTCACCTTATTTAACCCTAATCAAAAGAAAATTTGACTTTTTATTTTATTGGTATGCGAATTAGAAACTCGGGTAAGAAATTCCATTGACCGAGGAAAGGTATTAGGCACCCCTCGAGTCTCATGATTCTAGAATGGTCTCTTTATTGAATTTAGTATGACTTGACTTAATTTTTGGATATTCTATTATTTAACATATTAATAAAAATGTTTTTCACCCTCATTCTCTGATTAGTTTTAACCCTATTTAAACTTCCTAATTTATTTTAAATCTATTCAAAACTGTCTCCTTTTTTATGTGTGTGTAAAGTAAATTGAAACTTGAAAACCCGTACTTTCTTTTTCCTTTTATTTTTTATGTGTATTTGTATTTATTTATGGATATAATATATAAATGTATTTAATTGTTAGGAATTATGATCTATGTAGGAATGATATTGCTAGAGTTTGAGTAATTTTAGGATTGTATTTTTAGTTAAATGAAAAATAGGAGATAAATTTTTATGGTATTTAATGTTAGTTTTAGCAAGAAATTCTAAGTAGATATTAGGACTAATATTAGGAAATCTTTTTTTTCGTTTTTCTATTTTTTATTTTCTTTTCTAAACTTTCTTTTGCACGTTTCTCCCTTACTTTTTTTTTGCACGTTTTGGTTTTATAAGTATTATACTTTATATTTTTTCATTTTATTTCTCTTTGAATTTTGTTTTTTTAAGCTTTATTAAAGTTTTGTTTCTTTCTCTTCTTACTTTTTTTTGGTTATGTTTTTGTTTTCTCTTTTTTTTTTTTCATTTTTTAACTCACGTTATTTCTCTTCTTTCATTTATTTTTAATTCTTCTTAAAAACATATTTTTATTATAGTAAATGTCTTATTATGTGGATTCCTTTTATGATATGGTTTAGAATCTTACTTGGGGACAAAGTTAGGTTTTCCCTATAAATAACAGAGTTTTCCTTCTTTGTAAATCAGATCTGTGAATATCTAAATATCAATCAAGAATAAGAAATCTTTTCTCTTCTCCATACTTTATTCTTCCTATTGTTTTATATAGCTTCATTACACGTATCAGCATGATTGTGTCATCCTTAAAGAATTATGATAGAAGACGAGAAAAGTGCAAAAAAATATCTTACATAAAGTATGCAATAAGGCTCTCATACCTTTCTGTAAGGTATAATTTATCTTCACTTTGTTAGTTATAATTATTTTTGTGGAGATCTGGAGTTACCATCTAGAGTAAGTATTGAAATAGTTTTGTAGACTTTTTATACGGTTTATGTTAATTTATTGAGAAGATAATTCTTTAGTTTTCTTTAATAATTGAATGAGCAAAATTTAGTGAAAGGTATGTTTCAACATTTATCTTGAGGTATGTGATCTATTAAGCTATACTTATTAACTACTAATATTAGTTATAATAAATGAGTAATCTCAATTTTGTGTGTAGTTATAATATGCGATCATATTAATGATGATCAAAAGTAATAAAATTACAATTGTTTTAAAGGCTTGAGGTTGAGGCTCATTGTGGGTAAGACGATGGATTGAAGTTCCATGGCACCAAAAGGGTAAGGCGATGAATGCATGTCTAATTGCACCAAGAGAGGGATAAGATATCAGGTTCAAGTCTTGATGCACTGTGATATTCAAGTGTTGAGTTCAAGTCTCACGATTTATGACTTAAAATATCTTTATATGGATAAGTCGTTGAGTTTGAGTCTAAATGCACTATATTGATGATATTTTGACTATTAAAGCAAAAAGTGTGCTTTTGATGAAAAACAGCCATGAACCCTACTCGATGAAAAGCTTTCATTTCCTAAAGTGAACGTGATAGTCATGCATATTATATCTAAAAGAAGACAAGTGATTGAATAATGCACATGAACATGGAATGAGGTACATATATTATAATTTGATATGCACACATATTTGTGTTCATTCATGAAGAATGAGAACTTTTGACAAATGTTACAAAATACGGATCCATTCTTTTAAGTGAATGAGGTGTAAGCCATCATGCTAGGCGTGAAAAAGATCGCAACCTTTGGTTGTAGATGTGGTATCACCAAGATTGTCTCTGGGCAGACATATGTAAAAGAAAAGTTTCATACTTTATCTTTTAACTTTTTATTAAATAATGATTAATGCATTTGAGGCACATTCTAATACTAGTTCCCATTTTGTCTTACTTTTGCATGACTGTATGGGACATTTGATTCTATAATAATGAGGTGATTACAGATAATTTGAATAGATTTTTATTAAAAACTAAAGATTCTTTTAAATGGTTAATTTACTTGTGCTATTTGTTATCAAGGCAAGTTGATTGTGAGACCATCATCAATGAAAGTTGAGATCCAATCCCCTGCTTTCTTGGAACGTACACATAGGGATATCTGTGGACCTATTCTGTCACCTAGTGGGTTGTTTGGATACTTCATGGTCCTAATAGATGATCCTTCTATATGGTTTTGTATGTGCCTATTGTCATCTCACAACTTGGGGTTTGCAAAATTATCGGCATAAATAATATGTTATAGCTACAATTTTTTGATTATCAGATTAGTCTATTCAATTATGGGATCATGACTCACCTTTAGAAGAGGTAGAGTAATGGAGAAAAACTAAATCTGAAATTTACTCTCAGAGTATTAAAGTTGAAATTTGCTCATATAATATTAATGAATTAAAATTTTTACGAAAGCAAAGGCACATGACATAGTAAACTGAACTTTACAAGTAATAATAATTGTAGTAACTGACATGAATAAGTTGGTCATCCAAAAGATGTGCATAATAAGTAATAGACATACATTGAAAAATTAGAAGATTCTTCAAGAATTCTTTCTGTTGCTTGTTCTCATGATAAGTTGATTGAATCAATTAAAATTAGGACAAAATTCCTAAATTCTGAAAAGTAGAATATGGGGTCGTTCACCTATCATGTGATATGATAAAGTGATTTATCTATTAGATAATCACATGTGGCTTGTTGTTAACGTGTATTTGACATTTACAAAATTATTTATGTGATATAATTGAGTTAAAAGCACAAAATTCATAATATGTAATCAAGCTAATTTATGTTGATAATATTGATAAATATTCAAGCTGATGTGACATTAAATGTCTCAGATAGATAGTAAAATCATTATTCATGGAAACAAAGCTTCCTGTGTTGATCTGAAATACGATATTACATATAAAAGTAGTTTTATGCATCAGACCAATACATTATAATAAATTTTCTTTTAATTGATTTATGGTCAGGAACCAAATTATTTTTCATCTAATTATTTTGATCAGTAGTATATAATCAATGAATGTATAATTATGTACAAAGATAGATTCTCCCAAAGATTGAGATATATGTTAGTTTAGCTAAAATAAGGGGAGATCAGAAGCAACACAAGAGATATAAATACTCATGTTGAATGTCCTTTAAGGATAATTCTAGGAAATGCATGAAGCCTGATAGACTAATCAAATCAAAATAAAATAATCCTTGAAAAGGGGAGAAGATCAAATAATTAAAATGATCATAACAATATTCTCTTGAAGAGCTTATGACATAACACTTCATAAAACCTCATGAGAGGGGTACGTACATGAAAATAATGAAGTGATGATATCTCAATAAGTTATGCCATATTGTGAACCAATGCGAAGTGATAGTTCGACGATGATATCTTTGATAGAATAAAGCGCAATATTGTAAAATATTATGAGGATATAAATTATATGTCTGTTAAAGCATACAAGTGTAGAATAATTATCAAGTGATATGAAATGACGAATCTTTGTAACCGTAAAACTTATTTATCTTGCAATCTAGGCACTAGAAGATGTCATACATCTAATATTGAATGTTGTCACTTGAAAAAATTGATAGGAAAGTATTCAATGTATCCAAAGCATATATAAGTTTTTGGAAACTTGTTTATTATCCTCATATATAGATTAAAGCAGGGTTTTTGTATTGTTATGCAAGTTGATGACTTGAATTGTAACTCTTGAAGATCTTTCAAAAGGCAATAGATTATTTACTTAAATAAGTTGAAGTAAGGAACTTGAAGAAATTTTTGATCCTGAAGAAAATATTCATAAAAGAAGATAGAAGAAAACATATTTCGTCAAAGCTTTTCTACACACATGAGCTCCCAAGAATGGTGATTAACATGTCTGTTCAAGTGATACTATAGTCGATTTATTCACCAAGTCTCTACTAATTACAACTTTCAAAAAGATGGTGCACAAGCTTGGAAAACAACTATTCAAGTATGTGGATTGATGTTCTCATTAAAGGAATTTAATACATGATGCACTCTTTTTTCCTCACAAGATTTTGTCCCCGTTGTGTTTTTCTTGTAAGGTTTTTAATGAGGCACCATAATGCGTATTATTAGATGTGTGGGTTTTATCTAGTAAGGTTTTAACGGAGCACATAATTAGCCGAAAATCAAGGGTGAGTCTTATAAACATATTTGTAGTATGATGAATGTCTAATTATGTGTAATCGTTTTAGGATGTGGTTAAGAATCCTACTTGGGACAACATTAGATTTCCCCTATAAATAAAAGAGTTTTGTTCATTGTAAATCAGATGTGTGAATCTCTAAATATCAACCAAGAGAATAAGAAACTTCTGTCTTCTTCCTACTTTATTCTTCCTATTGTTTTATATAGTTTCATAACAATTATCTTCTTTGTTTTTTATACTTTCTCAATTATTTTTCCTTCTTTGTTGTTGTTGTTTTTGTTGTTATCACGAATTTCTTGATGAAATTTATTTCTCCACTTAATTAACAATTCTACTTAGATAACTTTTCTAAATCATTAATAATTAATTTTTAATATCCGAATAAATTCAACAAGATTTTTTAAAGTGAAACTAGGCTTCAAGACATGTTAACTATTCAAATTTAGCAATTACATATCACGGAATAGATCTCAATATAATTATATGAACATAAGATGATGATAATATTAATAACAAAAATAACATATGTATAATATACATCACAAATTGATATTACATAATAATAACATACAATTCGAAGAACTTCATATTATTGGAATAAAATTTTCATACAAGCATTCTATTTATATAATGCAAAAATTTAGAGTTACCTTTTTGTCAAAATTGATTCCACAAAATAATTTCTACAATCTACTGATTTTCAAAGTTAATAAAAACGTATTAACTTTAAGATCCACAAACTTGGACCACGAACAAAACCTCAAACTCTACGCTTAAGTCACGAAAGAAAACTCATTTTTCTTCTCTTTGATTTTGCTTTCATTTTTTTTCTGTACCTGTTTTTGTGTTTCCGTGGTCGTGTGTTTACAAATTAGTTTTGGGAGGGAGTTTGGTGTTAATTAAAAGGAATGTGATAGAGTGAAAATATAATTTAAATGTAAAATTTAATTGAGAAAATTGGGATTGAGATAATGGAAGTGAAATAAAATAAATAAATTATAATAATACTATTAACAAATAAAAAAATGATAGGAAAACATGTAATGTTAACTTTTCTTCCTCTTCTTCTTCTTCTTCTTTTGTTTTTAGTAAAGACAGTGCAAGAAGAAATTAAAAAATAGAATAAAAATAAAATAAACTAGATGAGAGGAGGTTTTTCGGAAATAAAGTTAAGGAAGTTGTGGGTAATTAGAGAAAATGGTAAGATAATTTGAATTTTTTACGGCTCGTTTTTTCTACTTTTTTCATATACTATTATTATTGTTTTTAAACTAGTTAAAAGTTTAAATATTAAAACAAATACATTAAATTCAAAAACTTTCTTTATTAAACTTTAATAAAAAAGTGAGCTTATAATTTGCTATGTTTTTCAAAATTTATATTATTTTTTTCATTTATTAAAATATGCCCCTACTAAAATAATGATATTTAAATAATAAAATTGGTGTAAAATATTTATGTTTTGGTAAAAAATTAGTCGTGAAAAGTCCTTATGTTTCTAGGACTGAACCTTTTATCGCTTTTAGTCTTTACTTTTCAGATATTGTACGTTATGTCAGGGTTATATCCTGGTTATTCTTGACGTAATAGATGACTATTGTGATTATGTAGACTTCTGCTTTGTTTTATATAACTTTAGATATGAATTTTCTTTTAAATTTTCTCGAATTTCTATTATCCTGTTTATGCATACTAAGTGATTTGTGTAGGCCCTCTCGAGGTCTTTTGCGCCATGTTGAGCCTAGGGGGTACCTTGGGTCGTGACAAACTTTGTATTCATAGCACAAGATTTAGAAAGGTCCTAGGAATTCTCATAACCCACGACGAATAATGACTTGTTCATGAGTGTGAAACGCGCCACACTTATGAATATGAGGCTACAAGATATTTTGGAAACTCCACTTCTTTCATTACTCTTAGTTGTGTGATAGAGTGTAACTTTATATGTTCTTTCTCCTAATCTATATCCGATGCTTTTCAGGAAATGGCTCCTCCAAGAGGAGATGTTAGGATGAATGTGAATGAGAATGTTAAATAAAAGGCTCCTCCTCAACCTTCTCATGTTTCGGTAGACTCTTTAATCGAGCAAGCAACTAATTTGGAGTTTAGGGTTGTTTATCACGTGTTGGCTCAATACTTGATGACTCAAGCCAATAGGAAGGTTGTGGTCCCCTTGAACTCAACCGGGGGTACGATGTCATCTATAGTGAGGACTTCACTAGAATGAATCCTCAATAATTTCATGGTTCTGAGGTTAAGAAAGACCCTTAAGAGTTTATTTATTAAGTTTATAAGGTGTTGATGATCATGGTAGTGACGCCTGTAGAAAGGTAGAATTGGCTGCTTACCAAAAGGGTGTTGCTCAAGTTTGGTTCAACCAATGGAAAGAAGGGAGGACGATTAATACAGGTCCTCTTTGTCAAAGTTTAAGGTTGGTTTCCTTGACCTGTTCTGTAACGACCTGTTTAGTCGTTTTGAGCAGCAGATTTTATTTGTGGAAAACTGGCTGAGACGACGGACCCCACGACGGACCGTCATGGGCACGACGGACCGTCAAGTGTAACGACCTGTTTAGTCGTTTTGAACAACAGATTTTATTTCTGGAAAAACTGGCCAAGATTACGAACACCACGACGGACCGTCATAGGCACGACGGCCCGTCACAGATGTCTCGTTCCAGAACACTTAGAATTCTGAAATTGGGTACTGAAAATCGACTCTCTGAACTTTGTAACGAACTTGCAGGATGGACCGTCACAGGTGTGACGGACCGTCACAGTCCACTTGAGTTTTAAGGGCTGCGACGACCTGCGTGACGGACCGTCGCAGGCACGACGGCCCGTCACAGGTCGCGTAATCCCAGTTGGAATCGGATTTCTGGTTAAGTTTTAAGGGACGTTTTGGACTATTCTTTCCTTAATTATGGATTTCGTGGGTTTATATTAATAACTCAAATTCTTGAGGGATAAAAGAGGTAACTTTGGATTAATTAGTGGGGTATTATTGTCATCTTTTACACTTAATTATATGTTAATTAGGGTAAAAGAAAGAGGGTTTGAATAAGAAAAAGAGAAAAGAAAAGAGAGAGATAGATTGATCGATTGAGAGAGAGAGAGTCGAACGAGGAAGAAGAATAGCAAAGCTTGGGAAATTGCTTGTTGATTCCAATTCTTCGGTGGAGGTAGGTTATGGTTCTTTTACGATATTCGTAGTGAACTCTTAATAGTGAATGATATGTATTGGTGGTATTGTAAACCTGTCTATATGCTTAATTGTATGCTTGCATGAATATGATTATGTGACTTTGATAAAACAAGCATGATGAAAACCTTTGAATCCCAAATCTTCAAAGAAACTTTAATCTTCTTATTAATGATAATGCCTTGGTATAAAAGAAGGATTGATGAATTAAAGTAATGGGATTGATGATGCCTTGGTATAGAGAAGGCTTGATGAACGGATATAATGAGATTAGTGGATCGGAGTGTCACGTTCCGACACATAGTATTAGTGGATTGGAGTGTCACGTTCCGACACATAGTATTAGTGGGACGGGTGTCACGAACCGACACGTAGAATTAGGGGATCGGAGTGTCACGTACCGACACATATAGAGGATCAGAGTGTCACGTTCCGACACATATAGGGGATCGGAGTGTCACGTTCCGACACATATAGAGGATCGAAGTGTCACGTTCCGGCACATATAGGGGATCGGAGTGTCACGTACCGACACATAGTTGTAGGGGATCGGAGTGTCACGTACCGACACAAGAGGAAGAAAGCTAATGAATCTTGAGAGATGATAATATACTCAACATAATGAACTTAATTCCCAAATGAGCATGGTATTGAGGCTTGAGCCCTCATGGATGAACTTAATGGTACTTATTGATGATTATAGTACTTGTTGTTGTTACGTGTTGAGTTTATAGTTGATTTATGATATTAAGTGATATATACTGTTGTCTATTTTGAGTTGGCCGATGATATCTACTCAGTACTTGTGGTTGTACTGACCCCCTACTTTTATGTTTTCTTCTTTGTTGTTTGTGTAATGCAGCAAACGTTCCGTCAACTTCAACTCAACAGTAGATCTAGCCAGTCTTCACTCCATCGGAAATTCAGGGTGAGCTAACACGTCTAGCTTGGACTGGATCTTCTTCTTCAAGTCTTGATGCCTTGAACTTCCGGCATGGACTAGCTTTTAGTTGTTTTTGTTTCCTAGACATTTTTAGTTTAGTAATTTGATCATAGATGTTCTTGTGATGATGACTTCCAGATTTTGGGGATAATAATAATAGTTTGAATTGTTTTATTAATGAGTTAAGTCTTCCGCATTTCTTTTGTTGTAATTGTATTAAAATGTTAAAGGTTAGATTGGTTGGTTCGCTCACATAGGAGGGTAAATGTGGGTGCCAGTCGCGGCCCCAATTTGGGTCGTGACAAACTTGGTATCAGAGCTTTAGGTTCGTTGGTCTCATCACACAAGAACAGGTCTAGTAGAGTCTTAAGGAACGGTAGGGGGACGCCTTTACTTTTCCTTGAGAGGCTATAAGACTTTAGGAAAACTTCACTCTTTCATTCTTTCTTTCGTGCTACTACTTGAGTCCAATTGGTATCTAGGCGATACGAATTGGTATCTGACCATCTTCACTCTATTTCGCAGATGGTTAGAACTAGAGCAACGACCGCACCAGCAGCACAAACGGCACAGCAAGAAATCTAAGCCAGCCACTGGGGCTGTAGCTCGAGGAAGAGCAGCGGCAAGAGGCCGTGGTAGAGGTCGTGGGAGGACGTTCTCTAGAGGAAGAGGACGAGCACCTAGCCCATCTGATGCTAGGGCAGTGACTCCTCCACCGACTGAGGAAGTGGTAAGAGAAGGGGAGGATGGGGAGAATGAACAAGAGCAGAATGAGGAATTGCCACCCCAACCTACCCCAGAGATGATCAATCAGGTTCTCGCTTATCTTAACGGGTTATCTGATCACAGTCAGGCACCTCCAGTGGTTTCTGCACCAACACCTCCGGTTTCAGAGGTACGACATGCGGCTACTATGGCTCCCCGCATGGATGCCTCATTGGAGATAGGCACATTTCCACGTCTGACTACTGGACCGATAATGACAAACGATCAGCACGAACTTTTCAGTAAGTTCTTGAAATTGAAACCTCCAGTCTTCAAGGGTGCAGAATCTGAAGATGCTTATGATTTTCTGGTTGATTGTCATGAGCTACTACACAAGATGGGGATAGTAGAACGGTTTGGCGTTGAGTTCGTAAGCTATCAGTTTCAAGGGAACGCCAAAATGTGGTGGCGATCACATGTCGAGTGTCAACCGACAGAGGCCACACACCCATGACTTGGGCGTCCTTCTCTACCCTGTTTATGGAGAAGTATATCCCAAGGACTTTGAGAGATAGAAAAAGGGATGAGTTCTTGAGTCTCGAGCAAGGTAGGATGACGGTTAACGCATATGAGGCTAAGTTTAGTGCTCTATCAAGGTATGCCACCCAACTTTGTTTCAGTCCACAAGAGCGGATTCGCCGTTTTGTGAAGGGGTTGAGGTCAGAATTGCGGATTTCAGCCCTACAGGTAGTGGCTACGGCAACATCCTTCCAAGAGGTGGTAGACTTTGTGATAGAAGTGGAAGGAGTGAAGCCAGATGACTTCACCACGACATCGACATCAAAAAGGTTTCGAAGGGGAGGTGAGTTTAATGGTTCTTACTCTAGAGGACAGAGCTCCGGAGGTTACTCAAATCGACCAATTCAGTCTTCACTACAGACTGTAGTTGGGGGTCCACCTCAGAACGGTCAACACTACTCCGAGAGACCTATGCCTGACTCCAGAGAGTGTTATGGGTGTGGGGAGATTGGACATGTTAGGAGGAATTGTCCAAAACAGAGTTACAGACCCCCAATAGCTAGAGGTAGAGGTGGTCATGGTAGAGGCCGCTTTTCTGGAGGACGTGGTGGTCGAGGTAATGGTGGTCACCACAACGGTAGAGGAGATGGGCACATTGGAGCCACTACAACACAACATGTTAGGGGCAACGGACAGACTGGTGATAGGGCCCATTGTTACGCTTTCCCTGGGAGATCCGAAGCGGAGGCGTGTGATGCTGTTATCACAGGTAATCTTTTGGTTTGTGATTGCATGGCATCTGTATTATTTGACCCTGGCTCCACGTTTTCATATGTATCTTCATCATTTGCTAATGGTCTAAATTTACATTGTGAATTACTTGACACGCCTATTCGTGTTTCTACTCCGGTGGGTGAGTCTGTGGTAGTTGAAAAGGTATATAGGTCTTGTTTGGTGAACTTTGTGGGAGCAACACTTATGTAGATTTGGTTATCTTAGAAATGGTTGATTTTGATGTAATTCTGGGTATGACTTGGCTTTCTCTGCAATTTGCGATCTTGGATTGTAATGCTAAAACGGTGATGTTAGCCAAGCCTGGGACAGACCCGTTAGTGTGGGAGGGCGACTACACACCTCCATCCGGTGCGTATCATATCCTTTCTTCGTGCTAAGAAAATGGTTAGTAAAGGGTGTTTAGCTTTCTTGGCACATCTCAAGGATGACACTACCCAAGTACCTTCGATTGAGTCGGTTTCGGTAGTCTGTGAGTTTTTGGATGTGTTCCCTGTAGATCTTCCTGCTATGCCACCAGATAGGGATATTGACTTATGTATTGATTTGGAACCGGGCACACGCCCCATTTCCATACCCCCGTATAGAATGGCTCCCGCGGAGTTAAGAGAGTTAAAGGCACAACTTCAAGAGTTGTTGAGCAAAGGCTTCGTTAGACCCAGTGCATCTCCTTGGGAAGCCCCGGTTTTGTTTGTGAAGAAGAAGGATGGGAGTTTTCGGATGTGCATAGACTATAGACAACTGAACAAGGTAACAATTAAGAACAAGTATCCTCTTCCTCGCATTGATGACTTGTTCGATCAGTTACAAGGTGCTTGTGTCTTCTCTAAAATTGACTTGAGATCCGGTTATCATCAATTGAAAATACGGGCAACGGATGTGCCAAAGACTGCTTTTCGGACTAGGTATGGGCATTATGAATTTGTAGTGATGTCCTTTGGTCTTACAAATGCCCCCGCTGCTTTCATGAGCTTGATGAATGAGATATTTAAGCCGTATTTGGATCTCTTTGTGATCTTATTTATAGATGATATACTGGTATATTCTAAAAGTACGGAGGAACATGAGGAGCATTTGAGAATTGTATTGGAAATGTTGAGGGAGAAAAAGCTTTATGCCAAATTCTCTAAGTGTGAGTTTTGGCTAGATGCAGTGTCCTTCTTGGGGCATGTGGTTTCTAAGGAAGGAGTGATGGTAGATCCTTCTAAGATTGAGACAGTGAAGAATTGGGTAAGACCCACTAATGTGTCAGAAATAAGAAGCTTTGTTGGGTTAGCTAGCTACTACCGCCATTTTTTCAAGGGATTCTCCTCTATTGCGTCCCAATTGACGAACTTGACTAAGCAAAATATTCCATTTGTATGGTCGGATGAGTGTGAGGAAAGCTTTCAGAAACTCAAGACCTTGTTGACTACCGCACCAATTCTTACCTTGCCAGTAGAGGGTAAGAACTTCATCGTTTATTGTGATGCATCCTATTCGGGTTTGGGTGCAGTGCTAATTCAAGAGAAGAACGTGATTGCTTATGCTTCAAGACAATTAAAAGTGCATGAATGTAACTACCTAACTCATGACTTGGAATTGGCCGTGGTAGTATTTGCATTGAAGCAATGGAGGCACTATTTATATGGGGTTAAGTGTGAAGTCTATACGGATCATCGTAGCCTACAGTATGTCTTTACTCAGAAAGATTTGAACTTGAGACAGAGGAGATGGATGGAACTACTGAAGGACTACGACATCACTATCTTGTATCATCCGGGGAAGGCGAATGTTGTGGCAGATGCTCTGAGTAGAAAGGCGGGAAACATGGGAAGTCTGGCTCACTTGCAAGCTTCTAGACGCCCATTGGCTAGAGAAGTGCAGATTTTGGCTAATGACCTTATGAGGTTAGAAATAAATGAGAAGGGAGGATTGTTAGCTTGTGTGGAGGCAAGATCCTCCTTCCTTGACAAGATTAAGGGGAAGCAGTTTGATGATGAGAAGTTGATCCGGATTTGAGATAAAGTGTCGCAAGGAGAGGCTAAAGAAGCGACAATCGATGAGGAAGGTGTTTTGAGAATCAAGGGGAGGTATGTGTACCCCGAGTTGATGATTTGATCAACACCATTCTGACAGAGGCTCATAGTTCAAGGTATTTATACATCCGGGTGCAACCAAGATGTATCGCGACCTAAAGCAACACTTTTGGTGGAGAAGAATGAAGCGCGATATTGTTGACTTTATTGCCAAATGTCCAAACTGTCAACAAGTAAAGTATGAACACCAAAGGCCCGGAGGAACGCTTCAGAGAATGCCCATTCCTGAATGGAAGTGGGAGAGAATCGCAATGGACTTTGTGGTTGGTCTTCCAAAGACGATGGGTAAGTACGACTCCATTTGGGTGATTGTTGATAGGTTAACTAAGTCCGCTCATTTCATCCCGGTCAAGGTAACTTACAATGCAGAGAAGTTAGCAAAAATCTACATCTCAGAAATCGTTCGATTGCATGGGGTTCCACTATCCATCATATCAGATAGAGGTACGCAGTTTACTTCTAAGTTTTGGAAAACATTGCATGCTGAATTGGGTACTAGGTTGGATCTTAGCACTGCATTTCACCCTCAGACCGATGGTCAGTCCGAGAGAACGATTCAAGTGTTGGAGGATATGCTTCGTGCATGTGTGATAGAATTTGGTGGTCACTGGAATAACTTCTTACCCTTAGCTGAATTTTCATACAACAATAGCTATCACTCAAGCATTGATATGGCCCCATTTGAAGCGTTGTATGGGAGGAGATGTAGATCTCCCATTGGTTGATTTGATGCATTCGAGGTTAGACCTTGGGGTACTGATCTCTTGAGGGATTCGTTAGATAAGGTGAAGGGCATTCAAGAAAAGCTTCTAGCGGCGCAAAGTAGACAAAAGGAGTATGCAGACCGAAAGGTGAGAGACTTGGAGTTCATGGAGGGTGAACAAGTCTTGTTGAAGGTTTCACCTATGAAAGGGGTGATGCGGTTTGGCAAAAGAGGTAAGTTAAGTCCAAGGTATATAGGACCATTTGAGGTACTAAAGCGAGTAGGGGAGGTGGCTTATGAATTAGCCTTACCTCCAGGGCTGTCCGGAGTACATCCGGTGTTTCATGTGTCCATGTTGAAAAGATACCATGGAGATGGAAACTATATCATCCGTTGGGATTCAGTTTTACTTGACGAGAACCTGACTTATGAAGAGGAACCGGTTGCTATATTAGATAGAGAAGTTCGCAAGTTGAGGTCGAGAGAAATTGCATCCATCAAGGTTCAATGGAAGAATCGACCGGTTGAGGAGGCTTCTTGGGAGAAGGAGGCAGATATGCAAGAAAAATACCCACATCTGTTTACAGATTCTGGTACTTCTTTCCACCCTTGTTTCTCTTCTTTTGATCGTTCGGGGATGAACGATGGGTAAATTGGTATCTATTGTAACGACCTGTTTAGTCGTTTTGAACAGCAGATTTTATTTCTGGAAAAACTGGCCAAGATTACGAACACCACGACGGACCGTCATAGGCACGACGGCCCGTCACAGATGTCTCGTTCCAGAACACTTAGAATTCTGAAATTAGGTACTGAAAATCGACTCTCTGAACTTCGTAACGAACTTGCAGGACGGACTGTCACAGGTGTGACGGACCGTCACATCCACTTGAGTTTTAAGGGCTGCGACGACCTGCGTGACGGACCGTCGCAGGCACGACGGCCCGTCACAGGTCGCGTAATCCCAGTTGGAATCAGATTTCTGGTTAAGTTTTAAGGGACATTTTGGACTATTCTTTCCTTAATTATGGATTTCGTGGGTTTATATTAATAACTCAAATTCTTGAGGGATAAAAGAGGTAACTTTGGATTAATTAGTGGGGTATTATTGTCATCTTTTACACTTAATTATATGTTAATTAGGGTAAAAGAAAGAGGGTTTGAATAAGAAAAGAGAAAAGAAAAGAGAGATAGATTGATCGATTGAGAGAGAGAGAGTCGAACGAGGAAGAAGAATAGCAAAGCTTGGGAAATTGCTTGTTGATTCCAATTCTTCGGTGGAGGTGGTTATGGTTCTTTACGATATTCGTAGTGAACTCTTAATAGTGAATGATATGTATTGGTGGTATTGTAACCTGTCTATATGCTTAATTGGTATGCTTGCATGAATATGATTATGTGACTTTGATAAAAAAGCATGATGAAAACCTTTGAATCCCAAATCTTGAAAGAAACTTTAATCTTCTTATTAATGATAATGCCTTGGTATAAAAGAAGGCTTGATGAATTAAAGTAACGGGATTGATGATGCCTTGGTATAGAGAAGGCTTGATGAACGGATATAATGAGATTAGTGGATCGGAGTGTCACGTTCCGACACATAGTATTAGTGGATCGGAGTGTCACGTTCCGACACATAGTATTAGTGGGACGGGTGTCACGAACCGACACGTAGAATTAGGGGATCAGAGTGTCACGTACCGACACATATAGGGGATCGGAGTGTCACGTTCCGACACATATAGGGGATCGGACTGTCACGTTCCGACACATATAGAGGATCGGAGTGTCACGTTCCGACACATATAGGGGATCGGAGTGTCACGTACCGACACATAGTTGTAGGGGATCGGAGTGTCACGTACCGACACAAGAGGAAGAAAGATAATGAATCTTGAGAGATGATAATATACTCAACATAATGAACTTAATTCCAAAATGAGCATGGTATTGAGGCTTGAGCCCTCATGGATGAACTTAATGGTACTTATTGATGATTATAGTACTTGCTGTTGTTACGTGTTGAGTTTATAGTTGATTTATGATATTAAGTGATATATACTGTTTTCTATTTTGAGTTGGCCGATGATATCTACTCAGTACTTGTGGTTGTACTGACCCCCTACTTTTATGTTTTCTTCTTTGTTGTTTGTGTAATGCAGCAAACGTTCCGTCAACTTCAACTCAACAGTAGATCTAGCCAGTCTTCACTCCATCGGAAATTCAGGGTGAGCTAACACGTCTAGCTTGGACTGGATCTTCTTCTTCAAGTCTTGATGCCTTGAACTTCCGGCATGGACTAGCTTTTAGTTGTTTTAGTTTCCTAGACATTTTTAGTTTAGTAATTTGATCATAGATGTTCTTGTGATGATGACTTCCAAATTTTGGGGATAATAATAATAGTTTGAATTGTTTTATTAATGAGTTAAGTCTTCCGCATTTCTTTTGTTGATATTGTATTAAAATGTTAAAGGTTAGATTGGTTGGTTCGCTCACATAGGAGGGTAAATGTGGGTGCCAGTCGCGGCCCCGATTTGGGTCGTGACATCAAGGGTGTCTCATTTCAAAACACTTAGAAATTAGAAATTTGGGTGCTGAAATCGACTCTCTGAACCTCGTGACGGAATGGCAGGACGAACCGTCACAGGCGTGACGGACCGTCACAGATTCTTTAGTGGAAATGGAGTCTTTGAACTCTGTGACGGACCTGCAGGACGGACACTCGCAGGCACGACGGGCCGTCACAGGTTGCGTAATCCCAGTCTGGGTCGGATTTCTGTTTAAGTTTTAAAGGGGCGTTTTGGACTATTCCAGCTATAATTATAAATTTAGTGGGTTAATATTAATAACTCAATTTCTTGGGGGTTAAAAGAGGTAACTTTGAGTTAATTAGTGGGTCATTATTGTCATCTTTTATTCTTAATTATATGCTAATTAGGGTAAAAGAAAGAGGGTTTGAATAGGAAAAAAAGAAAGAACAAAGAGAGGGAGAATCGATCAAGAGAGAGAGAGAGAGGAACGAAGAGGAAAGCAAGGATTTTGAGGATTAGCTTGCTTGATTCCAATTCTTCGGTGGAGGTAGGTTATGGTTTTTATGCTATTCGTAGTAAACTCGTAATAGCGAATAATATGTATTGGTAGTATTGTAAACCCTTCTATATGCTTAATTGTATGCTTGCATGAATGTGATTATGTGATTGTGATAAAATAAGCTTGATGAAGCTATTGAATCCTAAATCCTGAAAAGAAACCCTAATTCACTTTGTTAACGATGATGCCTTGGTATAAAAGAAGGCTTGATGAACTAAAGTGATGAGATTGATGATGCCTTGGTATAAAAGAAGGCTTGATGAACTAAAGTAGTGAGATTGATGATGCCTTGGTATAAAAGAAGGCTTGATGGATTAATAACATGAGATTAGTGGATCAGAGTGTCACGTTCCGACACATAGAATTAAGGGATCGGGTGTCACGAACCGACATGTAGAATTAGGGGATCGGAGTGTCACGTTCTGACACATAGAATTAAGGGATCGGGTGTCACGAATTGACACGTAGAATTAGGGGATCGGACTGTCACGTTCCGACACATAGAATTAAGAGATCGGGTGTCACGAACCGACACGTAGAATTAGGGGATCGGAGTGTCACGTTCCGACACATAGAATTAAGGGATCGGGTGTCACGAACCGACATGTAGAATTAGGGGATCGGAGTGTCACGTTCCGACACATAGTATTAGGGGATCAGGTGTCACGAACCGACACGTAGAAGTAGGGGATCGGAGTGTCACGTACCGACACATAGTAGTAAGGGAGTGGAGTGTCACGTACCGACACAAGAGGAATAAAGATAATGAATCTTGAAAGATGTTAATATACTCAATTTAATGAACCTAATTCCCAAATGAGTATGGTATTGAGGCTTGAGTCCTCATGGATGAACTTGGTAGTACTTATTGATGATTATAGTACTTGTTGTTGCTACATGTTGAGGATTATATTGATTTATGATATAACTGATGATATATACTTTTCTACTTTGAGTTGGCCGATGATACCTACTCAGTACTTGTGTTGTGTACTGACCCCTACTTGTATGTTTCTTTCTTTGTATTTGTGGAGTGCAGCAAACGTACCGTCGTCTTCAATTCAACCACAACTCTAGCCAGTCTTTACTACATCGGAAATTCAGGGTGAGCTAATGCTTCTAGCTTGGACTGGATCTTCTTCTTGAAGTCTTGATTCCTTGAACTTCCGGCATGGACTAGCTTTTTACTTATTTTCGCTTTCTTAGATACTCTTAGTTTAGTAATTGAGGATAGATGTTCTTGTGATGATGACTTCCAGATTTTGGGGATAATAATAGTTATTGAATTGATTTTATTAATGAGTTTAAGTCTTCCGCATTGTATCTTGTTCATTATGTTAAAATGTTGGGGTTTAGATTGGTTGGTTCGCTCACATAGTAGGATAAGTGTGGGTGCCAGTCGCGGCTCGATTTTGGGTCGTGAAAAACTTGGTATCAGAGCATTAGGTTCGTTGGTCTCATCACACAAGAACGAGTCTAGTAGAGTCTTAAGGAACGGTAGGGGGACGCCTTTACTTTTCTTTGAGAGGCTATAAGACTTTAGGAAAATTCCATTTTTTCATTCTTTATTTCGTGCTATTTCTTGGATCCAATTGGTATCTAGGTGATACAAATTGGTATCTGACCATCTTCACTCTATTTCGCAGATGGTTAGAGCTAGAGCAACGACAGCACCAACACCAACACCGGCAAGACAGGATGCGTTTGAGCCAGCCACTGGGGCTGTAGCTTGGAGAGGAACAGTTGCAAGAGGCCATGGTAGAGGTCGCGGGAGGACGTCCTCTAGAGGAAGAGGACAAGCACCTAGCCCAACTAGTACTAGGGCGGTGACTCCTCCACCGACTGAAGAAGTGATAAGAGAGGGTGAGGAAGGGGAGAATGAACAAGTGCAGAATGAGGAATCGCCACCCCAACCTACCCCAGAGGTGATCAATCAGGCTCTTGATTATCTTAGCGGGTTATGTGATCAGGGCCAGACACCTCCAGTGTTTTCTACACCAGCACCTCAGGTTCTGGTGGTACAACATGCAGCCACTATGGCTCCCCGCATGGATGCCTCATTGGAAATAGGCACGTTTCTTGTCTGACTACAGGGCCTATAATGACAAATGATCAGCATGAACTTTTCAGTAAGTTCTTGAAATTGAAACCTCAAGTCTTTAAGGGTGCTGAATCTGAGGATGCCTACGATTTTCTGGTTGACTGTCATGAGCTACTACACAAGATGGGTATAGTAGAACGGTTGGGTGTTGATTTGTGACTTATCAGTTTCAAGGGAACGCCAAAATGTGGTGGCGGTCACATGTTGAGTGTCAAACAACAGAGGCACCACCTATGACTTGGGCATCATTCTCAAGCTTGTTATGGAGAGAAGTATATCCCCCGGACCTTGAGGGATAGGAAAAGAGATGAGTTCTTGAGCCTAGAGCAAGGTAGGATGACGGTTACTGCATATGAGGCTAAGTTTCGTGCATTATCCAGGTATGCCACCCAACTTTGTTTCAGTCCACAAGAGCGGATTCGCCATTTTGTGAAGGGGTTGAGGTCAGAATTGCGGATTTCGGCCTTGCAGGTAGCGGCTACGGCAAAATCCTTTCAAGAAGTGGTAGACTTCGTGATAGAGGTGGAAGGAGTGAAGCCAGATGACTTCACCATGGCATCTACATCAAAAAGGTTTCAAAAGGGAGGTGAGTTTAATGGTTCTTACTCCAGAGGGCAAGGCTCAGGAGGTTACTCGGTCCGACCAATTCAGTCTTCACTACAGACTGTAGTTGGGGGTCCACCTCAGACCGATCAACACTTCTCTAAGAGACCTATGCTTGACTCCAGAGAGTTTTATGGATGTGGGGAGACTGGACATATTAGGAGGAATTGTCCAAGACAGAGTTACAGACCCCCAATAGCTAGAGGTAGAGGTGGTCATGGTAGAGGCCGTTATTCTGGAGGACGTGGTGGTCGAGGTAATGGTGGTCACCAAAACAGCCTGGGTGATGGGCAAACTGGAGCCACTGCAACACAACATGGTAGAGGCAACGGACAGACAAGTAATGGGGCCCATTGTTACGCTTTCCCTGGGAGATCTGAAGAGGAGACATCTGATGCTGTCATCACAGGTAATCTTTCGGTTTGTGATTGCATGGCTTCTGTATTGTTTGATCCTGGATCCACATTTTCTTATGTATCTTCTTCATTTGCTACTGGTCTTAATTTACCTTGTGAATTACTTGACATGCCTATTCGTGTTTCTACTCCGGTGGGTGAGTCTGTGATAGTTGAAAAAGTATATAGGTCTTGTTTGGTGACTTTTGTGGAGAGCAACACTTATGTCGATTTGGTTATCTTAGAAATGGTTGACTTCGATGTGATTCTGGGTATGACTTGGCTTTCTCCAAATTTTGCAATCTTGGATTGTAATGCTAAAACTGTGACGTTAGCCAATCCTGGGACAGATCAGTTAGTGTGGGAGGGAGACTACACTTCCACTCCGGTTCATATCATCTCCTTTCTTCGTGCTAAGAGAATGGTTAGTAAGGGGTGTTTAGCTTTCTTGGCACATCTCAGGGATGACACTACCCAAGTACCTCCTATTGAGTCGGTTTCGGTAGTCCGTGAGTTTCTGGATGTGTTCCCTGCAGACCTTCCTGGTATGCCACCGGATAGAGATATTGACTTTTCCATTGATTTGGAACCGGGCACTCGCCCCATTTCTATACCCCCTTATAGAATGGCTCCCGCGGAGTTAAGAGAGTTAAAGGCCCAACTTCAAGAGTTGTTGAGCAAAGGCTTCATTAGACCAAGTGCATCTCCTTGGGGTGCTCCGGTGTTATTTTTGAAGAAGAAGGATGGGAGTTTTCGGATGTGCATGGACTACCGTCATTTGAACAAGGTAACTATTAAGAACAAGTATCCCATTCCTCGCATCGATGACTTGTTCGATCAGTTACAAGGTGCTTGTGTCTTCTCTAAGATTGACTTGAGATCCGGTTATCATCAATTGAAAATACGGGCAACAGATGTGCCAAAGACTGCTTTTCGAACCAGGTATGGGCATTACGAATTTGTAGTGATGTCTTTTGGTCTTACGAATGCCCCTGCTGCGTTCATGAGCTTGATGAACGGGATTTTTAATCCATATCTGGACCTCTTTGTGATCGTATTTATTGATGATATACTGATATACTCCAAGAGTAAGAAGGAACATGAGGAGCATTTGAGAATGGTATTGGAGTTGTTGAGGAAGAAAAAGCTTTTTGCCAAATTCTCCAAGTGTGAGTTTTGGCTAGATTCAGTGTCCTTCTTGGGGCACGTGGTTTCTAAGGATGGAGTGATGGTGGATCCTTCTAAGATTGAGACAGTGTAGAATTTGGTAAGACCTACTAATGTGTCAGAAATAAGGAGCTTTGTTGGTTTAGCTAGCTATTACCGTCGATTTGTCAAGGGATTCTCTTCCATTGCTTCCCAATTGACGAATTTGACTAAGCAGAATGTTCCATTTGTATGGTCGGATGAATGTGAGGAAAGCTTTCAGAGACTCAAGACCTTGTTGACTACTGCACCAATCCTTACCTTGCCAGTAGAGGGTAAGAATTTCATTGTTTATTGTGATGCATCCTATTCTGGTTTGGGTGCGGTGCTAATGCAAGAGAAGAATGTGATTGCTTATGCTTCGAGGCAATTAAAGGTGCATGAACGTAACTATCCGACCCATGATTTGGAGTTGGCCGCGGTAGTATTTGCACTAAAGCAATGGAGACACTATTTGTATGGGGTTAAGTGTGAAGTCTCTACGGACCATCGTAGCCTACAGTATGTCTTTACTCAGAAGGACTTGAATTTGAGACAGAGGAGATGGATAGAACTACTAAGGACTACGATATCACTATTCTATACCATCCGGGAAAAGCTAATGTTGTGGCCGACGCTTTAAGTAGGAAGGCAGGAAGCATGGGAAGTCTAGCTCATTTGCAAGTTTCTAGACGCCCGTTGGCTAGAGAAATCCAAAACTTGGATAATGACTTTATGAGGCTAGAAGTAAATGAGAAGGGAGGATTTTTAGCTTGTGTGGAGGCGAGATCTTCTTTTCTTGACAAGATCAAGGGAAAACAGTTTGATGATGAGAAACTAAGTCGAATTCGGGATATGGTGTTGCGAGGAGAGGCTAAGGAAGCAATAATTGATGAGGAAGGTGTTTTGAGGATTAAGGGAAGGGTATGTGTGCCCCGTGTTGATGATTTGATCCACACTATTCTTACAGAGGCTCATAGTTCCGGATATTCTATATACATCCTGGTGCAACCAAGATGTACTGTGACCTAAAGCAACACTTTTGGTGGAGTAGAATGAAGAGCGCGACATTGTTGATTTTGTTGCCAAATGTCCAAATTGTCAACAAGTAAAGTATGAACACCAGAGGCCCGGAGGAACACTTCAGAGAATGCCCATTCCTGAATGGATGTGGGAGAGAATTGCAATGGACTTCGTGGTTGGTCTTCCAAAGACATTGGGTAAGTTTGATTCTATTTGCGTAATTGTGGACAGATTAACTAAGTCTGCTCACTTCATTCCGATCAAGGTGACTTACAATGCAGAGAAGTTAGCCAAAATCTACATCTCAGAAATCATTCGATTGCATGGAGTTCCACTCTCCATTATATCAGATTGAGGTACGCAGTTTACTTCTAAGTTTTGGAAAACATTGCATGCGGAATTAGGTACTAGGTTGGACCTTAGTACTGCATTTCACCCTCAGACCGATGGTCAGTCTGAGCGAACGATTCAAGTGTTGGAGGATATGCTTCGTTCATGTGTGATAGAAGTTGGTGGTCATTGGGATAACTTCTTACCCTTAGCGGAGTTTTCATACAATAATAGCTATCACTCCAGTATTGACATGGCTCCATTTGAAGCATTTGTATGGGAGGAAATGTAGGTCCCCCATTGGTTAGTTTGATGCATTTGAGGTTAGACCTTGGGGTACTGACCTTTTGAGGGATTCATTAGAGAAAGTGAAATCTATTCAAGAGAAGCTTCTAGCGGCGCAAAGTAGGCAAAAGGAATATGCAGATCGAAAGGTTAGAGACTTGGAGTTTATGGAGGGTGAGTAAGTCTTGCTAAAGGTTTCGCCCATGATAGGGGTGATGCGGTTTGGTAAAAGAGGTAAGCTAAGCCCAAGGTATATTGGTCCATTTCAAGTACTTAAGCGAGTAGGGGAGGTGGCTTATGAATTAGTCTTGCCTCCAGGGCTGTCCGGAGTGCATCCGGTATTTCATGTGTCCATGTTGAAAAGATACCATGGGGATGGAAACTACATCATCCGTTGGGATTCGGTTCTGCTTGATGAGAATTTGACTTATGAGGAGGAGCCTGTTGCTATTTTAGATAGAGAAGTCCGCAAGTTGAGGTCAAGGGAGATTGCATCCATCAAAGTTCAATGGAAGAATCGACCAGTTGAAGAAGCCACTTGGGAGAAGGAGGCAGATATGCAAGAAAGATACCCACACCTGTTTACGGATTTAGGTAATCCTTTTCGCCCTTGTTTTCCTTCTTGTGATCGTTCGAGGACGAACGATGGGTAAATTGGTATCTATTTTAACGACATGTTTAGTCGTTTTGAGCAGCAGTTTTAATTGTGGAAAACTGGCTGAGACGACGGACCCCACGACGGACCGTCATGGGCACGACAGACCGTCAAGGGTGTCTCGTTCAAAACACTTAGAAATTAGAAATTTGGGTGCTGAAATCGACTCTCTGAACTTCGTGACGGAATGGCAGGACGGACCGTCATAGGCGTGACGGACCGTCACAGATTCTTTAGTGGAAATGGAGTCTCTGAACTCTGTGACGGACCTGGAAGACGGACCGTCGCAGGCACGACGGGCCGTCACAGGTTGCGTAATTCCAGTCTAGGTCGGATTTCTGTTTAAGTTTTAAAGGGGCATTTTGGACTATTCCAGCTATAATTATAAATTTCGTGGGTTAATATTAATAACTCAATTTCTTGGGGGTTAAAAGAGGTAACTTTGAGTTAATTAGTGGGTCATTATTGTCATATTTTATACTTAATTATATGCTAATTAGGGTAAAAGAAAGAGGGTTTGAATAAGAAAAATAGAAAGAACAAAGAGAGGGAGAATCGATCAGAGAGAGAGAGAGAGAGGAACGAAGAGGAAAGCAAGGATTTTGAGGATTAGCTTGCTTGATTCCAATTCTTCGGTGGAGGTAGGTTATGGTTTTTATGTTATTCGTAGTAAACTCGTAATAGCGAATGATATGTATTGGTAGTATTGTAAACCCTTCTATATGCTTAATTGTATGCTTGCATGAATGTGATTATGTGATTGTGATAAAATAAGCATGATGAAGCTATTGAATCCTAAATCCTGAAAAGAAACCCTAATTCACTTTGTTAACGATGATGCCTTGGTATAAAAGAAGGCTTGATGAACTAAAGTGATGAGATTGATGATGCCTTGGTATAAACGAAGGCTTGATGAACTAAAGTAGTGAGATTGTTGATGCCTTGGTATAAAATAAGGCTTGATGGATTAATAGCATGAGATTAGTGGATCGGAGTGTCACGTTCCGACACATAGAATTAAGGGATCGGGTGTCACGTACCGACACGTAGAATTAGGGGATCGGAGTGTCACGTTCCGACACATAGAATTAAGGGATCGGGTGTCATGAACCAACACGTAGAATTAGGGGATCGGAGTGTCACGTTCTGACACATAGAATTAAGGGATCGGGTGTCACGAACCGACACATAGAATTAGGGGATCGGAGTCTCACGTTCCGACACATAGAATTAAGGGATAGGGTGTCACGAACCGACACGTAGAATTAGGGGATCGGAGTGTCACGTTCCGACACATAGTATTAGGGGATCGGGTGTCACGAACCGACACGTAGAAGTAGGGGATCGGAGTGTCACGTACCGACACATAGTAGTAAGGGAGCGGAGTGTCACGTACCGACACAAGAGGAATAAAGATAATGAATCTTGAAAGATGTTTATATACTCAATTTAATGAACCTAATTCCCAAATGAGTATGGTATTGAGGCTTGAGTCCTCATGGATGAACTTGGTAGTAATTATTGATGATTATAGTACTTGTTGTTGCTACATGTTGAGTATTATAGTTGATTTATGATATTAACTAATATATACTATTTTCTATTTTGAGTTGGACGATGATACCTACTCAGTACTTGTGTTGTGTACTGACCCCTACTTGTATGTTTCTTTCTTTGTATTTGTGGAGTGCAGCAAACGTACCGTCGTCTTCAACTCAACCGCAACTCTAGCCAGTCTTCACTACATCGGAAATTCAGGGTGAGCTAATGCTTCTAGCTTGGACTGGATTCTTCTTCAAGTCTTGATGCCTTGAACTTCCGGCATGGACTAGCTTTTTACTTATTTTCGCTTTCTTAGATACTCTTAGTTTAATAATTGAGGATAGATATTCTTGTGATGACGACTTCCAGATTTTGGGGATAATAATAGTTATTGAATTGATTTTATTAATGAATTTAAGTCTTCCGCATTGTATCTTGTTCATTATGTTAAAATGTTGGGGTTTAGATTGGTTGGTTCGCTCACATAGTAAGATAAGTGTGGGTGCCAGTCGCGGCTCGGTTTTGGGTCGTGACATGTTCTTTCCCCTTGAGATGAGGGAGGCAAAGATACTTGAATTCATCAACCATTGTTAAGGGAAGATGCACATGAAAGAGTATTTTTTTGAATTTCACACAATTGTCTTGGTATGCTCCTACTGTGGTTGTCAATACTAGGGAAAGGATGAGTAAGTTTGTTTTGGTTGTGTTTGAAATAGTGGTTAAGGAATGTTGTACTTCCATGCTTATCAATAATATGGACATTTCTCACCTTAGGGGTTCATGCTCAACAAATGGAAGTGGAGAAACTTAAGGAGATATCTAGGGGCAAAGCAGGTAAGGACCGGTGATGGTGACTTTCACATTCAAGGTCCGATGTATATGGTTGTTGTAAATTCTGACAAAAGTTTTTGGTCAAGGTTTATCCAATGCTACTCCTAATTTCAACAAAGATAGAGTGTCTTACCCTAACCTTTAAGGAGAAAATTATGGTGGATATTCATTGTCTACTTGTGCTAAATGTGGAAGGAAGCATAAGGAAAGATGTAATGACGGTTCTAATGCATGCTTTGGATGTGGTAAGATGGATAACAATATACATAATTGTCCATCAATTTCTAAGAATGACGGAGATAATCATGGAAGGGATCAACCTAACCCGATGTACGATTCTAGTGCGAACTCAAAAGCAAAATATATTTTATGCACTTTATACTCGTCATGAGCAGGAAGGTTCTCCCAATGTTGTTACCGTTATGTTATTCAAAGTCTTCCAAATTGATGTGTATGATTTCTTGACCCTGGTGCTACCTTGTCTTATGTGACACCATATGTGGCTAAAAGGTAGGTATTCTTCTGGATGTGTTGTTAGATCAATTTTGTGTCTTTACTCCTTCCTATTTGTGATTCTATTGTCTCTAAGAGATCTATAGAAAATGTCATCTCTCCTTATCCCATAGAGTCACTCTTGTTGACCTTGTTGAGCTTGATATGCTAGAATTTGATGCTATCCTTGGTATGGATTGACTGCATTCATATTATGCTTCTATTGATTGTAGAGCTTGTGTAGTCAAGTTTTAGTTTCCAAATGAGCCTCTCCAAGAGTGGAAATGAGGAAATTCTTGATCTAAGACTCAAAATTTTTTTCTTGTCTTAAAACTAGAAAGATGATTTCCAAGGGTTTCATATACCATCTAGTTAGGGTGAGGGATATGCGTTCTGAAATCCCTACTCTTGAGTCAATCCCCTTTGTAAATGAGTTTCTAGAAGTTTTTCCCGATAGAGGAACAAACATTGATATTGACCTTCTCCCAGATACACAACCATGTCTATTCCTCCTTATTGAATGGCTCTGGTCGAACTTAAGAAATTAAAGAGTAGTTGAAAGATTTATGGGATAAGGTTTTCATCCGAACAAGTATATCTCCATGGGGCGCTCCAATTTTGTTTGTTGGAAAGAAAGATGGTTCACATGTTATGTGTATTGACTATCGATAGTTGAATAAATTTACTAAACAATAAATATTCTCTCCTAAGGATAGATAACTTGTTTGACAAACTGCAAGGAGTAAGTTATTTCTCTAAGATTGACCTTCCGTCGGGTTATCACCAATTAAGAGAAAAGAAGACGACATTCTAAAGAAGGATTTTCAAACTCAATATGGTCGTTACGAGTTTTTGGTAATTTTTTGGTTTGACCAATTCTCCGGTGACATTTATGAATTTTTGATGTATGGAGTATTTATTTAATACTTTGATATGTTTGTGATTGTGCTCATTGATGATTTATTGATCTAAACGTGAACTGAAGATGAGCATACCAATAATTTGAGAATTGTGTTTCATGTCCTCAAGGATCAACAACTCTTTGCAAAGTTTAGTAAATGCGAGTTTTGGTCAAGGTACGTAACTTTCCGGTAAGCGTATTGAATTAGATCCTAAGAAGACGAATGTTTAAGAGTTGGCCTAGACCTTTATTCCCTTAAGAAATTAGACGTTTCTTGGGTTTAGCCGGATACTGTAAAAGGTTTGTTGAAGGGTTTTCTTCGATCTCTTCTCTATTGACGGCATTGACCCAAAAGAAAGTTAAATGCATATCGTCAGAAACATGTGAAAGGAGTTTCCAAGAATTGAATTATAGACTTAGTACTACTCTAATGTTTACTTTACTAGATGGTACTGATGGATTTTTTGTTTATTATGATGCTTCGAGAATTGGGTTAGGATGTGTCCTTAACCAAAAGGAGAAAGTTATCGCCTGTTCTTCGAGGAAGGTTAAGATTCATGAAAAATATTATCCTACCCATCTCCTTGAACTAGCGGCACTTGTGTTTGCTCTTAATATTTGGAGGAATTATTCGTATTGTGTGCGTGTAGATGTCTAGAATGACCATAGGAGTTTGCAATATGTATTTAATCAGAAAGATCTAACTTTTTGTGAAAAAAGATGCCTTGATTTGCTAAAAGATTATGATATATGTCTCTTTTATCACCCCGGCTAGGAAAATGTGGTGACGGATGCTCTTAGCCAGCTATCGATGGGCAGTGTTGTTCATATTAATGATGATAATAAGGAACTAGCACTACAACAAATTCGATTATCAGGGGCAAATAATTTCGTTGTTAATAAATCATATTTCATTACTAAAAATCTTGTGTGACGAAAAATAATTTGTCACTCACTCGTCACTAAATGTTCTCTCTAAAAGTATAAAAAGGTGTTTAGTGCTTTGTCTCAAAAAGTATTATATTACCTACAAAATACAAAACGTCCAAAAATGTTTAAACATTCATCACAAATTTATTTGTTGTAAAAAATATCTTTTTTGTACTTAATAGTATGCTTTTTCACTAAAAAGTTTATTATTGCCGACAAAATTATATCGTCGCTAATTATTTTACTTCTATATGTGACGAACTCAACTGTCTATAAAGTTATGTGTATTTTGTAGTTGAACAAAATCCAATTTTTTCACTAAAGTGTATATTTTATATACAAAAAATTATATTGTTCTTAAATATATATATTATATACTACATATATAATGTATATATCTCTTATATAAATTTTTTTCAACCTTGGCTAGGAGCTCGCACATTATATTGCCTGGGAATCGAACTCACAATGCTTAGGTTGCAACTGAAGAGTGCTTATCAGACCACTCTTTTGTCATTCATTTTTGTTTTATTTTATACTTCATTTCTTTTAAATTTATGTTTTGTAGAAACAATATATCATATGATTATTTCTACTCGTACACAATACACCCACAATTCATTCAAATGTAGGTTATATTTTAAATTAAACTGTGTATTTTTTAAATATTTTAAAATATATTCAGTACAATTTTGTCATTTTATTTATTATTTTTGTAAATTTTAAAAACTAATATATACAATAATAAATTTATTTTAAAATTAAACTTTTGATTTTATTAAAAACCTGAATAATCGGTTCAAGTTGAACATCAATACCAATAACTATAGTACTTCATCATAATATATTTGAAATCCTCGTTAGTTCATTTCTTTTATTTGCGCTTTGATTTTTTTGTTTATTTCAATTTTCACACTAATGGAAAAAGTTAATAGAAATTCATGAAATATATTGCACCATTGCAAAGTTTAAGTTTGTTAGTTGATGTTATCTATGTACAGTTACTTTACATACGTATGTGGAATTACTATTAATTTTGTACATATTTATTGACAGAAGCAAATAGATCGACTTAATCTATGTAGTTTACCAATGAAAACCAATAGACATGCAAAAAAATTAACACAAAGACATGAATTTTTTTTATCGTGCTTATCAATGAAAGTATGTCATATAAAAAATAAAAGTGCTAAACCAACAAATATTTGTATGTAATCTAGTGGAAGAACTGTGCCCACTCATAATACTTATAACTTGGATTGTATTTTTCTAATGATGCATTTTATAATTACGTTATTTAAGAAAATTGATGTATTGAACTTTTTTGTTTTTACAAAATCGACATATTTTATGGGTTTTAATAATTTCATTCTCCAATCAACGAATGGACTATGTCTACTTTCTATGAATCACTTGTATTATTCTTTTTAAGTTGTCACTTGTAATTAAGAACCATTATAGAAAAAAAAATTATATTTATCTAGGAATTCTTTTCTTAGCAAATAGTTTAATTTTTCACTATAAATTTTAAGTCGTCACTATTTAACACCTTACATATTTTGTGACAATTTTTTTGTTGTCACTAAATCATTGATTGATTAGAGATCATAAAAAATTTGTCACCAATTATTTATATTATTAGTGACGAAATAAATGTCAAAATCAAAAATAAATTTTCATAGCTAAAATTTATAATATTTAACTACGAACTCTAATTTATCGATATTGTAACAACATATTTTTTTGTGTCCAAAATTTAATAAATTATAAGACAATATTTTGTCATGAATTTGATACATTATCAGTGACAAAATACTGTATCACTGATAACTTTAAATACATGACTAAAACTACTTAACAAATGACGGAAATTAATTTTTGGTGAGAACTACGAATTATTATGTTTCATCACCAAAAGTATGTGCCTCATATATTTAAGAATGAGAAGTAAATTGTCACTAAAAGCGAAAAATTAGTGACGAATTTGATGTCGTAGTTGTCATGAATTGTTACACCCCAAAACGAACTAAGGTGAACAAGAGCCTCATGAGTGTTTATTTATTTAATTTAAAGTTAAAATGAGTTATTTTAGTGTTCTTAGGCAGTGTGTGAAGTTTGGTTAAGTTTGGAGGTCAAACGTCCGAGAACGTCTATGACATTCGTAAGGAGTGCCTTAGATAACGCTTGTGTGTCTTGAGGTGTTTGAGTGAGTTTTATGTGTTCGTTTTGCTTGAAACTTAATGGTATGTTCCTAAGACCTAGAAGACTTATTTTAGGAGTTTAACATCCGGTAAATACCCCACATAGGACTCACAAGGGGCCCTAGATGAAGGGCCCATGACTTTGACCAAACTGCCAAAGCAGTGACAAAACGACGACCATAAGGACGGTCCGTTGGTCCACCTACGGTCCATCGGCCTATGGCGTCGATTGTACCTGCAGGTCAAGATGGCCAGGATCCATTTGTATCTGAGTGTCAACCCACGAGACCCCACCAACGGTCCATTGATGCACATACAGTCCATTGGTTAGGTCTCGTCTATGAGGTCTGCAAAACTGTTAAGTGGACTGCCTTGGATTCGGGTGTTTGGTAAATTCACCCTTAGTCTTTTATGACCCTAGGACGTTAATTTTAGGGTTTATTAGGTATATTAAAGTTTTATAAACCCTAATACCTCATTTTATACCCCTCTTCCTAAAACCCAAAACCCTTGTCTCTTAGAATTCTCTTTCAAGTCTCTATAGAAGCTAGAAATCAAGAAGTGCTAGGAGGGCTGTTGGTTGTCATTTATCCATATAAAATCTTCGGTATTTATTCAATGTGAGGTATGGAATCCATCCTTGAACTCTCTTCCATTCAAGGTAGTCCCTTCTAATGAATTTTCAAAGTGGGTTCTAAACCCTAGTTTCTTCTATCTTCAACTCTAAATATGGGTCTTGCATGAAAATGTTTGGAATGACTTAATAATGAAGTTTCTAATGTTAGTTGATTATTTTAAGTCTAAAACATCAAATTAAATCATGTTAAAGCTTTTCATCTAATGTTGGCTTAAGAAATGAGTTAAATGAGCATGAATTGGTACTCTTTGAGCTTTGGTTTCTTATTGTTGTTTAGCTACTGACCAAAGGGATTTATTATGGTTAAATATTGATAAAAATATTATAGTTGATGAAAGATTGGATTAAAGGGTATTTTGGTGATGCTTTTTAGTTTCAATTTTGAAATGCTCTTAAGTGGTATGGTCCACCTTCTTGGTGGCGGTGTTTATTTGAATTTTATGAATTTGAAGTTACTTGTTTATTGTGAATGAGGCCATGAAGGATTTTTATGTGAAATAATATGAGAATGATGCTATTCTTGCTAAATGTGCCTTATGAAGCTATAATGTGAAATAGGCTAGAGAGTGCTTAAATGAAGTTATTCTTGTTAAGTGTTTTATGAAGATTGTTATGAGAAGTATGTTAAGGATTATGTCTAAGATAACTTATATGATTATGTAAAGTATGTTAAAGTGTGTGATGGCATGAAATAAGGTTTAAGCATGTAGACAATGAATTGTAAATGAAATGATGCTTTTGGGTAAGGTGTGCTCACATGTACACGCACACTCACACTTAAAAGAATGTATGATGCTAAGTTGAGAAAAAGGGGAATCTTGGGGTGGACACTCTTCGTGAGTTGAAATGAAGTGTCTAGTAGCAACCCCACTATTTCTAATGAGCATTAAAAGATAGGTTGGAGGATTAATGCCCTTCATGAGTGTAGATGTGGTATTCACTAGTTATCCTTAACCTATAGATTTTAATGTTGAAAATCTGTGGGGAGTTATGCCTAGCACCGAGCGGATATGAAGGAGAGGTGGAGCACACTTCGTGAGTTGAGATGTTGTATTCTCAAAGTACCTCTTGAGATGAGTACTTCTCATTAGTAGAGAATTAGTTACTTAGTAGCAATCTCATTATCCCTTAAGTATGTGCCCACATAGGTATAGCTATTGGAAAAGCCACGTAAAAGCTAAGAAGTATGACCCTACTCTAGGCAAGTGAGGATCCCTTATCCAGTAGGGGTTAGTATCAGGATTCCATGTCTAGCTTTAATGGTCGATGTCGGTTAAGCCAACTCCCCACAAAATAATTGATTGAACTAAGTCTTGTAAAAGAATGTACTACTTAGGGTAGGTGGTGGTATGGGACGCTATCTACTCATTACTCTAGGTATTACCTTCCTAAAGGTAAGACTTGATGCCAAACCTTTTAAAATAATGTACTACTTAGGGTAGGTGGTGGTATGGGATGCTATCTAGTCATTACACTAAGTAGTCATTCCGAAAGGGAGGACTTTGGTGGTTTATTGGGTGTCTTTAAATGTCTTGCCATCGATTGAGGAGCTTGTTTCTCCCGAGTTGAGTAACTCAAAAGGGGTAGTCTTGAGGATTGCCTTGGTGTGTATTAAAGGAGGCATATGCATACTTACTTCATGTATTAGCTTAGTGAGTTTTAGGATAATCCCAAGGTAGGGAAAATCTTACAGAAAATGAGTTCACTTTCTCTTTCGCTTGGCCTTGGAAGTTCACTCATTTTGAATAGGATAGTTCACTGTAATTGCTCAAGTTGAATACATTGTGAATGCTTTAAATGATTTATTGTAAATGCTCAAATGGTTTCACTGTAAATGCTTAAGTAGTTCACTGTTATGACAAGTTGAGTTCACTGTAAGTTTTTGAATTTTACTGTAGATGGTCTCTTTTGGTTTAAAATTATGGAAATTCTTATCTAAGTGTTAAATGATGGTTATTATTATGTTTTTCTTCTATATTCATGAATGTTTTAATTAATTGACATGAAATGGTATTTTATTAAAATGTCCCTTTTCGCATGTTTTTGCATATGCCATACTTAGTACATTATTTGTACTAACCCCATGCTTTTCTATACTATAAGTATTAGTTGGAAGCATTTTGAATGTTGAAGTCTAGAAGGAAAAGCTTGGAAAAGTTCCTCTCAAGACAAAGTGCGTCCTCATATATTCGAGGGCATAATTTCTATCTTCTTAGTTTCCTTAAGTTAAGAATTATTATGTATTTATTTCAAATATAAAGGGCCGTGTGACTAAGATATTATATGTCGTGTCTTATGTTTGGATTCTGATGTTGAGATTACTTAAGTATTTATGAATGATTTCCTTTTTATTAATTTATTCGTGAAAAGTTTTAATTCCGCACTACATTTCATGGCTTAGGTAATGAATGCTAGTTAAAAGTCTTGTACTATCACTACTTTATAAAGTGGCACCAAATAATTTTTTGGTGCGAAAATTTAGTTGACAAAACTTTGCTACAAATTTCTATGTTTCGTCGCTAAAAATATGTGTCTCATATATTTGAGCACGAAAAGTAAATTTTGTCACTAAAAGTGAATAATTAGTGACAAATTTGATGTTGTAGCTATATATCATATTTGTTGTAGTGTAGTTAGAGATGTTCATAGACTTGCCCGATGGGGTGTTCAATTAGTTGACTCTACTAAAGGTGGTTTTATTGCCCATTGTAGTTCATAACCATCCTTCTTGTCGAATATGAAAGCAAAACAAGGTTTTTATCCGACTTTGGTAGAATTGAAGGAAGTGGTGCTTAAAAATTCAGTTGAAGTTTTCTCGCAAGAGAGAGATGGTGCGTTTCGTTATCAATGCAGATGACTTGAGAGATCAGAACTTATTAGACGCTCATAGATCTCGATAATCCATTCACCCGAGAGCCACCAAAACATATTGTGACTTACATGAGGTCTATTGGTGGAATGGGATGAAGAAAAATATTGCAAAATTCATGGATAAGTAACCTAATTGTCAATAAGTGAATGTTGAGCACCAGAAGCCGAGAGGTTTGTACCTATACATCAAAATTCCTACATTGAAGTTTGAAGATTTGAATATGGTCTTTATTGTTGGTTTACCTCGCACCCAGGGACAATATGATTCTATTTGGGTTGTAGTAGATCGAATAACGAAATCAGCTAATTTCATTTCGTCAAGGTTTCTTATTTGACAAAAGACTATATTAAGTCGTATTTGATAGAAATGGTTTGGTTTTATAAAGTGCCTTTGTCCGTTATGTTTGATCGTTATACCTAGTTCACTTCTAAGTTTTAGAAGTATTTCCAAAAAAAGTCTTGGTACTCTTGTTAAGCTTATATTGAACTTTCACGTACAAACCCATGGGAAAGCGGAGTGTACTATCCAGTATTTGGAAGATATGATGAGAGCATGTTCTATTGACTTAAGCATATTGGGATGATCACTGGTCTTTGATTGAGTTTGCATACAATAATAGCTACCACTCAAGTATTGGTATGGCTCTATTTACGGATTTATATGGAAGGAGGTGTAGATATCCAATAGGTTGGTTTGAAGTGGGTGAAGTTGCTTTCATAGGTCCAAAATTCGTACATGAGGCTATGGAGAAATTACGACTTATTACAAAAAAGGTTGAAAACAACTCAAAGACGAAAACAATCCTATGTATATGTTACAAAAAGTGATCTTGAGCTTAATGTGAATGATTGGATCTATTTTAAAAAATAACCCTTGAATGGTTTAACGATATTTGTGAAAAAGGAAATATTAGTACCAGTTATGTGGGCCCATATTAGATTTTGAGGTGTATTAGAAAAGTTGCTTATGAGCTTAAATTTCCTAATGACTTGGCATCAGTGCATCTAGTTTATCATGTACCGAAGTTGAAGAAATATGTTGGGGATCCGACATCTATGGTGTCATTGGAGAGTCTTGGCATATAATATATCCTTTCTTAGGAAGAATTTCTGTTTGAGATTTTTGACCAGCAAGTTTGGAGACCGACGCCAATATGATGTCCCGTTATCAACATCTCTTTCCCTCTATACCTACTCTAGCTTGAGGTATTTAGATCCTCATGGCTTACTCCTTGGGTTTCACGTGTCTTAGATATTTCCATGATTCTTCATTTATGCATGTTCATGAAAAACTTGATATTTGAGAAAATTGAGTTAGTTGATTGATCTACTCATGATTATGTGCTTTTGAGTATGAGTTGCATATAGATTTCATGATTTAATGTTTTCAACATGCTTTAGTTCTGAGTTGATGTTTCCTCTTTGAATTTTCGTAGTCTTGTGGTTTCATCATGTTGAGATGTTAGGTTTGAGTTACTACCTTCTTTATGATGTTATGAAAAACCCGTGTTGACTTTGAAGAGCCATAAAACATGTAATGGACTGCAAACTGTGAAGCCTAATTTAAGGGCCTTTTCACGACCCGGTTAACCGTCCATGTAACCCTAGACGGTCTGTGAAGGTCATCGTGAGGTGCAGTCTATTCGTTGTAAGTATGGGCTTTTGAGTCTTAATTACTAACTATTTTAATTCAATACCATGTAGTTTTCGCCTTTACAAAGATCCATATATAAGGGTTTTACCCCCCCAAATGACCCATTCAAGTCATACTCTCAATTTACCATAAAGAAGAACTAGTTCTTCTTCTCCAAAATATTTCTCTCTTTAGAAGCAGAAGAAGAAGGAGGAGGAGGAGTGAACCTAGGGTTTCAAGTTCAAATATCCAATTCACCAAATTTCATAAGGGCTTTGATTATTAAGGTATAATGGTACTCATTTATGGATCTCTTTCTTCCATATAGTTTCTTAATTCCCTAAATTTTGAAGTTAGAAATCTTCTATTGGGGTTAGGGTATCTTCTATGTCATCGTTCCTTCTTATATTGGTATAATTGATTGTTTTATAAAGTATTATCAATGAATTGAGATAATTCCATGTTTTTAAGATGAACCCCATGAACCCATGCTAAACCCATGTTTTCTAAATTTTGATGATTGAAAGTGAGTTTTGAACCATGAAAAGTGAATTATGGAAATATTTTCGTTTTACGAGATTAATGAATTATATATAAGTTACTTTGAGATTAGATCATATATTTTGTTATTGTTATTAATTGTTGTGAAAGTTTTTATCACACAAAAGATTCTAAGGTTGAAATCTCTTCTCACCTAAAATAAATCAAAGTTAAGGAGTTGTTCCAATGATGAGACAAGAGGTGATTAACCATATCCTCTAATGAAAGAGAAGAGACCATTACCCATGTCCCCATAGTGTAGGGAAAAACACGATTACCCATGTCCCTAAATGATAAGATAAGTTTGGTGAATGACTAACAATGAGTATTAAACTTAGTACCGAGTAAACAAGTGGTGATAATCCGTGTCCCATAAAATATTTGCTACAATAGGATGATTGTCTTAGATAAACTGCTTTATCCATATATGCTACAGTTCATGGTTCTTACATTGGCAAGTGAGAACACCTCTTTTAGGTGTTGGGTAAACACCATATTTCATGTTACAGATCACATGGTTTTTATATCACTTAAGGCTAATTTTCCACTAATGTTATAATTATGAACTAAGCCAGTTCAAGAAGTATTTCAAAAATGTTCAATGAAGAGTTTTACTTGAATTTTACTATAATTGTTATGATGTTTTCTAACTATTTTCTTATGGTTTTTAAATTGGTCTTTGCATGACATGAAAGGTCCTTTTTAGGATAATTTACATCTATATGAATTGTTATCATACTTGGTATATTTTTGTACTAATGCATACTCTTTTCTTAATTCTCCCAAATGTAGGATCCGACGTTCTAGATTTTCATCCTCTAGAACTCACTGTGAGCATAATTTCTAGGGGGGAGCCCTCATGTTTCATGGATCAAATCTTTTATCGCTTTGAATTTTTACTTTTCAGATATTTTATGTGATGTGAGAGTTACATCCCGTTCACTCTTGATGTAATATACGGCTATTGATACTGTGTAGACTTCCACTTCGTTTTATAAAATTTTTTTTATATGAAATGTCTTTTAATTTTTCTCAAATTTTATTACCTTGTTTATGCATGATAAATGACTTATGTAGGGTCTCTCGGGGTCCTGTGCACCATGTTGAGCCTAGGAGGTACCTTGGGTCATGATAGAGCCCTTGTCTAATGATTTGTGTTCACTTGTTTTAGATAGAACTTTCCCGGTTAGTCTTGAAATGATGGTCTTTATTGAGCTTGGTTGGATAAACGATCTTACATTTTATTTTATTGTTCTTGAAGTCCACTAGCCTAAAAACCCATGTTTGCACTAAATTTATCCTTTTTGTCCCCTTTGAGCCTTATCCTTTTTATTGACAACCACATCACAAGCCTTGAACCTTTTTTAAAAGTAACATTATTTTGAAACTTTTCCCTCCTTGAACTTGAGAATTGTTAAAATTGAGGCTAAGAACGTAAGTTGGGGGTATTATGGGAAGATAATAGGTATATGATTTCCACATGAAGGCTTGATATAGAAAAATAGTTTGATAATGGAGGAAGATATTCAAAGAAATTAAAAGTTGTTAAAAATAAAGAAATAGTTTGAAAAAAAAGTCTTGAATCCTTGAAAAGGTTAAAATGGTTGCATGTGGGGCATCTATAATAGAAGAAAGGAACAATAAGAAAATGATGTGATATGCTCTTTGAGTTAAAAATAAAGAAATAGTTTGAAAAAAAAGTCTTGAATCCTTGAAAAGGTTAAAATGGTTGCATGTGGGGCATCTATAATAGAAGAAAGGAACAATAAGAAAATGATGTGATATGCTCTTTGAGTTAAAAAATAAAGAAAAGTGGAAAAGTTGTTGTATAGTGTTGAAGGAGGGTATCGTCACTTTGTACTTAACTAATATCCTAACCTTCCCTAAACCTACATTACAAGATTAATAAAGTCCTTTGAGATTTCCAACCGAATAAAATTAATTCAATGTTGTTCGAAAATATGGGCAACCCTATGGTGTGGTCCTTAAGTACATGAGTTGATTTGTTTTGAGTGTGAGCATTTTTATTGTTGTCCCTTAAATTGTAAATACTTATGTGTCTTTTTGTGGGATATTTCTTTCTTAGGAAAAAATGAATGCTAGAATGGATTGGTGAAGTTGATAGATTACAAATACTGAGTCAAGATAAGTTATTATAGAATTAGTATTTGGGAGTCACTTGATCATTCTTCAAAATCATTGAGTTTTGAAATTGTGTTTGAACATGAGGTAGTTTCTGGATCGAAAATAGCTCGTTTTCTTGCTAATTATTATTACCAACTAGTGGTGGTAAATGGGCGAATTGGGTCAAATGTGTGTGAGTTGAAAATTGATAAACATAAAATGGGTAGTAATTGAACCCGCCCATATTTGATATGGGCAAAACTTGATTGGGTAAAAAAAGGGTTGGGTAAAATACTAATTTACCCATATTTTACCCATATTTTCATGAATAAATAGTACTTTATTTAAAAATTTAATATGAAGAAGATATTTTAGTCTTTTTTTAGATAAAAAATCCTATAACTTTTCAATATAAAATAAATTTATGTAATAATAAGATGAAATATATTTAATTTCAAAGTAAATGAATATTTGTAATTTAGGACTAAAACATGCTTTATGCACTTTAAGCAATGCCAATACAAATGCATGATTTGATTATTTTACATTATTATTGATTATCCAATATAAAATTAAATAAATAAAAAAATGTAATTATACTTAACAAAAGAATTGTATACTTTGAATTATATATTATTGGAGGGTCAAATACTTCACCTTTTCAATTATAGTGAAGAACAACTAGTTCTATAGGATAACATAAAAATGAAGAGAAGTTATATTATCTTTAGTGATATCATGAATTTTGAGTGAATATAAGTTATAAGCTTAACCCATTTGTCTAATTCATATTTTACTCATATTTTGACCATGTTTTACACATGTGAAAAATTGCTCACTCAAACTATTAAAATATGGGCTGATTTTGCTGGCACTAGCAAGAACCAAAGTTATAACCATGATTCGATGTGAGATTGGAAGAGTGTTGAGCTTAAATTGAGTGCCTCTTGTGTTTTGAATTTTTTTTTTTGCTTGAGGAAAATCTAAATATTAAGTTGGTGGTGTTGATGAGTGGTGAGTTTACACTCATTTAAGATTATTTTCTTATGATCTTGTAGCACTCAAAGTAGAGAAAGAGGCTAAATATCCTTTAAATTGTGTCAATTTCATTTTTGGGATGAAAAATAATGCACAAAAGCTTATAAGAAGCAAAGCCTGGCAAAAAACAAGCTCCACAACGCGTACCTGCAGAATATTGTTCCCTTAAGTGAACTATCAATAGCTTGCAAAAGAGACCAAACAACATTCACTTCTATAAACTAGTCCAAAAAGGCGGAGGTTGCTTAAGCGAACATATATTATCTTTTATATTGTTCGCATTTGTAAATCTCATGATGCTTTTGTGAAGACAGTCTTTTCAGAGCATAATGGAAAATTCATAAGCATTGGACCCAAAATTTAGAAAATAGGGCTAGGGTGGAACATTATTCATCATCAAAGAATTGTTAGGGAGAGAAACTCATTCAAAAGTAGATTTTACATGATTCTTGATCTTGGGATTGAGACATTAAAGGCAAGTTGCCTCACATTTCAATTGTGGATTAGGCAATTTGGTACATGGGCTATTTCACTATAATAGTTGGCGAGCTAGAGGATTACACGGCGAGTCGCTAAGTGGATTCCGCGAGCTCCAACTTCTCTTTTCTTCAGCTTTTCCAACTTTTCACTCTTTTTCGCGTCGTGATGTCCTTTCCTTATTCTTAAATGTTAATTATTTCATATAAACACATTAGCATCACTTATGATCACAAAATATTCATTTAGGACACTAATGTATTGAATAATGGGTCCTAAATAAGTCAAAATTCCCAATTCATGAACAATATTCATATGCTTCTTCCCGATCCAAACTCCTTCCTCAATCCATGCAGTGTGCCATCATCTAAGAGTACGACAGAACACCCTTCAAACTATCCAAATATCGTAGCATTCTATCTGAAAAATCCTTGCAATGTATCCGGTCACATTCAATGGCTTCATTGATTTTCATAACCCCACATCTAATATTTTTACCCTTACCTCAATAGATGAGTATGACTCATATACGACGCCCTTTCTCTTCTTAGGCAGTACACAAGCATAAGCCTTATAAAAATCTCGTACCCAAGTAGGAACATATGGTTTTCTTGCCGGAATAAATATCATAAAATCATGAAAAATGATATTATCTCATATAGCTAGATATTCATCCATTACCCCATAAGTAGAGATGCACTTTTCTCCCTAAATAATGTGTAGACTTTCAACTCTCAAATTATTCATAGCCGAAAGAGCAACTATTTGGGACTATTCAAGGCACAAAATTGGCTGATAGATCATGGATATCCTTTGAGGCAGTTCATTATGCCTCATTTTGGTAGCCCGGTCCAGCACTGTGGTAGTAAAACCTTCGAGCCCCTCCTCAAATTCATATTTCTTGGACCATGAGTAATTCAAAGGGTCGGCATCAGAGTCAGAAGTAGTCGTCTTCTCTTTAACTCGTTGCCTCTTGAAGTGTCTTTGGGAGTTGCAACAAAAAATTAAGTTTTTTTCATTCACACACTTAAATTTTGGTTGAGTGGGTTGGGACAAGTTACTTTCATCAGAAATGGAGATACCCTTTATCCTTCTCCAGGGTGGAAATTCCCCCACAGAAGTTTGTTCTAGTCATCAAAACCTTTAAACGATTCATACCTGCCTTACACAACATAACCCACATAGATCGGGTGAAAGTTTAATGAAAAACAAACAACCAGTTACACAAAAATAAAACTACCCTGAGGTTCGCCAACTAAGTCAGCAAAATCGCCAATCAGGTCTTGTGTACTCAAGGGGGCTCGCTAAATGCAATTGAGTTGATTGGTTGAAATTTCAGGCAATAATGACGAAAAACAAAATGAGTAGACGAGACACTACACTTATTCAATGAGATAAAATATCTTGCTAAAATTGATTGGATCGACTGAAAACTATTCAAAGTAAAAGGGTAAGAAAAAAAATAATCAAGGAGTCGCTGAAGACTTTTGGTGAACCAAAGCAACTTTACATAACAATCGGGGTAAACTTACCACATTTCATTTCACAAAAGGTGAGATACACTTCAGACAATGATATGCCAAGTCACATTAGTGATCTCAATTGAGCTTGTCGAACATGGAACTATTAGCCCTTCAAACCCAACTATCAAACTTCAACCCGAAATATCAACAAGGATCAATTTTGATACAATTGGAACCAAATTTTAAGTCTCCCATAACAAAAAATTACCTTTTGTACTCAGACTTTCCCTCAATTTAATAATAAAACGATAAAATGATGATCTTTCATTAAGGATGACGTCATGGGCGGAGCCAGGAATTTGACGTAGGGTGTCCAAGATTTGCATAAGCTAATTTTTTTTGAATCAATGAGTTCTAAAATTTTTAAAATTAATATATGTAATATTAAATTTTTTTTTATAAAAACAAATATACTCAAAATTAAAAATCAATCACCAAAATATGAAATTTTAATGTTTATGCATGATTCAATATGACGTGAATGGACATACGGAAATTTAAGAGAAATTTATGAGATTGCTTTTTATAATAAAATTATTCTTATTAGTTCTTTTAGTGAAAATTAAATATGAATCATTTCACTTTATAATTTTTTGTTAAGGCTTGCTTATTAGTTTTAAATTTTGATAAAAGAAAGTCAAAGTCAAATTGAATAAAAATTTCCTACTCTTCTAAAAAGTGAAATAAACCCTGTTGATGTAATGATCGAGTTCCGTCGTTACAGAAATGTGAACGAGGGGAAAATTAGGGCCTAAAAAACTTTTTGTAGTTTTTGAATTTTTTTCAAGTTTGTTCAGATTCAGAGGAAATCAAATTCTTTAATGTGTAGGGAATTCATGTTGCAATCGAGTGACTTAATTATAAATTTGGTTGCATAAGGTATTACAAACTAATTAACGAACCCGTATAATTTTACGGAAATAAATTTGAGTGAGTAAAACTTTGAAAATCGATCTTAGCGTGAAAGGTATTTTCTGAGCATACTGGAATGGAGGTGTGTTGTAAACTAGGACTTTTGAATTATATGAATGAACTCACTGGTTAAATTTGTGGTGATCTAGCAGGAATTGTGTCATTGTGGGGTGGTCGCTGTTGTGGGGAGGTTACCGCTGTAGTGGAAGATACGGGATTTAATATCGTAGATTTCCGGTGAGGGCTCACTGATTAGAAAATATCATTGTGGTGCCGCTATAGAGGGATATGTGTTAATTAAGTTGTTAATAAAACCCTTAGACGACCTTATTTGGAACTTTTGTTTTTTAGAGCTAAGTAACGACCCCCATGCGACTATAACTCGCTTCCTACCATTCTTAAGGCTTAAGGTAATCTTTTAACTCCCCTAATCCATTTAAGGCTAAAGGTAATCTTTTAACTCCCCTAATCCATTTCTTGATCTGTAGAACATAATAGAATGGGTCAACATTGATAGGGTAGGGTTTATTGATAGATTCTATGGTAAAAACACCCTAATCTAAATACTAGAGATCATGGGTATGATCTAGGGTTTGTGAGCATTGTTAGTAATCCACGTAACTAGTGACTATGTATTGATTCCCGTAAGGTATTGATTGTTTGTAGAACAAGAATAAGCTGAACGAATCCGCAAAGGGAAGAACCAAGTTTCTTTGGGTATCAAGCTTGTTTCGAGGTAGGTGATGCTTATGATTCTATGATATATATATATATATATATATTATATATATATATATATATATATAATATATATAGATATATATATATATATATATATATATATATATATTATATATATATATATATATATATATATATATTATATATGAATTTTGCAATATCTATCACACTTGTTGTAAATGAAATACTTGAATGATTATTTTCATGAAATCATGATGTAAATGTATGATCTTGATAATATACTTTTGATTTTGATTGTGGTGTGTATTTGGGAATCTGATTACCGCATTCTGGCAAGCTAATTTGGATCGTGTTTCCACGTTCCGCCACAACTATAGGATTGGCTTGCCACGTTCTGACAAAACTATTAGATTGGGTTGCCACATTTCGGCACAACTATGTGATTAGATTTCCACGTTCCGGCAAAATATGAGATCAGATTGCCACGTTCCGGCAAGCTAACTGTTTGGGTTTGGGTTCCGTGAGAGGACCAATTATGCGTGATAATGTATGTTGATAATATTGTAGATATTTATATATTATGCATGTGATTGTAATGTTATTGACTTACTTATGTTACACTAGTGAGATAACTATGTGATCCTACCGGTACACGGTGCTTGTGTATTGATTATGCACTTGCTGTTATTTTTTTTGAGTATAAGGCATCTTCAGTTGGCTATTAACAGACCTCGCTTATGATATTAAAGATCGTCACATAGAATTTAAGGTTGAGCGAGATATTCTAGGCTACCATGGGATTCTCTTTCGTCTATGTCCACCATTTCCGAACATGGACATTTGCTTTAAATGAGTAGATTAGTTCATCAGTATTTCTTGTTTATACTTGGATCTTTTTTAGATGTTTTGGTACATTGACTTTTAGATTCTATCTTTATCTTCCGTATTGCTATTAGTTAGTTAAAATCATGAAGTGTATGAGAACTTTGGTTTTGTAGTTATTTTGCTTTCCTATGATAAATGCTTTAGTTTTGGATTATTTGATTTAGTTAGATAGTAGTAGTGATTTTCCCACTAGAGTGTTAGTGTGGGTGCCAATTACGATGGTTTGGATCGTTATAAAGTTTGCATTAGAGCCTAGGTTCGTTAATCTCGATGTACCAAAATGAGTCTAAAGTCTCGTGGAATTGTACAGGGACACCTTTACGTTTCTTCGAGAGGCTAAAGGAATCAAGGAAACCTATATATTTTCTCTTATCTCCTTTCGCGTGATAACTTGATTCCAATTGGAATATGTTGATTCGAATTGGTATCTAACGTTCTTCATTATTCTGTCCGTCGATGGTTAACACTATGTTCAATGGCTTCAGACTTGCAACTTATGCCAATGCTTCAACTGAGGAACCTACAGCGAGAGGTCGCGGTCGGGGTACAGGTTGAGATAGTATAGATGTCGTGGAAGAGTAACACCCGCGATAGATGAGGTACCCATTGAGAATGTGCTCGTGAATGAAAAACCTCTTATGTAACATGAAGAGATGGAAGGGAATGATGAATTTGAGGATGTTGAGGAGAATGGTCAAGAGGTAGAGGTACCTCCTGGAAATGCAGGTGTTCATCATTGGACCTAGTGTTGTCTCAACAAATAATGTTTTTGTTGAAGGGGTTGGATGGTCCTGGAATGCTTCTGTTTGTCCAAGCAACTCAAGCTCCCACTAATAAACCTTTTGCCAGCACTGCTCCCAAGACTAGTGAAATTGAAGGTAATGATGCTTTCTTTCGTCCTGTAATGACCCTGGAGCAACCCCAAGTTGCCACACGGCATATTCGACCTCTCGGAGGTCTTATACAAGCCTCTTAGCATTCAGTCATTGCATAAGTATGAAAAGTAGTATGGAATTTAAAACTTTTCACAAATAAAGTCCATAAGGAAACTCTTTTATAAACGTAAGAAAACTAAGTCTCATCATAATCCATCTTAGACACATATCATTATCATAGGGTCACAACCCTTACATTTTAAAGAAACTTATAGTCTAATTCAAAGTCTTTAATACAAGAAAACTAGAAACATAGTCCATGTCCTCAACCATATGAAGACATACCGATCTTGAGAGAAATCTACTTCCCAAGCTTCAATTGTAGGAATCCTCACATGCCACCACGTACACTTGTAGACATAGAGAAACATAAGGAATTAGCACAATTAGTGCACTAAGTATGGTGAACATGCAAAAAGGGACATTTAGTATAAAGACATGCCTTCATGATATTTTTTTAAAAAAACCTTTACTATAGAATTGTAAGAGACAATAGATAATCCCACTTTCACATAAAATGTAAGACCAAATCATTAAATAACTCATTCAACCATTTAGACCCCCTACCTAAAGTTATCCTAAGACCCACCTAGGTAAGACATGAAGAGACCGTTCATACAACCTCTTCAATCACACCTAAGTGTTCCTCAAGAAATCCTAGATAAGAACCTTTCTAACTCAATAATCCTTTACTTAAGTGAACATTATCCATTTAATCAATTAAGGAGACAACTAACAAATATGGGACTTCACATAATGGTCTTGGAAGGCCTAGGGAACTCACTCTAGCATATTCAAAGCCTACTCGTGCCATGTGTACATCCCACATAATGAGAATAGGCATTAACCGATATAGACCATACTATCTAGGTATGGAATCTGGTGTCGTAAAACCCCACACTGTGGAAGGTGTTCTACTTTCCAAGGGTAGAACTAGGATACATCCAATGTAGACACATGGTTTAAGGGATATAAAGGGATTCTTTGTACTCTAATCTCATTCTCAAGTAGAGCTACTACCACAAGCATATCCACTTGGTGCTTTGCCTTTATTCTCATAGAGTACGTTTATTTAAATAATAGCACTTGAGAAGGTACCATCTCTAAGTAATACCAACTCAAAATACTACTACCAATAAGGGGTCCACAAAGGTTGTTGATCAAAGTTCATTAGGATAGCCCATTCATGAAACTGGTACCATGCTAGGTTTATTCGGTTCATTTCTATATTAAATTTCTTTTCATATTCAAGGTTCCATATTAGTCTTTTATATAAGGGTACCTAAACTTCCATTCTTTCTTTCATTCAAGACAAGGGTGCCTAGGCCTACCAAGTCAAGACACAACATTCATCGTATCATTTATTCAATATAATCCAAGTACTAAGTAGGGACAACTAAGTCTACCAACACATGATACAACATTATTTTACAAAGACTCTTCTTAGTCCTTCATTATTATACATCAACCATGAAATAAGAAGAACTTTCAATCATAACATGGAAGCCTCCATATAAGACTATATAAACATCACATGAGTACCTTTCCATTATACTTTCACATACACCATATCATCCTTCACTTTGTACACCCATATAAGCAATGTCATGATAATATTATAATTCACATAATAATGCCGACAAAGCCATGATCATAACATTATACAATTAAACACAGCCACTATAAGTGGACCATACCAATCAATAGCAACTCGACATCAATTATACATTAAATAAATAAATTAGGCAAACTTACACTTTCCAATAGCCACAATCACCATACCTCAAGATCTCCAACAATTCCACACATTAACCGAACTTACGAATTAGAATGACCATAAGACTAGACCACCAATTCATCCATATCAATGATTCAACAAAACCCAATATGAATATAAATACTATAAATTGAACCGGATACAATTCCAACAATGATCTACATGTAATTCAATAGATCGTAATAATCTAAACATGAATTCAACATAATTAGATCATAATCAATATACCCATGTTAGAGCCAAAATTAGGAATTCAAGAAATACATGGGTCCATGGAGTTTTTTATCATGAAATCATCAATTAACATTGAGTATTTTATAAATTATCAATTTAAAAGTTTATAATAAAAGAACACATGCTTAGAATTCGAAATAGAATTTTAGGGTTTTTGAGATCTTTTGAAAAGCCTTTGAAATTGGCTCCTTGAATGAGAGAAAAATCAAGGATGAAATCAAAATATCTTATTAGTAGAAATCCCAAAAAATTTAGATTGAAAAATTGGAGAATTTAACCTTTTTCCTTTGGACTTGAAGGTTCTTCAATTGAGGAATTAATTAGAGAGAGAATTTAGAGAGAAGGGAGAGCATATATATTTATTATTCTAATTGAGGGTTGGAGTTTTTGATTAGGGTAATGGGTTTATAATGAAAAAAAATTAATATATATTACACCCTCAATATACCGAAAATACCCTACATTAATTGGACCTTTTTAAACAAGTAAAACTTAATTTTTGTTTTCGAAATTATCGTCGGGGAACAAGTCCAAGTCACAGAGCTGTTCCCTCAAGATTTTTGAAAATAATTTTTGGGATAGTAAAGTCCGGATATGTCCACAACATGGGCCAAACTTTTCTCCCATGGGGGAGCTAGCCAGCGACACAAACATTCTCCTTGCATGAACAAAAGTTTGCTGCCTTGGGCAGCTTATTGGCCAATGGTTGGGTCCTCCTCAAGAACCCTTAGGTCAGTCCTTGGGGTGTCGCACCTGGACGTTTTAAGCCTAAACATATTAAATCTTCTTGTGGGAGTCCTTATTGTATTCATATCCTACAAATACAAGAGAAGATACTAAAAAAATACACTTTTATCGTCCTATAGCCTCACTAATAAGTGTATAGCGACTCACATCGATAAACAAGACTATACTATAAGTGGCTTGTGAGACTTTGGACCCTAAGACTATCTCCATAACCTGGCTCTGATACTAAGTTTATCACGACCGCGAAGTACCCCAAGAAGTAACATGAAGTACTTGACCTCTCGGAGGTCTTGTACAAGTATCTTAGTTTTCATTCATCACATAGATATGAAAAATAGTGCGGAATTAAAATTTTAACAATAATAAGGAAAACTCTTTTATAAAAAGTAAGGAAACTAAATCTCATTATCACAAGTCATCTAAGACATATCTTATTATCATAGGGTCACGACCCTTACATCGAAAAGAAACTCAAGTCTAAGATCCTCACTTTCTTCCACCTAACTTGTAGAAATAAAGAAGAATATAGAGTTAGTACAAACAATGCACTAAGTATGGAAATATGGAAAAACATACTTCAAATAAGACATTTCAATTGAAATATACTTTTCATGCCATTTTAGTAAAACTTCATGGATCAAGTGTACAACATATTATATTAGTCATCATCACCATACAAGGAAATATTCCCTAATTCTCAACATATAGCCACGTTTATCAAATAATCAATGTATCATTTAGACCCTCTATCCAAAGTTATCCTAAGACCCACCTAGGTAAGACATGAAGATACCGCCCATACAACCTCTTCAATGTACACCTAAGTGATCCTTAAGACTATCAAAGATAACGATAGTTCATCTCAACTCGACAAGTCAACATTCATTACTAGAGGAAAGATTCACACATTTAAGAACTTCATATAAAGACCATCCCTAAGATAACTCCAAGTTAAACTCGTGCAATGTGAAAGTACCATCCCATTCTACTACTCCCACTTACTGCTTCTTATGAACCATCCTAAACTAGGCACATCACATTCAATCGTTTATATATCCTTCATTAACATTATACATAAGACCGACATGCTTAATTAACATCATATTAATCCATTAATTTATTGACATTACAAGGAGACACCAAGACTCCCTCTAAATTTCTACTTGTGCAATGTAGAGATGGCGTCCTATTCCACCACCTTCCCTAAGTACTACACCCTTAAGAAAACCTAGTTCATTTCATTTCATTTGTGGGGGCTAGTTTTAACTGACATAGACCATAAGAGCTTAACATGAAATCCCGGTATTAACCCCTACAAGATGAGGGATCGCCACTTGCTTAAGGTAGGGTCATTCTTTTATCCTTTACATGGAACACCACTAGCTAGTCCTATGGGGGTGCATAGCTAAGGGATAACGAGATTGCTTTTAATTACTACATCTCAACTCATGAAGATTACCCATCTCAAAAGATACATTTGGATATTATATCTCTACTTACGAAGAGTATCCACTCCTTTGTCAAATACTCTCATTGCTAAGCATAAATCCCCACAGAGTTTTAGACATTCATTACATTCATTAGATATAGGTTAAGAGATTGCTACTAAGTAATAAATCTCAGCTCACGGAGAGTACTCATCTCATGAGGTATATTTTGATAGTACATTTCAACTCACGAAGAGTATCTACCCCTTAACTATCATTCATTCATTGGAAAACACTTAGGAATAGTGAGGTTGATACTACATTTCATCTCAAATCACGAACAGTGTCCACCAAAAATCCCCCTTTTTCATTCATTAAAGGTTTATTGATAAAACCTCTCAATCGACTCTCATTTATTGCATTTTCATTATTTTCATTCATTCATTTTGTGTACTTGTGAGAAAGTCTTTTACATAACGACGATCATTCATGACATTGTCTCCTAAACATGATCATACTACATTCATCATAATCCACATCAATGATACTATATTTTCACATCATACTTCAAGTAGTCATGGTATCTTCAAGACACACATTCATAACTTCATTAGACATCTCTATGCATATACATCATAACATTACTTTGCTTCACATCAATTCCATCAATGCCATAATCACAATTCACATGTATCTTCATATTCATTAACAAAACACCGCCACCATAAGTGGACCACACCATTCAAGATCAATTCAAGAAGACTAGAACAAATTAGGTCAACTTACCCTTCATCCAATCCTTGATCACCTTTTCTAAATTCTCCAACAATTAATCATAATAATTTATAATTAGCAGTAGATAAACATAATACAACATAGTATAAACACAATTCTAATAATATTCAATCACATTCATCAAACCCACATCATATGCCAAAATTAGAGAATTAGGATGTTCATGGGTCCGTGGAGGTTTTGATCATAAATTAATCAATTAAAATTGAAAACATCATATTTCATCCATTAAAACCTTCTAATGCAAGGACCCATGCTTAGAATTTGAAATAGGTGATTTTAGTATTTTGAAACCTTCTAAAAAGCCTTTACATTGGTTCCTTGAATGATATAATAATTAAGGATGAAATCCCCATACTTTATTAGTAAAAATCCCACAAAAATTGATGTAGAACCCACTGAAAATCTTCAATCCTAGTTTAAACTTGGGTTCAAGCTTCCATGGAGTCTTGAGAGAGCTTTATTTTGGAAAGGGTTTTTAATGTTTAAAAGTGGAGTCTAAATTTAGGTAAAGGTGTTTAAAGTAACTTATAATACATTAACCGTCTATCACTTAATTAGGAAGTGGGGTGAATTGGGTTGACCGAAAGCCTACAGAAACTTGTAGGTGCCAAACGACGACCACCTTTGACAGGGTATCGACTGGACGATGGACCATCTTGATGGTCCGTTGTTCTTGTGAGAGACTCCCCAAAATAGGGTATAATCTACCACAACTAAGTGTGAAGAGAGACCCCTGTTGACGGGGCATCATTTGATCAAAGGGGCGTCAACTAGGCTTGTTGATTGGGGCTGTTTTGGCATATTCTTGACAAACATTTGGGTCCCTCTCAAGGACTCTTAGGGTGGTCCTTAGGGAGATTTACCCAGTTGTTTTGAACCTAAACATGACCCTATAGATTCTAGGGTCCCTTAAACTCAATTTTGACTCCAAACAACACATCATAACACATAAAACATGTAAAGGCACACTAGCACACACAAGACTAGTTTCCAAACATCTTGGTTATTCTCTGATGTTTGAATTCTAAACTATTTAAAACTGACTTATAAATATATTCTTCATTATTTTAACAAATTAATAACTTATAAAATACATGTGAAGATCTAGCTTGTCTTATTTCATTTTGAGGGTCGTAATAACTCATAAAATACAGATGAAGATCTAGCTTGTCCTATTTCATTTTGATGGTCGTCACACGCATATGTTATAACTGTGGAAAGCTCTGACATATGAGGAGATATTTTCCTTATCCACGTGTGTTAGATTCTGCGCAACAGCAGCCTAAAGCAGTGGTACCGGCGGAAAATGTTCATAATAGTTGAGGGCATCTAGAAGCTGGGAGAGGAGGTAATCAAAGAGACCGTGAAGGTAGAGGAAATGGTAATAGTAATGTAGGAAGATGTAATGTGAAACTAGGAAAGGAGGTGGTTTTCAAGATGGTATGGCTCAATTTTATCCTTTTTCAGGAAAGAATGAGGTAGAGGCATTTGACGTGGTGATCACGAATACTATTCTTGTCTGTGATCAGATGGCTAATGTGTTAAATCTATGTTCTACTGTAACCTATGTATCTGTGTGATTTACCTTTGAGTTTGATATTATATCTGATGTACTCTATACCCCTATCCATGTTTCTATGCCAATTTGAGAGTCAGTCATAGTCACCTAGGTCTACCATGATTGTCATATTTTGTTTATGGATTTTGAAATTTGGGATGATTTGGTAATTTTGGATATTGATGATTTTGATATTATGTTAGGCATGAATTGGTTATCCTCCTATCATCCTGTATGAAATTGTATACTAATTCGGTAACTGTAGAAATTCGAAGAAGGGAAAAATTAGAGTAGGAAAGGGTGTAAAAGTTGAAGCAAGTTAAGATCATATTCTCCCTTCGGGCTTAGAAACTGGTAAGGCAGGGATGTTTAGCTTATTTATCTCATATCAAGGATGTTAAGGTTGAGTCTCTACTCCTGTTCTCTAGGAATTTAGAGAAGTGTTCCCAACTATTGTAGATTTAGTTTTTTTATTCATATGGAACTATATTAGCATCCCATTTTGTTCATTCCATATCGCATAGCTACGGCATAATTAAGAAAGCTTAAGGCTCGAATCCAAGAGCTCCTTCATAAGGGATTTATTTGACCTAGTGCTTCTCCATGGGGTGCCCATTGTTTGTTATGAAAAAAGATGGGAGCATGAAAATGTTTATAGATTACCGACAATTAAATAGGGTCAATATTCAAAACAAGTATTGCTTTTCTCGAATCGATTTTTTTTGACCAATTCCAAGGTGAATCTTTATTCTCAAAAAATGATTTCAGATCTGGTTTTCATCAATTAAAATTTAGGCCAGAAGATGTGCCCAAGACAATATTTAGAACTCACTATGGGCACTATGAATTTTTAGTTATGTCTTTTGGTTTGACTAATGCACCTGCAACTTTTTTGAGTTTGATAAATGGAATGTTCAAGCCATTTCTCGATTCCTTTGTGATAGTTTTCAATGATGATATTTTGGTCTGTTTGAAGAGTGGGGAAGAGCATGCCGACCATCTTTGTATTGTTCTAGGTGTTCTTGGGAAACGAAGATGGTATGCAAAATATTCTAATTGTGACTTCTGGTTGACTTCCGTTACATTTTGGGGGCATGTATTACTATTGAATAAGGGGGGATGGTAAATAGTCAAAAGATTGAGGCGGTTAAAAATTGGGTTCGGCCTAGCTCTATGACGAAAGTTAGGAGCTTTGTGGGGTTCGCTAGCTACTACCGTCGGTTTATGAAGAATTTTCCTTCTATTTCCACTCACCTAAATTGTTTCAGTAAGAAGGATATACTATTTGAATGGACTAGAAAAGTGTAAGGAGAGATTTCAAAATCTCAAGACTCTTTTGACTATCACACCTATCCTTGCATTACCGGTGAAAGGTAAGGATTTTATAGTTTGTGTGATGTTTCTCATTCGGGGTCGGCCATTATGTTAATGCAAGATAAGAATGTGATAGACTATTTGTCGTACCAAGTGAAGGTACATGAGAGAATTTATCCAACCCATGACTTGGAGCTGGCAGCGGTGGTATTTGCTCTTAAGATTTGGCATCATTATCTTTATGGTGTCAAATGTGAAGTGTTTAATGATCATCGTAGTTTTCAACATCTGTTCACTCAAAAAAATCTAAGTTTGATACAGCGAAGATGGATGAAGTTACTCAAGGATTATGATGTGACCATTCAATACCATTTGGGCAAGGCTAATGTGGTGGTAGATGCGTTAAGTAGAAAACGGTAAGTATGGGTAGCTTAGGTTGCTTGAGTGTAACTAAGTGACCTTTAGCCAAGGATATTGAGACCTTAGAGTCAAATTTCATGCATTTAGGCGTCGTTGAAAAAGGTGGGGTGCAAGCTGGCATTGAAGCTAAAGCCACATTCATTGAGGGGATCAAGGCTAAACAATTTAAGGATGAAGATTTGAAAGAACTCAAGTAGAATATGGAGAATGGTAAGGCACAAGAGACCACTCTTGATGTGGATAGTGCACTGATTCTTAAAAGAAGGATTTGTGTTCCTCGAGTTGATGGCTTAATTCAAAAATTATTGGAGGAGTCTCACGTTCACGATATTTTATTCATCAGGGTGTGACTAAGATGTATAGAGATCTAGAACGAATTTATTAGTGGTCGGGCATGAAGAAAGCCAAAACAGAGTTTTTTGCTAAGTGTCAGAATTTCAAACAAGTGAAGTACGAACACCAAAGGCCTAGGATTTACTTCAAACAATGGCAACTTCAAAATGGAAATGGGAAAAAATACCCATGGATTTTGAGGTTTGTCTTCCCAAGACCTTGGGGAAGTTTGATTATATTTGGGTAATGGTCGATATATTGACCAAGTCAGCCCACTTTATTCCGGTAAAGATAGATTATAATGATGAACATTTGTTCAGGTGTATGTGAAGGATATAGAGAGGCTGCATGGAGTGCCCCTTATATCATCTCAGATAATAGTACCCAATTCACTTCAAAGTTTTGGAGGAAATTTCATGATGAATTGGTCACCCAAATCACATTTAGTACAACCTTTCATCCATAGACGTGTGGATAATCCGAAACGACTATCCAATTATTAGAAGAAATGTCGAGAGAATGTGTGATTTATTTTGGAGGGCATTGGGATAAGTTCTTACCTTTGTGAGAATTCTCTTATAATAATATCAAACCCCAGCATTGATATGGCACCATTTGAGGCATTATATGAGAGGGTATGTAGATCGCCTATAGATTTGTTTGAGGATAGAGATGTGAAACCTTTTGGGGTTGACTTAGTGAAAGATGCTCAAGATAAGGTAAGGAGTATTCAAGCAAAACTTTTAGCAGCCTAGAGTAGGAAAAAGAAGTATGCGGATCATAAATTAAGATACACATAGTTTCAAATCGGCGAGAACGTCCTTCTCAAGGTGTCACCCATGAAAGGGGTGATGACAGTTTGTAAGAAGGGTAAGATAAGTCCTAGGTACATTGGTACCTTTGAGGTTCTTGAATGAGTAGGGCTGGTGGCATATAGATTGTCTCTACCCCCTAATTTATCCGGTGTTCATCAAACATTTCACGTGTCTATGTTAAAGAGGTATCATGGAAACAAAGATTATATAATTAAGTGGGACTCAATTATGTTTAATAGAACCTTCAATACGAAGAGGAACCAATTGCCATTCTTGATCGTGGTGTGTGTAAGTTGAGGACCAAGAAGCTACTTGAGAAACCAAGCAGGATATAAAAGACAAGTATCCCCAGTTGTTCGTCGATTCAAGTACTACTTTATTCTTTCCTTAGCATATTTTTCCTTAGTTTTGTCACATAGGGACGAGTGATAATAGATTGGTACTATTAGAATGATCAAGTTTCGTCATTATAAATTGAGTCTAGAAAAACATTTTGTAGTATTTGCATTTTTTCTCAATCTTGTCCAGATTTGGAGAAAATTGGAGTCCTTAATGTTTAGGTAAATCTGGTAGCAATGGAGTGACTTAATTATAAATTTAATTACATGAGGTGTTAGATAACTAGTTAACGAACCAGTACAATTTTACAGAATTGAATTTGAGTGAGGACAACTTTGAGAGTTGATCATAGCTTGAAGGGTATTTTCTGAGCATAATGTAATGGAGGTGTGTTGTATTATTGAACTTTGGAATTATGCGAATGAACTCATTGATTCAATTTGTGCCACTTCAACAGGAATTGTGCCACTTTGGTTGGGTCGCTGTATCGGGGTGGTGACTACTGTGGGGGACGAGATGGCACTTAAAATCGTAGATTTAGAGTGATGGCTCACTCATTAGAAGATGCCGTTGTGAAGAGCACTTATGCCATTGTGGTGTCTCCACTATGACGGGATGAGGATCGATGTTGTAAGATAGGCACAAATTAAGTTATTAATAGAACTCAATGACCTTATTTTGTACTTTTTGACTTTTAGAGCTAATAAATGACCCCATGTGAATCTAACCCATTTTGTTTCATTCTTGAGGCTAAAGGTAAGCTTTTCACTCTACAAATCATTTTTTCTATTCGTAAAACATAATATAATAGGTCAATATTGATAGGGAAGGGTTTCGTGATAGATTTTATGGTGGAAACAACCTTAATCTAGATACTAGAAATCATGGGTATGATCTAGGGTTTTGTGAGCATTGATAGTAATCGGAGTAACTAGTGATTGTGTATTGATTATTATATGTTATTGATTGTTTGTATACCAAGAGTAAGAGGAACGAAACTATAAAGGGAAGAATCAAATTTCTTAGGGTTTTAATCTTGTTTCGAGGTAGGTGATGATTTTAATTCTATAATTGTGTGATGTTTGTTTGTTCTTGAATCATTATGATATTTCTATGTATATGAATGTTTCAATATCGACCACACTTATTGTAAATTAAATAGTTGAATGATGGTTGTCATGAAATAATGATGTACATGTATGATCTTGATGATATACTTGTAATTGCTATTGTGGTGTGTATTCGGGGATCAGATTGCCACATTTCGACAAGCTTATTTGGATTGGGCTGTCACGTTACATTACAACTATTAGATTGGGTTTCCACATTCCGGCACAACTATTTGATCATGTTGCCACGTATTGGCATAACTATGGTATCAAATTGTCATGTTCTAGCAAGCTAACTGTTTGTATTTGGGTTTTGTGAGAGGACCAATGACGTGCGACAATCGTATGTTGACAAGCATGTTGATAATATTGTAGAAGTTGATATATTATTTCATGTGATTATAATGTTGTTGACTTACTTATGTTATAATAGTTGGTTAGCCGTGTGATCCTACCAATACATGGTAATTGTGTACTGATCCTACACTTGCTCGTAATTTTGTTGGGTATAGGGCATCTTCAAGTGGCTATTGAAAGACCTCGCTGAGGAGATTAAATATTGTTTCTTTGAATTCAAAGGTGAGCCAAATCTTTCGGGCTGCCGCGGGATTTTCTTTCGTCTATGTCTATCATTTCCGGGCTTAGACCTTTGCTATAGATTAGTTAATGAGTATATCTTGTGTAGACTTTGATACTTGTTAGATGCTTTGGTACATTGACTTTCAGATTCTAGGTTTATCTTCGGCATTGTTAGTAGTTAAATCAATTGTTGAAGTTTATGAGAACTACAGTTTAGTAGTTATTCTGTTTTTCTATGATAAATGTCTTAGTTATAAATTATTTGCTTTAGTTGGATGGTAGTTGTGGTTGTCCCACCGGAGTGTTACTGTGGGTTCCAATCACAACGGTGTGGGTCGTGACAGCTACCTAGATTCGAATATGCAAGGTAAGGTATAGCTTTCAAAGTACCTGAAACCACTGCACTATAACACCTTGTTTGTGTTAAGGGTGTTCAAAATATGTTATTTAATAAATTTTGTGTACTATGTTACTTGTATATACGAAATTATTTTGTGACAAAGGGTTTCAAATTGAACACCCTCGCAACAAGGTAACTCTGCCCCCGGAATGACGTCATTCAATCTATCATTGGGAAAAATCAAGCTAAGTTACTCAGACTTCACACACATAATAATCATGCAGCACCTGCAGTTAAGCATCAATCAATCTCAATAGAATATAACTCGACACTCATATGATCAAACTTAATGCATAATTGTGAAATCTAAAAATGTTGTGCCTGTAATTAATAAACACAAGTGAAATCATAATTCATTTAAACACTCGGCGACACATATTCATTCTCAATATCACTTATACACATTTTCATATGAGATTAAAGTAAGATTGCTAATATGACAGAATCAGAAGACCAAGACCTATTTTATCAGTACCAGAACTCTAGCCCGTGAACATGGGAATTACCGAAATGGGATTTACCAAAACTTTTTTGAAGTTCCGGCCCGGTCCTATAGCTACCGGTTTGGACCGGTACCGGAACCGGGACAAACGATCATGGTATATTTTTTAAAATAAATTAATAGTTATACTTTATATTATTATATAATATAGATTATTAAATATTAATTTTAATATTATTAAATAAATATATATTATAATTTTATTATTTAATCTTCATTAGAATATTTAATAAACCATTAAATTTTTTATATACGTATTGTATAATAACTTTTATAGTATTATAGTTTACAACAATTACATTTAATTTTAAATTTTTATAAAACTTCAATTTCAAACTTTGAAAAATTAAATATTAAAGGCAATTCTAAAATTTAAATTTTAAAAAATTTAAAGTCTAAACTTTTAGTGTTAAGACTAAATTTTAACTTCGATAAAACGTCAATTGAACTTTTAATGTTAAAATACTTTTAGCTTTATAGTTTAAATTTAATTTATATTTGGATATTAATAAAAGATTTGAAAAACTATATTTATAAAATGAGTTACGTTAAATATACTAAACTATTTTAAAATAAAATCAAGGTGATTAACCGTCTGTTTTATTCAAATAAATAAAATGTACAAATACCGATTCTAGAAAAGAGTACCTAATATACGTATCTACCTCCTGACATGGTTCTGTTTGAACTAGGTGTTGAATATTATACTAATAATTGAATATGTCTGAAATTCTTTTCTTAAACTTTGTATCATTTATTGAAACATTTTTTTGGAACTTGTATTTGTCGTTCTTCCTCCATTGCTTCTACTCCATCATCACTATTATCACCAAGTATTTCATATATTTCATCTTCGATTTGGATACTTAATTGTGGTGGTACATAATATCTTCTTTCGACATTAGCCGATCTGTAAACAACACTTACGTTTCTAAACTATCCTTTGCTAATGAATATCGATGATCAAGAATCATAAATCTCATTGCGCCGAAGGCTTGCTTTAAAGTGAATGATAATGCTTGAATCTCTAGCACATCTCGAACAACCCTAACAAGGTTCGGAAATTGTTGTCCACTATTCTTCCACCATACTAATAATTGAGGTTGTCCTTGATCATTCCTAATCTTTTGTATTGCATGATTCATATATTCATCAAAATCATTATCGGTAGAAGATTAAAGTCCAAGATAATAATCCATTAATTCATCTAAATTATCATTTTTAGGCGTACAAGAAAAAGGTACAACTATTGGAACATTTTTTTCTATGGGTCTATTTGTATGATATAATATCTAGCCTATGTTATTATGCTTCTTTTACAATCTTCAACTCTAGAGTTTCATCCCCTGTAATTTCTAATTTAGCATAATTATTTTCATCCATTCTTTCAACACCTTTAAATATATAATTCGGTTGAATAAAGTAACACTCTATTAGATTTGAGGAATAGGAAAACATATTTTTGAATATTTCAATCATTAAAACTATTACTCTTTAAACTGTTCTTTTCCTTTATATTTTGCAAAATTCAGACGAAATACCACAATTTTTACTAAAACAGAAGAAATACTTGGATAATATTTAGCAGAAATAGCATTTGTTGCTTTATAGAAAACTTTTAAAAAATCAGTAAGTTCTTTTGTATTTTCATTAATTCCGTAGCCAATAGTTGAATTTGGGTCCGTATTATGAGCAATAAACACTAGTTGTATCAGCTCTTGATAAACATAAGCAACTTCAAGCATTTTAAATAAAAAATTACATCTAGTGCTTACTTCTTTTGAAAATTTTCTATATGCGAAATTCCACATTCATTCTAATGATTTTTAAACTAAGTAATTCTAACTTTTATTTGATTGTGAAAAATTGAATTACAAGCAATTCTATTTTTTTTCACAAGAAATTTCAATGTGGGAAATACCATTGTTTACTACCAAATTATATAGATGTGCAACACACCTAATATGAAAAGCATCATATCAATTGGAAAAAGTCTAGGTTTTAGATAATCAATTGTTTTTAAATAATTAGAAGCATTATCAAAAGTTACACTCATTATATTATCACATATTCCATAAAATTGTAAAATACTATCTAATTTTGAGGTTATATAAGAACTATTTTTAGTTATTAAAGATATTTATAACCTAATATTTAGTTTTGCATGTTCTAGTCATGGTCAAATCAAATGAGCAGTAACAATAAAATAATCATTATCATTATCATTACGTTCCATATCAGAAGAGATTTAGATAATCTACCATCAAAATTTACAAATAAATAATGAAGAAAATGGAAGTGTTCTTTTTTATATTTAAAAGTATCAATTTCAATTGTACTTCTTGGAATACCTTCAAACTTTAGGCTACACAATTCTCAAATATAATGAATAAAATCAGGATGTGGAGGAAGAGAAAAAGACAAACCACTAACAGAACTATTTTATCTAATTATCTACTATCTTTTGCTTTACTATATGTGTTGTGTAGGCTTGGGTCAACCGGGTTAGACATATTTAACAAACTTTGAACCGTATAATTAAATATTAAGAAAAACAATCAAGATAAATATTACAAGAAACAATTAAAGTAAATAAACAAATAAACAAATAAAGAGATTATAGTTGGAATGAATGGATCGAACGTCTACATTAAAGTAGACATATAACCAAAAACCAAAATTGAGAGATGCAAATAGAAGTTTGGAATTTACTTGTAAAAAATTATATCAAGTTCGAAGTCCAGCAAATCAATAGCAATAAAGAAAATTCCGAGAGACTCAATACTGAGAGATTTTGTAAGATGTTAATAAAATAGTTTGTGAATTTGTAGTTACATGAAAGAAAATATGTATATCTATAGAGTTAAGAGGTTAAAGAGGAGAAGGGGGTGTTGTTGGGAATGGGGGTGATTTTTAGCTCTTAGTACTCCCCACCCCAATAACTAGTTAGACCCAAACGGCTAGTAGTCGTTACTAATTAAAAACAAAATTAAATTGTCTGTTTGAAATGGATCTGAATCGGGTCACTGAGATTCATTTCGGTACCTGTACCGGTACCCTATGCGACCAACTCCTTATTCGTTCAACCGGTCTTGGATATACCGTTCTCCTAATGTGGTTACTAGTATGTTGAAAATCATCCGTCTTGATGTTACGCCTCACTTGATCCTAGTGCTACCTTATTTTTTCTGACGCCATAAGTGGCTTTGAAATTTGTTATTTTTCCGGATGTGTTGTCAGAAATTGTTTTCTATTTCTACTGTTTTTTGGTGATTCTATTGTGGCTAAGAGGGTGTATAGAAGGTGCCATGTCTCCTTGTTCCATAGTGTTACTCTTGTTTACTTGGTAGAGCTTGATATGCTAGTTTTCCTTCTTTTGATTAAAAAAAAAACTCGTATAGTCCAATTTTATTTTCCGAATGAGCCTGTCTTAGAATAGAAAGGGGGAAATCTTATGCCGAAGGGTCAATTTGTCTCTTGTCTTAAATTTAGAAAAATTGATTGTTAAGGGTTGCATGTACATTTATTTAGGGTGAGAGATGTGGATTTTAAAATCCTACTCTTGAGTCGGTCCCCGTTAACAATGAGTATTTCAAAATTTTCCCACATGATTTACTCGGGATTACTCTCGAAAGGGAAATAAACTTCTGTATTGACCATCTCCAAGATATATAACATATTTCTAATCATCCTCACTAAATGGTTCCAACAAAACTAAAGGAGTAGAAAGAAAAATTAAAAGACTTGTTGAATAATGGTTTTATCCGATCGAGTATCTCCTCGTGGGGTGCTTCAAGTTTATTTGTTATAAATAAAGATGGTTCTCTTCATATGTATATAGAATGTCGTCAGTTGAACAAGGTGACTATTAAGAATAAGTATCCTCTTCCAAGGATAGATGATTTTTTTGACAAACTTCAGGAAGCGAGTTACTTCTATAGGATTGACCTTCCGTTGGGTTCACTAGTTGAGAGTGAAGGAAGATGACATTTTGAAGATGAATTTTTGAAGTATATATGGTCATTATGAGTTTTCAGAAATGTCATTTGGTTTAACTAATTCTCCAATGTCATTTATGGATTTGATGAATGATGTGTTTTGACAGTACCTTGACATGTTTGTGATTGTGTTCGTTGATGATATATTGATCTATTCGAAAAGGGAGGATGATCATATTGATCATTCGAGGATTGTGTTGCAAATTCTCAAGGACCAACAACTGTTTGCAAAGTTTAGCAAGTGTGAGTTTTGGCAGAGGTTCGTATCTTTTCTTTTCCATATTGTTTCAAGTACGGATATTAAGGTAGATCCTAAGAAGACGGATGCTGTCAAGAGTTGTCCTAGACATCTATCCCCTTCAGATATTATAAGTTTCTTGGGCTTAATAACTTAATATAGGAGGTTTATTGAAGAATTTTCTTTGATTGCCTCTCCATTGACCGCGTTGACCCCAAAAAAGGCTAAGTTAATATGGTTTGAAGCTTGTGAGAAGAGTTTTTCAAAATTGAAGGATAGACTTACATCCTCTCCGTTGTTAACTTCACCGAAACGGACTGAATGTTTTGTTGTTTATTGTGACTCCTAGAGAATTGGGGTAGGATGTATGTTTATGTAAAATAAGAAAGTCATTTCCTATGACTCAAGGAAACTTAAGGCTCACAAGAAGAATTATCCTACATATGAACTTGAACTAGCGGTGCTTGTTTTTGCCTTAAAGATTTGGAGGCATTATGTATATGGTGTTCATGTAGATGTGTTTACCGACCATAAAATTTTTCACTATGTGTTTAATCACAAGAATCCAAATCTTTTCCAAAGAAGGTGGCTTGAGTTATTTAAAGATTATGATATGAGTGTGATCTATCACCCCGGTAAGGTATATATGGTGGTTGATGCTCTTAGTCGGTTATCTATGGTAAGTGTTGCTCACATTGAGGAAGATAAAAAAGAGTTAGTTTGGGATGTTCACATATTAGCCTAATTGGGTGTTCTGTTAGTGGAACACACCAAGGGTAGTGTTGTGGTCCATCGTGGTTCAAAATCATCTTTTGTGCCAGATGTAAAAGCCAAGCAAGGTGTTGACCCAAATTTTGTTGAATTGAAGCAAACGGCGCTTAAAAAGTCCTTAAAGGATTTCTACCAAGGGAGGAGATGATGTACTTAATATCAAGGTTGTTTGTCTGTTCCTAATGTTGATGACTTGAGGGAACATATCTTGTCAGAAGCCCATAGTTCTCAGTATTCTATTTATCCAAGAGCTACCAATATGTACCAGAATTTGCGAGAGATCTATTGATGGAACGGTATGAAGAAGGATATTGCGGGATTTGTGGCTAAATGTCCTAACTGTCAACGAGTGAAAGTTGAGCATCAGAAACCAGGGGGTTTATCCCAATACATTGGTGTTCCTACTTGGAAGTGGAAAGATGTGAATATGGACTTTATTTTTTTTACCTCGTACATGGTGACAACGTGTCTCGAGTTGGGTAATAATAGATAAAATAACGAAATTAACTTATTTTATTCCCATCAAGGTATCTTAATTGGTGGAATATTATGCTAAGTTGTACTTACGAGATGGTAAAGTTTTATGGAGTGCCTTTGTTCATCATTTCTGAATATAGTGCCCAATTCACTTCTCAATATTTGATATCTCTTCAAAAAGATCTTGGTACTCGTGTTTGGCTTAGCATGTCATTTCATCCAGAAACCGATGGGAAAACAGAATGCACTATCCAAATATCGGAAGATATGTTGAGGGCTTGTGTGATTGACTTCAAAGGAAATTGGTCATATCCCTAATATGTAGGTCAAATTTTGAGATGTGTTAGTAAGGTTGCTTCTTAACAAAAATAGCCTAATGAATGCATCGGTACATACTGTTTTTCATGTCTCTATGTTGAAGAAATGTGTTGGTGATCCGACATCCATAGTTCCCTTATAAGGTTTTGGGGTTAAGGAGAATCATTCCTACTAACAAGTTCTGGTTGAGATTTTAGACTGGTAATTCAAGAAGTTGAGAAATAAAGAATTTTGTTCCATGGAAGTGTTGTGCACGAATAAGACAGACCGTCATTCAAACCATGGTCCATCGTGCTAGCTGTTTGACGGCAATTATTTATCTAGGGGTAGTTGGGTCTTTTACTACTTAATTTATAATAATACTATGTCATTTTACCCTTCATGAAAACCCCTATATACGTATTTTAACTCCAAACTTTCCCAAATTAAAATCATTCTATCAAATTTACAATGAAGAACAAGTCTTCATCCCAGAGATTTATCTCTTTACAAACCTTGAAGAAGAAGGGTCCGAGTTAGGGTTTTCATGTCAATTCTCCAATTCCTCCATTTAAGTTAAGAAATTCGCATTGAGATATGATATTTTTCATCCACAGATACCTTTTGTTCATGGAGTTTCTAAATTCTCCTATTTTGAAAGTTGAAATTCCCCCATTGAGTTAGGGTTTTCTTCTATGTTATGAGTTCTTTTGATTGATTTACGATCTATGATTCATGGATTGAGTTAATCTTATGTTTTTATGATGATCCCCGAAGAACCCATGTAATTCCCATGTTTTCCCAGTTATGAACATATAATGTATGAAAGAATAGTTTAATGAAATAAAGTAGAATTGATATAATTGCATCAATTTATGGTGAATTTCTATGAACCCATGTCTAACTAATGATATATAGATGTTTTTGATTGAAAGTGGGTTTTGAACTTTGAAAGGTGAATTATGGAATTATCATGTTCTTATGAAATATATGCAAATGTTTTAAGGATGCTTTGAGAGTGAAGTATAAATGATGATGTTGTTAAAAGGATTTCTCATGTTTACATGTAAGCATAAATTGTGAAAGGTTTTCTCACATAATTAGAGTCCTTAAGATTGAATGGTCTTCCAACCTAAAATGAACCAATAAATAAGAAGATATTCTAATCTTGAGCAAGAGGCGATCACTTTTGCTCTCTAAGTAAAAGACAAGAGGCGATTACAGATATCACTCGATGCAATACCCATGTTACTTCATGATCTAAGATGAATAGGTTTAATAACTATTCAATGGAAATTAAGCTTATTAACAAGTGCAAAAGTGATGATTACCCATGTCCCATAACTACGTGTCAATATAGAATTGCTTGGATAGACATTAGCTAGTGGATTGTAACAATCCTAAAAGTGAAATAGCAAAAAACTAGAGCCTCACATGTGTTTTAAGTGTTAATAATTTTTTTCTAAGGTGTGTCACATCCTTTAGCGGTTATTTTAAATAGTTTGATAGTCAAACGTCAAAAAAGGATCAAGATGTTCCGAAACTAGTCTTGTGTGTGCTAGTGTTCCTTTGCATATTTTATGTGTTTTGATGTATCGTTTGGAGTCTAAAAAGAGTTGTGGAGACCCTAGCATATAGATGTTCATTTTTAGGGTCAAAACTTCCAGGTATTGATCCCCAAGGACCACCCTAAGGGTCCTTGAGGAGGACCCAAATGTTTGCCAAGAAATCCTCATTGACGTATGCAAACGACGCACCTTCAACCAAACGACACCCCATCAAAACGGTGTGTGGCTTCAAATTTAGTTGTGGGAACTTAGACCCCATTTTGGGGAGTATCTGACCCAAAAACTGGAGTAGGAGGAAGGTCTGTCGTCCAGTCGATGCCCCATCAATGGGAGCCGTCATTTGACACCTGTAACTTTTCTGCAAAGTCACGGCTAGCCTAGGGGTGAATTGGTAAATTTACCCTAGGTACAAATTAATTCTTATACAGTTATTTTAGGTGTTTTAATGTATTATAAGTTAGTTTAAACACCTATACCCAAATAGAATTCTTTAAGACTCCATGGGAGCTTGAACACAAGTTGAATCTAGGATTGATGATTTTCAGTGGTTTCTCCATCGATTTAGTGAGATTTTATACTAGTATGTATGGTTATTTCATCCTTGATTCTTCTCTCATTCAAGAAGCCAATTCCAAAGGCTTTTCACAGATCTCCAAAAACCTTTAAACTCTATTTTAAATTCTAAGCATGCGTTTTGTTATAAAAAGGTTTAAATTGATGTTTTATTTAGTATTCAATGTTAATTTATGGTTTTATGATAAAAAAAATTCCATGAACCGATGTTTCCTTGATTCCTAATTTTGGCTCTACAGTGAAGGTATTGGTTATGATTTATGGGCTATTGAGTTAAATGTTAAATCATTATGAAATTGTCCATTTTTTGACTTATAGTATTATATATAATATATATATAATAATATATTATATATATATATATATATATATATATATATATTATATATATATATATTATATATAGAATAGATAGATAGATAGATAGATATATTGGGTTTTTTTTGGGATCATTGATAGGATGAATGTCATTATCATAGGTAAAAATCTCTTGTTGTGTGAATTTATTTGAAAGTTTTAGGAATGGTGATTGTGGCTATTGAAGGTGGTGAGTAGACCTTATTCTTTTATTTAATGTATAATTTATATCGAATTGCTATTGATTGGTATAATCCACTCATAGTGGTGGTTTTTAATTATTATAAATGTTATTAACATGGCCTTGTCGGAATTATTATGTGAATTATGGTATAATCATGATATGGCATGAGTGAATGTATAAGGTAAAGGTGATCATGTGGTGTATATATGATCTTTCATGGGTGCTATAATGAAATGATTAAAAGTACTTCCTTTCTAGTTGTTGATATATGATAATTAAGGACTAAGGAGAGTCTTTATAGAATGATGTTGTATATTGTGTTTGTAGAATTAGTTGTCCCTAGTTGGTAGTTGAATGGTATTGAATGAGTGTAAAGATGAAAGTCTAGGATCAGTAGACCTAAAGTAGGAACCCTTCTATGAAAGAATAATTTTTAACCTTGAATACGAAAAGAAGGTTAATAAAGAAGCCTTGAAGGGGTAAACTGAAACGGGGCCTCCTTCTTGAGTGGAATGATAGACTTAGAGGTAGGTTTTGCCGAAGCAACAAGAAACCATATTTAAGGAAGTCACTAGATCTATCCAATGGACCTTGGTTGGAAACCCTAGTGGACCCATCCTTGAAAATGGTATTATGTGTTGGCAGGGCTTAGTGACGTACCTTCTCTAATACTACTCTATGAGAACTAAAGCTAAGCACTAAGTGGATATTCTTAAGGGAGTATGTCTTGTTGAGTATGAGGCTAGATTACAAAGAAACCTTTAAATATCCCGTAAACCATGTTCCTTCATGGGATGTGTCCTAGTTCTACCTTTGGAAAGTATAACATTTTTAACTGTGTGGGGTCTTATGACACCAGATTCCATACCTATCTAGTGTGGTCTATGTCGATTAATGCCTATACTTATCATGTGGGATGTGCATTGTAGTATTGGATAGGTTCTGCAAAGTGTAGGTAGTGGAATGGGACGCTACCTTCACATGGCAAAAGTTGTCCTTGAAGATACTAGAGTGAGCTCCCTAGGTCTTCCATAACCATTATGTGAAGTCCCCTTCTTGTTTAGTCTCTTAAATGGATTTCATGAATAATGCTTGCTTAGTAAAAGTATGTCGAATTAAAAGGTTTCTTATCTAGGGTAGCTTTTAGGATCACTTAGGTGTACTTGAAGAGAGTGTATGGGAGGTATCCTCATGTCTTACTTAAGTGAGTATTAGAGTAACCTTAGGTAGAGGATTTAAAGTGATGAAAAGGCTTACATGTTGGATATCTCTTAAATCTAATTGTTGACTTGTACTATGTCTCTTAAACTCTTATCATGAAAGTTTCTATCAAAATAGCATAAAAGCATATCCTTAAGTAAATGTCCCTTTTTACATGGTTTTCTTGAATGTTCACCATACTTAGTGCATTAATTGTGCTAATTTCTTATGTTTCTCTATGTCTACAAGTATAGGTGGTGGCAAGTTAGGAATTCTAGAAGTTGAAGCTTGGGAAGTAGATTTCTCTCAAGATTGGTGTGTCCTCATATGATTGAGTTCATAGATACTAGTCCTAGTTTTGCTTTTTCTAAAGACCTTGTAATAGACTATAAGTTTATTCTCAAATTGATGAAAGGGTTGTGACACTATGATATTGACTTGTGTCTAAGATGGCTTATGATGAGACTTAGTATCTTTCTTACATTTTATAAAAGAGTTTCATTATTGTCTATATTGGTGAAAAAACGTCATTCCGCAGTGCTTTTAATATTTATTAATTGAATGAATTCCAAGAAGGTTGACAAGACCTTCGAGTGGTAAAGTACGTCGTGTGACTCCTACGTGGTACTCTTGGGTCGTTACAAACTTGGTAACACATCATAAGGTTACAAAGTAGTCTTTAGGATTTAAAGTCTCATAAAGACACGTATAGTAGAGTCTTGTTCATCTATGGTGTGTCGTGACACATCTATGAGCGAGAGGCTATAGGGCGATAGAAGTTTCACTGTCTTCATTACTCTTGTGTTGTTATATAAATTTGAGGTTATAAGTGTCCTTTAATAATCTCTTCTATTGTGTTTATATGATACAAATACAAGTAAGATGCCTTCAAGAAGAGTGGAGGAGGAAGCATTGTATCAGGGAGTTCCTCCCCAAGGTGAACAAGTCCCAAGAGCTAATCAAGGGAATGAGGTTCCAGTGGGTTTTTCGTTTTGTGTTGTTCTTGATAAATTGATGGGTTTTTCCCAAGTTAGGGTGTATGGTGAATATTTGGATTGATGGATTTTGTCTCTTCTATTCTATTCTATTCAAGCTTGAGAGTTAGAACTTTCTACAAGCATATGCATGAATTAGGATTCTTTTGTGAATAATGAGTTTCTTGGTTCCCTTACAACTTTGGAATATTTTCATGAATTTATCTTTATATGGTAAAATGAACTTAAATGATTTTGTCTCTCCTAATGATGTGCATCTATCGTAAATTGCCTAAATGTTGCATGAGTGCACTTATGAGCATGTTTAACAGTGAACTTTTTGGGAAATGTTGCATAGTGTGATTTTATTAAAAATTGACATGATGTACTCAAATATGTTATAGTGGCATGATGATATAGGAGAAGTAAGTTCCTCCTATGTGAGGTGAGAAATGTAGAGTCTTATTACATGATAAGTTGTAGATGTTGTTCCTACTCTTTTGTTGTGTTTTGAATCTTCTGTTATATGGAGTTGATGTTCCTCCAAACTATGTGTGTGTTTTTTTGGATATGGTATGTTTGTGATATGCTAGTCATGAATTTTAGAACCTTGATAGTGTTTGAAGAATGTTTGTGTCATTCGAGGGCGAATGTTTTTCTATGTGGAGGAGTATGTAACAACCCTCAAAGTGAACCAGGATAAACTAGAGCCTCAACATGTGTTTGAAGAGTTAATTACTTGTTTATAAGGTGTGTCGCAACTTGTAGCATTTGTCTTAAATAATTCGGAAGTCAAACGTCAAAGAATGACCAAGACGTTCGGAAACTAGTCTTGTGTGTGCTAGTGTGCCTTTGCATGTTTTATGTGTTTTGATGTGTCACTTGGATTCTAAAAAGAGTTGAGGAGACCCTAGAATCTATATGTTCATGTTTAGGGTCGAAACTTACGGATAAGAGTCCCCAAGGACCACCCTAGGGGTCCTTGAGGAGGACCTAAACGTTTGCCAAGAAGCTGCCAAGACAGCCTTATTAACGGATGCAAACGACGCCCCTTAAACCAATCGACTCCCCATAAAAAGGGGAGACTGGTTCCACTAATATTTGTGACAGCTTATACCCCATTTTTGGGAGTCTCTTACCCAAACAACGGACCAGCAGAACGGTCTGTCGTCCTGACGACGCCCCATCAACGGGAGTCGTTATTTGACACCGACAACTTTTCTGCAGGGTCTAGGCCAGCCTAGGGGTGAATTGGTAGATTTACCCGACGTCCTACTTAAGTCTTAGAATATTATTCAAGGTGTTTCAATGTATTATAAGTTATTTTAAATACTTAGACCTAAATCAGACTCCACTTTTCAAGATAAAAACCTCTCTCCCAAATAGAATTCTTTCAAGACTCACTGGTAGCTTGAAGCCAAGTTGAAGCTAGGATTGAAGATTTTCAGTAGTTTCTCCATCAATTTGGTGCGATTTCTACTAGTATGTTATGGTGATTTCATCCTTGAGTCTTGTCTCATTCAAAGAGCTAATTCCAAAGGTTTTTCAAAGATCTCCAAAAACCTTCAAATTTTATTTTGAATTCTAAGAATGGGTTCTTCCATAAGAAGGTTTAGATTTATGTTTTATGAAGTATTCAATGTTAATTGATGGTTTTATGACAAAAAATTCCATGAACCTATGTATTCCTTGAATTCCTAATTTTTGCTCTAAAGTGAAGGTATTGATTATGATCTAATTGTGTTGAATTCATGTTTTCATTGTTATGGTCTATTGAATTATATGTTGATCATTGTTGGAACTGTTCATAGTTTGTCGTATAGTTTCGATATCTACATTGGGTTTTTGTTGGATCGTTGATATGGATGAATTGTTGGCCTAGTCTTATGGACATTTTCATTGGTAAGATCTTTTATTGTGTGAATTATTAGAAAGGCTAAGGAATGATCAGTGTGGCTATTGGAAGTTTGTGAGTTGACCTAATTCCTTTATTTAATGTATAATTGATATAGAATTGCTATTTATTTGTATGGTCCACTTATGGTGGCGGTGTGTAATTGCTATTAATGTTATGAACATGATATTGTCGGCATTATTATGTGAATTATGGCATTAACATGATATGGTATGAGTGAATGTATAAGGTGAAGGTGCTCATGTGATGTTTGTGTGATCTTGTGCGGGTGATATAATGGCATTATTGAATGTACGTCCTCTTTAGTTTTTGATATATGATAATGAAGGACTAGGAGAGTCTTTATAGAATGATGGTGTATCTTTTATTGGTAGACTTAGTTGTTCCTACTTGGTACTTGAATGGTATTGAATGAGTGTATCGATGAAAGGCTAGGACCGGTAGACCTAAAGTAGGTACCCTACTATGAACGACTAATGTGCAACCTTGAATATAAAAAGAAGGTTAATAGAGAATCCTTGAAGGGTTAAACCTAAATGGTGCCTCCTTATAGAGTGGAATTATGGACATAGAGGTAGGTTGGCCGAAACGGCATGAAACCATCTTTAAGGAAGTCATAAGAGCTATCAAATGGCTCATGGTTGGTAGCCCTAGTGGACTCACCCTTGGAAATGACATTATGAGTTGGTAAGGTTTTTTATATAAAAATAATATTTAGACTGGTTTAAAGAATCGCCACTTCATTTTTAAAGAAAAATCAAGAAAACTTTTTTTTTTCAAAAGATCAAAACAGTATATCAATTGAAAAAGATAAAAAGGGGTACGAGGTTCATATTAATATTCTAGGAAGGTTTTTAAAGTATCTAGAACATACTCTAACAAGCGGTTATCCAATTACTAACTATTTGGCTAATGTTTTAAAAGATAAGCATGTTGTTTAAGAGAAAGTAAAAAAAAATATTTACTTGATTTTAAATAGTTAATTCAAAATGGCTATCTTTTGGGGCGTTAATTAGGAAAACCTTAAAATTAAATAAACAAACTAGCATGCAAAATCAGAAAATAATAAAAGAGGGAAGACGTGGCCCAAATTCGGTTTCTGCCCGCCTGGGCCGGTACTTGGGCCTATTTTCATTTTGGACCTTTCACCCAATTCTTTTAACCTTTTGTACTCATCCTAGACTAACAACATATAGTAATTAAATAAAAGGAATTAGGCCCAACTACAAAATACAAAACATAATTTTATTTTTTTTTTTTTTTGGGGGGGGGGGGGTAGGCCCATTTTCGTATACACTAGGTTCATACTAGTTTATACAATCTCGCATATTTGCTTCAATTCCTGTTCGTCAATTTTTTGGGATTTTTTCATTAATTTCATTGGTTGGACAACTCGGAGGGACGTGATATAAGTATTTATGGCTCTCTCAAAATGCAAGGAAAGGAAATAGGAGTTTATGGTGAACTCGAACAGATTTCCACATGCAAACATAGACAAATAAGCATGTAAGTAAATGACTTGCTATAAAGGATAATGAGACAAGGCAGAATACATAACATAATAGAGAACTATCAACATCAACTTACTACTACATAACCCGTCTATTCTAACAAGTCAAATGAAACAATCCAATTTCATATAATGAATAAACTTGAAGCCTGGACAATGTAATAACTCAAACAAAATCAAATTTCACACTCTCAATTAAATACCATTACAGTAATCACATAAAAATCACCGCTCTAGAATCCTTAGCATGAAATAAGCATGAACAAGAAATAAGATAAAGACCTCAATGCAAATAAGAGTTGAGTAAAATGTAGCATGATTAAATCAATTGTTTCCTACATTAACACTTATCAAAGCAATACCAAAATAATAATTTCCAAACTGACTAAAATCTAAACAAATTAAACTAATCAAACTCGATTATAAAACTGAAAATTTAATACAATGGACAACATTTCAGACGTTCAAACAAAGGTATGATGTCTAAGGGCACACTGCTAACTTAAGCCAAAGAAAAACAAAAAAGAAATGAATAAAAATCTAAACTCACATTAAGCTATAGAGAATCACAAGATAAAAGGATACCTTATATCATGAAATAGTTATATGAAAAATGACTAAATTAATGACAAAAAAATTCTAGATTTTGGACAGCCTAATAGCATTAAACATGTCACATCCAGGAGCACCCCCCCCCCAAACGTAACTGGCGTCGGCGTCCTCAGAGAGGACTATACCATCCTCTTAGCATTCGTCATTACATTCATAGGTTAAAAATTGCGGAAAATTAAAACTTTTCATGAACATCTACTTCATGAGGTCTACTTAGACCACTCGCTTACACATAATATATTCATTGAGATTTTACTTAGACTCCTCGTATAAGAAGATTACATATCTTCTACTTTTATGCCACTTATATATATAAAGTACACAATATAATATTAATAGGGATGTCTCATATTAAACCATCTAAACGGAATAGAACAATATCGGCATACCCATTACACAAACGTATAAATGCCACTTAGGGCTTACAACAATATCTTGAAAAAACAAGAGTGAAATGATTGTCATTAGGTTATAACAATGTAACATAGGTTGAGTGAGAGAAAGACATAGGTAGAGTGAGTGAAAGACACCATCCTCAGAACTTGAGGACATACCCACATTTGGAGAAATGATTTAAGTCATCCTTGCAAAGTGGTCAAGAACCCTTCAACGAACGGAACCTAAAGTATTTGGGAAAAGGTAGAAATAGGGGTTAGCACATCTGTGTACTAAGTATTGAAACATATGCTATGAAGGGACATTTGATAAAATAGTGTTAAGTTACTTTGAAAAGCCTTATGCACAAACGAAAAACACATATAAGAAAATAATCATACATTCTGTATAGTACAAGCACATTCAACACAAGACCAACCTACTCAAGTTAAGCCAAGTGAACATGTATATAGCATAATAGTATTTATAGCGTATGTAACTCTAACATCATGTCATACCACAATGCATGTTCATGAATTCATAATATTACAACATAAGTACAACCCTTATCCATAACCCTTCACCAAGTCTACTAGTGCAATGGTCAAGTGAAGCCCCATAACCTCACTCAACCAAGCAAACTAACCAAAGGATCACGAATAATATCCAACTTCACATATCATATAATTATAAGTATTCATCCTCACATTTATCAATATAGACCATTTAGATGAAGAATCAACATAATCATAACATTTATCTCATAATAGCATAAAACATAAGAATCACTTTCTAGGATTTCCCTCAAGGACAACTAGTTTAATGTATGTGGGAGTTGGGTTAGTTTAATTAGGCTTAGGTCTTTATATAAGTCCTTTAACTAACTTAATTAGACCTCCATTAACCCATAATTAACCAAATACGCCACTAACTAATTAAATGTAATTATAAAACTTAACATGGAAAATCTCAGGCCTGACCTACGAGACCCCGACCTACGGGTCGTAGGTCAGTCGACTGTGCCTTGGACCAACTGTCCTGCAGAATTGCCGTTTTGGTCAGAGAGTTGCCAAAATGTCCTTTTAGTAAAATGGTTAAGAGACCAATGAACGGAGGAAATCAACACCTCTTCGATTGGTCCATGCCTCATCCCTTGCAACCGTCGATGGCTACTGTCCCATGACAGCTTCTTGGCTAAAATGATAGGGTCCTCCTCAAGGAACCTTAGGGTGGTCATTGGGGAGTAGTACCCGGACGTTTTGACCCAAAACCAATTCTAATAAACGATAGACACCTTTCCATCAAATTTCATAAATTCCAGACTCTTAAAACCTCATAAAATAGGCTAAGGCACTAGCACCTTCTGCAATAGTCTCGGGACGTCATGGACGTTTCTTGACTTTTTTACTCTAAAACTTTCCTAAATGACTTTTATAAAATATTATTGGCCTTAAAATAGTGTTAAAAACCTTATACACTCATGTGAGGCTCTAGCAAAGGTTTTTAACTTTCGGAGTGTTACCTTATCCCCGCGTAGGAACATTCATCTTCGAATGACACAAAAAATCTTTTGAAGGGAAAGGATAGACTCAATACTAGAAGCCTAAACAACAACATACAAAAATCAATTTGATTTACAACTCAAATATATAGAACTATATGGCATTTACATAAACTAACTTAAAACATCAATTGCACCACATAAGAGCTGAAAAAACATAACATAAGAATTACCTCTTCAACAACAACACAAGCTCAACACAACATATCGAGTCACTTATACTAAAGTTCAAACTATTAACATGCTCAATGTCATTTCATCAAGGCAAAAACATACCAAGTACACCATAAGTACAAAGCAAGCAAAAGAGCATTTTTCCATGAAACTTCATAATAGCAAAAACCTTTTGTCATAAATATGCACATCTTTGTAAAACATGTAAATTTCAATTTGTTCATTATATTCATTATTAGTAGGAACAACTAACCTTATTCTACAAAGATATGAGGGTAATGGGACTTCATGTCGGCCTCAGCCTCCCAAGTTGCTCCCTCAATAAGGCGGTTCTTCCATAACACCTTTATGGAGAACCTCTTTGTTCTTCAACTTCTACATTTGTCTATCAAGGATTACAACCAGAACTTCCTCATAGGAAAGGTTCTCTTCTACACCTAGACCCTTTATAGGAAGAATGGACTCGGGATCACCAATGCACTTTTTAAGCATGGATACATGGAACACTGGATTAACCAAAGCCAATTCACTAGGTAATCTCAACTCTCCTGCAAATTTACCAACCCTTTGCAAAATTTAATAGGGACCCACATAACGGGGACTCAACTTTCCTTTCTTTTCAAATCTAACCACTCTTTTCATGGGTGAAATTTTTAGATACACATTATCACCTTCTTCAAATTCTAGATCCCTTCCCCTATGGTTGGCATAACACTTTTTACGGGTATAGGATGTTTTCAACTGGTTCCTTATCATTTGAAATTTCTCCAAAGTCTTATAGATCAATTCAGGACCCAAGATTAAAGACTCGCCCACTTCAAACCTTCCAATTGGAGATGTACATCTCACCATTGAAGGCCTCAAAGGAGCCATAGATATAGTCCAATTCACTAGGTAATCTCAACTCTCCTGCAAATTTACCAACCCTTTGCAAAATTTAATAGGGACCCACATATAACGGGGACTCAACTTTCCTTTCTTTTCAAATCTAACCACTCTTTTTCATGGTGAATTTTTAGATACACATTATCACCTTCTTCAAATTCTAGATCCCTTCCCTATTGGTTCATAACCTTTTTTACGGGTATAGGATTTTTCAACTGGTTCCTTATCATTTGAAATTTCTCCAAAGTCTTATAGATCAATCAGGACCCAGATTAAAGACTCGCCCACTTCAAACCTTCCAATTGGAGATGTACATCTCTACCATTGAAGGCCTCAAAAGGAGCCATAGATATAGTTGAATGGTAACTATTGTTATAAGAGAACTCAACAAAAGGCAAGTGTTTATCCCAATTTCCCTTGAAATCAATTATACAAGCTCTAAGAATATCATCAAGGTTTGAATAGTACGCTCTGCTTAACCATCCATTTTGGGATGAAAAGCAGTGCTTAACTTCACCTTTGTACCCAACCAATTTTGGAATGACCTCCAAAACCTAGATGTGAATTGGGCACCCCTATCCGATATGATGGATAACGGAAAACCATGGTGACACATAATCTCATCTATGAAGATCCTTGCATAATCCTCCGTCGAGTAAGTGGACTTGACGGTAATAAAATGAGCGGATTTGGTCAACCTACCACAACCAACCATATAGATTCATGTTGCCTTTGTGTTCGAGGTAAACCTACCACGAAGTCCATATTAATGTCTTTCCACTTCCAAGTGGGAAGTTTTTTTCTTAAAGTAAACCACTTGGCTTTTGGTACTCGGCTTTCACTTGTTGGTAATTTGGACATTTTGCAATATATTCCTCTATGTTTCTTTTCAAGACTTCCCACCAAAACACTTCTCTAAGGTCATCATACATCTCTGTAGAACCCGGATGAATGGAATAAAGGGAACCATGAGCTTCCTTAAGAATCTGGTTTCTCAAATCATCAACATTGGGCACACACAACCTTCTTTGATTCCTCAAGAAACCATCCCCCCCTAAGGAGAATGATTCATTAAGCTTACCAAGAACCAATTCCTGCAACTCCATTAATGATTGATCAAGGTGTTGCTTAGACTTCACCTTAACCACCAAAGATGATTTGGAGTTATGATGGACCATAAAACCACCACTTGGAGAATCTCCCAATCTAACACCCAAATGAGCCAAACTATGAACATGTTCACTAGGTCTTTCTTGGCTTCTTCTACATGATACACACTACCCATAGTCATACAATTTAGAGCATCTTCAACCACATTGTCTTCGTCGGGGTGGTAAAGAACACTCATGTCGTAATATTTCAGTAATTCCAACCTCCTTCTTTGTCGGAGATTTAACTTCTTTTGAGTAAACATATATTGAAGACTCTTGTGGTTGGTATACATACCAACATAAACACCATACAAATGATGCCACCATATTTTCAAGGCAAATACCACGGCCCCAAACTTAAGATTCATGAGTTGGATAATTCTTCTTATGCACCTTAAGTTGTCTAGAAGCATAAGCTACTACTTTCCCAGGTTGCATAAGTACACACCCTAAGACTACTCAGGAAACATCACAATACACAATGAAGCCCTTGGTACCCTCCGGTAAAGGTCAACATCAGAGAAGAAGTAAGCCTATCCACGCCTGCAACCACTCAAATTTCACACTCTTTTGGGTCAAAGTAGTCAAGGGACAAGCAATGGATGGAAAACCATCCATAAACCTCCTATAATATCCCGCTAGACTAAAAAAACTTCTAACAGAAAAGGGCTCAAAACTCCCTCAAAGTATTGAAAATGGTACAAAATTACCCTCCATCCACTTATTGGCTCCAAAATACCCTTCCCACCCACCTATTGGATCCAAAATACCCTTATCATGAAGCATAGCCTAATGGCATTCTTCTACAATGTCGTAAGACACTCCCGTAAGAAAACGACTCATCTCATCCCTTGGGTTTGACACCAAGAATGAAGCATACTTGGACAATTATTAAATTTCAAGGAGCAGTAAAGTACACTCATATCTCCTTGACAAAGGTTGATGAATCCATTCACCTTAGGGTCCCTCAACTCTCTAGGAAAGAACCTATCAAGGAAATCCCTCTTGAAGATCTCCCAATTCACCGGACCACCTCTTAGTGCCTTATTATCTCTTCATTGTGCATACCAAGTTTGGGCCACATCTTTGAGTTGATAGGCCACCAACTTAGCCTTTTTAATTGAGGTCACACCCATAGCATAGAGAATCTTATAGAACTCATCGAGGAAATCTTGAAGGTCCTCATCCGACCATGACCCCAAAAACATATGTGGATTCATTTTAGTAAAGTCTCTCAAACAAGAGACCATAGTGTTAGAATGTTGAGTCACTCGAGGTCCAACCTCCCTATTTCCTTGGGCCGTCATAGCTTGGATTCTGAAGTGAAGGCGTTAGCTTGAGAGGTCATGGCTTGGGAAAATTTAGAAAAACTGCCCTTATCTCTCCATCGGTCATTGGTGGAGGAAATACCAGAACTTGATCACCCATAGCAACTTCTTCAACTGGAGGCACTTGGTTGTCTTGTGGAGGCACTTGTTTGTCATGATCCCCCCACATTAGCCATCTCTTTCTCTATCCTTCTAGAAACTACTCTTCAAGTATTCATACATATAACTACGATACTAGGTTTAGGTGAAAGCACATACTAAGACTCTAGAGGCACTACATAGGTTTTCATGAAGATGAGAGTTTCCTAAGCATCACATTGTCTCTTATTCATAAGTGTGGCGAGATTCACAATTATGAATGAGAATCTACATAGATGTGGTTTAATGAGACATCAATTTTGAGGATATTCAACTTCATGCTCTAATACATAGTTTGTCACATTCAGGGAGCACCATACAAATGTAATTGGTGTCATCGTCCTCAAAGAGGACTAATACTAGCCTCTTAGAATTCATCATTACATTCGTAGGTTAAAAAGATTGGAAAGTTAAAACTTTTCATAAACATCTTCTTCATGAGGTTTACTTAGACCTCTCCCTTACGTATAATATATTTATAGCGAGTTTACTTAGGCTCCTCATATAAGAAGATTTTATAGTCTTATACTATTGCCACTTATATAAATAAAGTACACAATATAGTCTTGATAGGTATGTCTCATATTAAACCATATAAAAGGAATAAAACAATATGAGCATAGCCCCTACACAAACATATAAATGCCACTTGGGGCTTACAACAATATCTTGAAACAACAAGACTGAAATGATTGTCTTTAGACTATAACAACTTAACATAAGTAGAGTGAGAGAAAGGTATCATACTCAAAACTTCATGACATACCCACACTTATATAAATGATCCAAGCCTTCCTTGCAAAGTGGTCACGAACCCTTCAACGACCGGAACCTAAAATATTTGGAAAAAGGGAGAAATAGGGGTTAGCACATCACGTGTACTAAGTATGAAAAAATATGCTATAAGGGGACATTTGATAAAATCATGTTAAGTAACTTTGAATAGCCTTATGCACAAACCAAAAACACATATAAGAAAATAATCATATATTCCTTATAGTACAAGCACATTCAACACAATACCAACCCAGTCAAGTTAAGCCAAGTCAACATGTATATAGCATAATAGATTTCATACAAAGCATGCTCATGAATCCATAACATTACAACATAACTAAAACCCTTATCCATAAAACCCTTCACAAAGTCTACTAGTGCAATGGTAAAGTGAAGCCCCATAACCTCACTCAACCAAGCAAAATAACCATAGGATCATAAATAATGTCCAACTTCACATACCATATCATTATAAGTATTCATCCTCACATTTAGAAATATATACCATTAACCCGAAGAATCAACATAAGAATAACATTTATCTCATAATAGCATAAAACATAAGAATCACTTCCTAGGATCCCCCTCAAGGCCAACTAGTGCAATGTATAGGTAGAGTCCCATACGCCTACCTAGACTAAGTCAAACCCCTTAAATCCTCCTAGTTAGAATTCACTTTATTACCTCATTTTAGTTTTGGGAACATCTTGCGTCATAGTTTCAAATCTCATGAGTACAATAGTGATCCTACCTTCCCTATGTGGGAAGGGACACTCCTCACTACTAGTTCACACGGTGCTAAACTATAGTCCCTGTTGAAATGTCTTTATTTAACAATCATAACTTAGTTTAGGTTATAGGAGAGTATCTTTTTATATAGTCATAGTCATTATCTCAATAGGAATTGCATGAGAACACCTTTTAATACAACCGTTCACATTTGATATTAGCATATTAATATATACATAACATAATAAGGCATATAGGCACTTCAAAACTAACCTTATATCATTTTATCTTAAGCATAATATCACAATCGTATAATTAAGAAATCTCAATTTCATCATCATACTAAACCTACTTAATCAAATCACAAGATAACTTCAATTGAACTTCATCACAAAGTACAAACCATCATAATTGAAGTAAAAGGTTTAAGATATCAAGACTTACCCAATCTCCTTAAAAAGCCATCACCTTTGTCTAACCATTAACCAACCAATTTAATCCAATAATAGGCGTAATAACATCACTTAATATTAACTAACACAATAATGAAGTCAATTGCATCACTACCACTCAATTCAACACTAGTTCATAACCTAGGGTTAGAGACTTGGGTCAAATTCATTATATATCTACCTACTAGGTTAAATCATCAAGAAATAGCATAATTTAATTATACTATATCATAATCAAACCATAATAACCATAAGAAACCATAGACAATACAACTTAAAATATCAAATTCATATTAACAAGAAACCCATATGAAATCATCTTTTTGAAAATCAATTTTGTAAAAAACCTTTGGGGAAAGGAATCCTAAAGGTGAAGAGTTCCCATACCTTTGTATTTGTTGAATATTGATGGAGGAAAGCAACCTTATTTCTTCCCTAAAGACCATGACCTAGCCCTTCAATGGAGTTCTTCTTTGGGAGAGAAAAAGTAGAGAGAAGAAGAGCAATTGGGGTTTCGGAATTTGTGAGGGTTGGGTTAGTTTAATTAGGCTTAGGTATTTATATAAGTACTTTAGATAACATAATTATACCTCCCTTAACCCCTAATTAACCAACTAGACCACTAACTAATTAAATGAAATTATAAACTTAACAGTGAAAATCTAAGGCCTGACCTACGAGACCCTGACCTATGGGTCGTAGGCCCAGTCGACGGTGACTTGGACAAACCGTCCTTCACAACCATAATTTTGGTCAGAGAGTTTCCAAAATGTCATTTAGGAAAATGGTTAACTGACCATCGATGAAGGCAACCAACGCCCCGTCGATTAGACCATGCCTCATCGCCTGCAACCGTTGAAGTCCTCTTAAAGGACCATTAGGGTAGTCCTTAGGAATTCGTACATGGAAATTTTGACACCAAACCAATTCTAATACATGATAGACACCTTTCCATCAAATTTCATAAATTTTTTACTCTTAAACCCTTGTGAAATAAGATAAAACACACTACACCTGTTGCATTAGTCTCTAGACGTCATGGACGTTCCTTGGCGTTTTGACTCTAAAACTTCCTAAATGACTTCTATACATTATTATTGACCTTAAAATAGTTTTACAAACCTTAGAAACAAAACTTGGATATGCTTAGAAATAAAAGATTACAAATGTATTCTCGACTACATTCTAAAATTTAAAACAACGAATAACAAATAAAATAGAGAGAGAGCAAGAGAATTCCCTTTTCTCAAAATATATTGGATATACACCGATTTGTAAGCATAATGGTCAGCAACACAGTTTAGAAATTCAAAAAACAAAACAGAGAGAAAATAGGGACTACATCAACAAAAGATAGCTAAAACGACAAACAACTTTCATACTAGCTAGTTTATAATTCTACCCATATATTTGAAAATAAAAGCTCCATTAATTACAGCCAAACTAGAAGAAGGAAACAAATTTTGGATATAAAAATAGAAAGACGAAGCAAATTGTTAACCAAAACATTCTAGGCATAAATCACATACATAGACACATTCCACGCTTCAGTTAACTAGAACACCAACTAGTGATAGAAAAATCCTTTATCAGACATCAGCAGTAAAACCAAAGAGAACTAAACCATTAGAATGAACAAAAGGAGGGTCAACAGAGACCTTCATCTCATAAACAAACAACAACCAAAATGAGTTATGATCAAGAGAAGTTACATTTCTTGGGGCAGCGATCCGGACGAAACGAGTTGAGATTTCCAACACCAAACTCAAAATATTGAAATAAAAACGTACACCACAAAAGAGAACTTGAAAATCCCAATGATACCGAAACTATCTTCTCAAATCCTAATTTAATTTTTTTTTATCTATGTTTGACGAATTTCAGTTTTTCTCCTACCTACTTTTGCTCACAACTTTTCTCCAACCTTTTCTAACTCTAATTTTCCCAATCTTTTTTTTGTCAATCTCTCCAGCAGAGAATATGAGGGGCTGTTTAGGAGAAGAACTAGGTTTCAATTATGAGGAAATCGGGTGAGGAATGGGCAAATTCGAAATTTGAATTTTTTTAATTCCCTCAAGGAAAAGGTCGAAGAACTGTAAATCGTACCATTCTCAACGTAATGAGAATGGTATCTGTTTGATTTTCAGCAAAGGATGAAGGAGCAACTCGAATTAGACACCTGGATCCTTAAATATTCTAGTACGACATGAACATGCACGAGGAGGGAGGGAGAAGGATGGACATGCGAGGTGAGTGGGATGCTGGGCTCGCTCGTGATTCTGGGCTGGATTGGAATCGTTGGTTCGAATTGGATTTCTTGTTTTTTTCTCGTTCGAGTTTGCATGAAAAAAGTAGAAGAAGAAGAACGCGTACATCATTCTGGTTTCTGTATTGTACGGTATATTGTTGATGTATTTTGTTGGACTGTGTGTGGGTTGGGTATTATTGGGTTTGGCTGAATGTTATGAAGTTGAATATTTTTAATTGGAGAAGTAGGCAGCTAGAAAATTAAGAAAAGGGCCAACACTTTGTCTCTAAATGGGTTAGATCTTGGAGTTTATTCGATAGCCAAATTTAGTTATATTGATAAATCAGATAAAACTTAAATAAGACAAATTGATTTAATTAATTAACAACCTTCTTTATCTTAACAAAATAAATAATTAACTTATATGTAACTAATTAATTCAAAAATATAAACTAACAAATAATTAAACTAATAAACAAAATATTTAATTAAACAAAAAGTTTTTGAGATAATTTCAAATATTTATAAAATATACTAATTATTTTACAAAAATTATATAGACGTACATATTATGTTAAAATTATAAAAAAGTGACAAAACTATTTAAAATAACTTGAAAACATTTTGAATTTTATAAACTCAATTATTTCAAATCGTTTGAAATTTAAGAAGCTCGATGATTAATATGCATTGTGGAGGTCCAAAATTGGGTGTTAACAAGGCTTAGTGATGGTACCTTCCCTAATACAGCTATGTGAACGAAATTACTCTATGAGAACTAAGGCAAAACACAGGGTGGATATACTTAAGGGAGTAGCTCTAGTTGAGTATGAGGCTAGAGTACAAAGAAACCTTCAATTATCCCTTGAACCATGTGCCTACATGGGATGTGCCCTAGTTTTACCATTGGCAAGTAGAACACCTTCTACGGTGTGGGGTCTCATAACACCGGATTCCATACCTATCTAGTGTGTTCTATGTCGGTTAATGCCTATTCTCATCATGTGGGATGTGCATTTTAGTATTGGATAGGTTCTACAAAGTGTAGGTAATGAAATGGAACGTTATCTACACATAGCATGAGTAGGACTTGAAGATGCTAGAGTGAGTTCCCTAGGTCTTCCAAGACCATTATGTGAAGTACCCTACTTGTTTACTTGTCTCTTAAATGGCCTTAACGAATAATGCTTGCTTCGTAAAAGTATGTTGAATAGAAGGGTTCTTATCTAGGTAGCTATGAGGATAACATAGGTGTGCTTGAAGAGGATAACTTAGGTGTGCTTGAAGAGGGTGTATCGGCTCTCTTCATGACTAACATAAGTGAGTCTTAGATTAACCTTAGGTATAAGGTGTAAATTTATTGAAAAGCCTTACATGTTGAATATCTCTTATATGATATTGTTGACTTGTACTATGTCTCTTAAACTCTTATGAATAAGGTTTCTATCAAAATAGCATGAAAGCATATCTTTAAGTAAATGTCCCTTTTTGAATAGTTTTCTTACATGTTAACCATACTTAGTGCATTAATTGTGCTAATTCCATATGTTTCTCTATCTCTACAAGCGTAGGTGGTGGCAAGTGAGGATTTCTAGAAGTTGAAGGTTGGGAAGTAAATTTCTCTCAAGATTGGTATGTCCTCATATGATCGAGGGCATGGATCTAATCCTAGTTTTCCTTTTTCTAAATACCTTGTAATATACTATAAGTTTCTTTTCAAATTGATGAAAGGGTTGTGACCCTATGATATTGACTTGTGTGGAAAATAGCTTATGATGAGACTTAGTTTCTTTCTTACGTTTTATAAAAGAGTTTCCTTATTGTCTATATTGGTGAGAAGTTTTAATTCCGCACTACTTTTCATATCTATTAGGTGAATGAATGCTAAGAGGCTTGTACAAGACCTCCGAGAGGTCAAGTACGTCGTGTGATACCTAAGGGATACTCTTGGGTCATTACATGGATCCACAAAGTTAGAAGTTCATCGTCATTATCGGGTCAAGTAGGTTATTCCTCTTTTGTGGGGGATACAAACCATATTTCACGTTGCATGGTCTTATATGTCGGTTAATTCTACTTCCCACAAACAAGTAAAGTAATGATAAACCAAGGTTACTTCAAAAAGTATCGTAATTATCTTTGAAGATGTTATTCATTAGCATTGATCATGTTTTACGACTTATGCTTTCCAACTCTTAGTTTCATGTTGTAGCTTGATAATTGCATGCTCATAAAAACGTCTATTTAAGCATGATTAAAATATTTATATGCATGTCATCAGACCTATAAACAAAAGAAGAGAAATAAATGATAGTTAAGCATACTTCTTCAAGATATATGGGTAATCAAAATGAGTTCCTTTCACCCTTGTGGCTTAAAGACAACCTTCAAAATTAATTTCTGTTGAACTTCTAAACAAGGTTACTACCCGAATTGGAGAGGCCTCAATTTTAAAGTATCCATTTATAGTTTCTCATTCAGTATCCGTGATTATTTGTGATGTCTTAAGTTTTTTAAAAGCCCATGCAGGAAGAGTGAATTCTACTATTCTTTGATCAAATTGCATGTTTTCAAGTAGAAATTTGGCATGTTTAGATAACATGATCTCTAATATGATGAAATTCCATGCCTCATTCTGCAGGTTATGAATTAATTAAGGGAAGTGTATTTTTCATCGTGGTTATACTAAGCCCTCAAACTGATTATTTGATGTTGCATGACACCAGATATGTCTGTATGTTTACAAACAGATTGACATCTGGTATGTTACTAGTTATAATTAGTTTTGGCATTAAAAGTGCCTCACTATTATATGAGCTATATATATATATATATATATATTATATATATATATATATATATATATATATAATAAATTATATATATATAATAATATATATATATATATATATATATGTTTTTGGAAGTAGTATTTTGCATCGAGTCGGATAGGGTAAAAGTAACATTAGTCCTATAACTATGTGCCCCATAAGTTTATAATTATCCTATGTTGGGTATATATTTAGTGATCACGCCACAGTCATGCCTCTATACCCCCGCCCGACAAGGTATATTGGGTTCTCTCGATAGGGTGTATACATTGAATTGCATGTAGCTCTCATGGTTTATGTCGGTTAGTGAACCTCCCACAGAAACAATTTTAGATTTTAAGTATAATGACACTATGCTTTCACATTTCAGAGTTTCTATTATTTACTATGATTGAAAAGGTTCTTTCATGGTATTGTTTATATCATAGATTTTACTATCATTATACGACTTATGTTTTAGTTATGCTTCAAGTATGTTTTACCATGACATGTGCATGATATCAATTTTAAGAATGCTTTCAATTATAGATTATTTTACTTATGCACATATCACATACTTGGTACGTTCTATAATACTAACCACATACTTCTTTATGTTGCATCCTATTATGATGTAGATTTGGCAGCCCACTCTCAAATCAATGACTAATTGATCGGCAGCGCATCCAACCAGTTTGGTGAGTCCTCTTCATTTGCTTGCTTGGAGTTCACCTTCATTTAGTACTTAGTTTGCTTATAAAGTATTTCAGTACTGAGTTTGCTTATTCACTATTTCAGTATTAAGAGTTAGCTGGGAACTTGTCCCAACACCTTACCAGTAGTAGAGGTATTCAGACATAGAGTTAGAACTCAGATTGCCATTTCTAGAACTTTATTTATATCTTGGATTAAATTGCTCATTTTTCCAGTTAACTTTCCATTCTTATATTTTGTTCTATTTTTAAGTCATGTAAATGCCAAGAGGGTTATCTTGATATCACTTGTGGTCTTGAGTCATGTGTTACATTTAGGGGCAGTCTTGGGCCGTGACACCTCGGAAACCTAACTTAGAAAATGCAGCAAAAAACATTAGAAATAGTGAACCACGACTTGGTTTACGGACCATTAAAAGTACCACGATCCGTCAACCTGCTTGTGGATTTCATCCATCCTGTGACTGGTATACCACGAGACCCTTCATAGGCCGTGGACCACCTCACAGGTGGTACTGGTGCTCGTAGAAGCCATGCATAGTTCACAATGCCTAGACGTTAACCATGGGGCCTTTCACAGGCCATGGTCCTGACAATGGGCTGTGGAAGGCCAACCTCGGAACAAGTATAGACTGGACCAAGGACCACAACCAACTTGACAGTCCGTAGTCCCTTTATCGGTCCTTCAGAGAGACATTGGTCAGTTGCGTAAGACTTTTAAGTAAACGGTCGTTTGTCTTTTCCTATGCGTTGGGCGCCTAAACTACATCGTTTAACCCCTAGATTACGTAGTTTTTTTCAGTTTTTGAGCCTAGTAACTTAATTAGAATCTTCCCTAAGAGATTCATTCACCAAAAATTAGCAAACTTGGAGCAAGAGAGGAGAAAGAGTCGACCAAACCCCTCTCCAAGAACACAATAGATTTTCATTAGTTTCAACCCTGAATCAAAAGATTTATCACTAGAATTCATCACAAGGCATGTGGGATTTCACTAGTTGGTTTCTTTCACCCATTAGGTCCCTAGAATTTTGACATAATCAGGGTGCACCCCCTAGACGTAACCGATGTCTTAGTCCATAAAAAGGACTTAGACTAGCCCTTAGCATATATCATGGCATATCGTAGGTAGAAAATACAGAAAACTTAAAACTTTTACATAGTGAGGTATACTTAGACTTATCACTTATCATATATGGAGTTACTCCTCGCTTATCAAGTATACATAGTTTTCTCGTTTATGCAATATAACTAATTCATAATAATTAGTCTAATAATTATCTCAAATATAAACCATCTATTATAGAAGCATGAGAATTTGGGCATAGCCCTTACACTAGTACAATATGCCAAATATAGGCTTACAACAAAGTCTTCAAAAGATCAGGAAAGAAACAATTGTCTTAGACATATCCAATACTAAATTAACTTGATAAGTGGCACCATCCTCAGACTTGAGGACTCACCAACAATAAGGTAAAAGATCCAAGTCTTCCTTGCAAATGGATTAGAAGCTCTTTAATGGTCGGAACCTACAATGTTGGGGAAAAGGCATGTACTAAGTATACCTTCTATGCACAAAATCATCAATGCATCAGAAAATGGACAATTTAGTCATTATAGGAGAACTCAATCACGGTAAGTCCCAATTCCTTTTGAAATCTATCTCACAAGATCATAACATGTATTCTAGGGTTTGAATAGTACGCTCTACTTGACCATCCGCTTTGAGGATGAAAAGCAGTGTTAAGTTTCACTTGTGTACCCAACCCTTTTTGAAAGAACCTCCAAAAACTAGAAGTGAATTGAGCACCTCTATTTGATATGATGGACATCCTTGTAATCTCACTATCTCATTAATGTATTCTTTCATAATTGTGCGCCGAATACGTAGACTTGGCGGGGATAAAGTGAGCGGATTTTGTCAATCTATCCAATATAACCCAAATTGAGTCATGTTATCTCCGGGTCCGAGGCAACCTCATAACAAATTCCATATTAATTTCTTCCCACTTCCAAGTAGGAACAACCATTACTTGGGTTAGACCATTCGGCTTTAGTTGCTCGATTTTAACTTGTTGGCAAATTGGACACTTAGCCACAAACTCTGCTATGTCCCTTTTCAAGCCATCCCACCAATATACTTCCCTAAGATCACAATACATTTTGGTGGCACCCAGTTGAATAGAATATTGGGAAACATGAGCTTCTTCCAAAATCTGCCCCCTCAAATCATCAACATCTAGCACACACAATCTACTTTGGTACCTTAGCACACCATCCCCCCTGGGAGAATGACTCATTTATCCACTAAAAACTGATTCCTTCAACTCCATCAATAGTGGATCGAGATGTTACTTAGACTTCACCTCAACCACTAACGATGACTCATAGTTATGGTGGACCATAAAACCACCATTTGGAGAATCTTCCAACTGGACACCCAAACGATCCAATATATAAACATCTTTCACTAGGTATTTCTAACCTTCTTCCACATGAGACACGCTATCCATTGTCATATAAATTAAAGCATCTGCAACTAAATTGGCCTTGCTGAGGTGGTAGAGAACACTCGTGTCGTAATCCTTCAATAGTTCCAACCATGTTCTTTGTCAAAGACTCAACTCCTTTAGAGTGAACACATATTGTAGACTTTAGCGGATGGTATATACATCCACATGAACACCATATCGGTAATGCCTCCATATTTTCAAATCAAACATTATTGACCACTAATTTGAGATCATGAGTTAGATAATTTTTCTCATGAACCTTCAGTTGTCTACAATCATAGGTTACCACCATACCATATTGCATAAGGACACAACCCAAACATACCCAGGAAGCATCACAATACACCACAAACCCTTTAGTACTCTCCAGTAAAGTAAAAACCAGAGCGCAGGTAAGCTTATCTTTCAAAACTTGGAACCTTATTTCACAAGCCTCCGACCACTCAAACTTAACACTCTTTTGGGTCAAGGTAGTCAAACGAGAAGCAATGGATGCAAACTCATACACAAACCTCTTATAATACCCAGATAAACCCAAGAAATTTCTAATACCAATTGGATTCAAAGGTCTAAGCCAATTCTTACCTACTTCGGTTTTCTTCGGATTGACCTCTATGCCCTCACTTGAGATAATATGACCAAGAAACACCATCGATCTCAACAAAAACTCACATATGTTGTACGTGGAAAAGAGTTGGTGTTCCTTGAGGACTTGCAATATGGCCCTCAAATGATCCATATGCTCACCCTCATTCTTCGAATATACCAAGATATCATCAATGAAGACAATCACAAAGGCGTCAAGGTAATTCGTGAACACTCTATTAATATGGTCCATAAAAGTCGTCGGGGCATTAGTGAGACTAAAAGACATTACTAGAAACCCATAATGACCAAACCAAGTTTAGAATGCAATTTTAGGTACAGCTTCACCTCTCACCCTAAGTTGATGGTACCCCGACCTCAAATCAATTTTAGAAAATTAGATTGGGCCTTGGAGTTGATCAAAAAAGTCATCAATCTGAGGCAGAGGCTATTTTTTTTATTGCTGACCTTATTAATTTGACGATAATTAATTCACATCCTAAAGAACCCATCCTTTTCTTTACAAACAACACCAGAGCTCCCTATTGTAAAATACTAGGCTTTATGAAACTCTTATCTAATAATTCTTTGAGTTAAAGATTTATCTCTCTCAAGTAGGTAAGATCCATTCGGTAAGAAGGGATTGAAATAGTTTTCATATCCGATAATAAGTCAATACCAAAGTCTAATTCTCGTTCAGGAGGAATTTCAGGCAAGTCATCAGAAAATACTGTAAGACCCCAAAGATGACCTAGGTTAACTAGATCCTAACATGTTTTATTGATGCTATTATGTTCTAAATATGTCTTGTATATGGAATAGAGGTAGTAGCTAAAGTATAAGGTGTGTTGGAAGTCAAACATCAAAGGATGACCAAGACGTTTGATGACTAAGTCACTTAAATGTCTATAATGTGGTTCTATGTGTTTATGTGAGTTTCATGGTGATTTAAGGTTCTTAATAGAGTTAATATAGCATTTATAGGTAATGGTTAGAGTTTCGTGAAGTTTTGATCTCAAACGACCAAGTAAGTCCAAGGTGTTCGAAAGATATGCCTTGAGTCGACCTTGTACGTCTAGGCGAGTTTCATAGAGTTTTATGTGTTCTTTTTAGATTAAATTCATGCGAGAGGTGTTTAACTTATAGAATATCGTATATGTGTTGGAAAATTCTGGAAAAGTATTCCCAAGCACCATCGAGGGTCCTTGAGGAAGGACCCGAAATTGTTAGCATGGCAATCCTAGACAAACCCCAAATGATGGAGCAGTCGACGGCCAGTCGTGGCTGTGACGCACCATAAAACGGTGTCGTCGATGGTTATATAACCATGGGAGGTAAATTAAGCTTGGAAAGCCACTGTAGCCAACGGTTTTTTTCTTGATCCCACTTCCTCATTTGCGCTCATCAAGCCAACTTTGCTCTTTGGGAGGTGAAAGAGCGGTTGAAGGCGGTCGAAAGAACACAAATATCCTCTTGGCGGGTTGCATACATTGGAGCAAGAGAGTACTGGCTCGCGACCTCTTATTTTTAATGTTTTCCGGGGCTACGACTTTCACTTTCAACCCGATTCACCACCTACGTGCCCTTTACGCCCAGTCATTCCGAAGAACACTCGCCCCCCCCCCCCATCTTACCGCGGCTGCAACAGAGGGTTGTGGTGCCCCGTCGTAGCTGTGATGGCCCGTCTAAGGCAAGCGTCGCACACAACTGCCTTCCGGCGCAGGCTGCTACCTAGTAAAGGGGTGAATTGGTAAATTCACTCCACTTATAAATAAAGTCATGGAAGGTTTACTAATGGAAATTTTTGGTATTTTAATGAAGTATATAAAGGGTAATCACATGGAAAACCTCATTCTTCAAAATCATAAACCCAAAACTCTAAGAAAATATCTCGAAACATCCATTGAAGTCCAATTTGAAGAAGCATCTTGGTGAGGGGTTTTTGTGTCGAAATTCTTCATCAAATTTAAAAATAAGCATCCTTGAGGTATGGCTTCTGATCCTTGAAAACTCATTTCATCAAGGAGCCGAATCCTCAACATGTTTTTCAAACTTTTCTAAAGTGAATTGTCCAATTTCATGATTCTATCATGGGTTATTGCATATATGATTTCTAAACATTGAATTATGATATAATTGATATTTTATTGATAAATTCAATCTAAATTACCCATGAACCCAAGAATTTAGATGAACCCTAGTTTTTTACTATAATAAGGGTTACTTGATATTAAGCTACTATTAATGAATTGTTATGTAGTTTCTTATGGGCTTTCTAATGATATAAGAATTGTATTAAATTGTTATATAATTGATCCTAGATTGTTAAAGCTAGATTTATTTGATAGAGATTTAATTGGAATTTATGATTATTGCTTGAATTGTTGGTCATGGCCTTAAGTAAGGGCCTTGTTATGTAGAATTGGACGATTTAGCATTTGAGTTGAAGTGTGAATAAGGGAATGAAGGTATGCTGACTGAATTTCTTTAATTTGATATTAATTATACTTCGAATCTATTGTTATTGGTATGGTCCACTGATGGTGGCGGTGTTATGTGTTTTACTTGCAATTGATGTGGCTTTGTCGCCGTTACTTTTTGCAATATTATGAGAATGGCCTTATTGGAAATTACTTGAAGTTATGTGGCTATTTGTGTAGTTTGATTATGTGAAGCATGACTTTATCTATCTACATGTGAAGTTTTATAGTCATATATGTATTTTTCTAGTTGCCTTAAGTGATAATGTTAGACTTTGATTTGCCATTATGAGTATAGTGTTTTGTTAAGTCTTGGTTATTCCTATTTGACTTTATGACTCTATGTGGAGTATATTAATGATGTTAAGATGATATATAGGATGACTTGAAGATTTTAGGTTTTTTAGAGGTATTTCTAGAATTACTTGTATTATGCATTAAAAGTGAAGTATGTGATATCTTGTCTTGATTGACTTGTATCTCTTGCTCGATATGTATATCGTTATGAATATGCGATGTCTTGATTTAGGGTTTAGAGCTTTTAGTCTTGAATGTATGAATGACATGTGACTTTAAATGATGTTTTGAGAGTCTCTTATGTGCAAACCTTGACTTAAGGGTAATGTTAAGATTGCTTGAAGTGTAAGCTGTAAGGGTATCCTTCAAGGTAAAGGAATGATAGACATAAGGTTAGTTGGATGGAACGGCATCATATTAATCCTTAGGAAAGTCATCATGAGCTTCTTATGGCCATTGTGAGTTAGCCCTAGTGGACCTTCCTTGGTAGGGTAAATGTGATTGGGTTATCAACTTGTTATGGAACCCTTTTATATGAACCTAAAGTATGAATTACTCTATGAGAATGAAGGCTAGCACTGAGTGAGTATGGTAAGGGAATTATTTATAATTAAGTATGATACTAGAATACAAATAATTCCTTCATATTCCTTAACAATGTGCCTACATGGATGTGTCCAAGTTCTACCATTGGCAAGTAGAACAACCTCATCGGAGTAGGGTAGAACTCTGGAATCCATGTCTAGCTTTCATGGTCTATGTCAGATTTTGTCTGTTCTCATCATATGGAATACCTAAGAATTTGAGGAGTTTATGGAGTTTAGGTGGTGGTATAGGACGTTATCTTTAGACATTGTACAATAGACTTTGAAGGTGTTATGTGGAGTTCCTAGGTCTTGTCTAAGACCATTATTTGAATTTCCTTTGTGTGATGTATGAGTATTAATGAACTAATGACATATGTTAAGGAGTATGTAAATAAATAAGTACCTAATCTAAAGTGACTTAAGGATTCCTTAGCTAAAGTGTGAAGAGGGAATAAGGTATGATCTCTTCATGTCTTATCTTTGGAAGTCTTGAGGATGACTCTAGTTAGGGAATTTGGTTGATTTTGTGGACGTGATCTAAGCCTTAGGTAGTCTTAAGAATTATTTAGGAAATCTTGAAGAGGTCACTATGGACGTTATGTACTTAATTTACTTAAGAAGGTTTTTTGATAGCCTTTGGGAAGAGAATGTCATATCATCAATGTGTGTGTGATTTATGTGAGCATGATTCTATCTTAGGGAGTCTATAGGATCTCTTAAGTGTGTGGTTAAGGGATTGTATGGGCGGTCGCTTCACAACTCACTCAAGTGAGACTTAGAGTTCACCTTTGGTAGAAGAATCTTACCTTGATGTTTATTATTGCTTTGTAAGTATGTATGTGAATCATTATAGATAATTTTATGGGTCCTTTAGGCACACCTAGAGAGGGTGTATGGGCGGTCTCTCTTTGTGTGACTTAAGTGAATCTTACGATGACTTTAAGTGAGGAAAGTACATGCTAGAAATATCTTATGTGTCTCTAAATTTATTAATGATCTTTCATGATTATAATATGATTTTTAAAAGAAAAGATGCACATTTCCAATAAAGTCTGCTTTCATGATTTTTATGCATAAGCCATAGTTAGTACATGTGGTTGTACTAACTCCATGCTTCTATATATATAGTTCTTGGTAGATGAGGAGCTTTGAGAAGTGAAGATTTGAACTTAGAAGATCGTTCAAGAGAAGTTAAAGTATGTCCTCACTTGACTTGAGGGCATATATGTCTTTTATGTTTTCATTCAAAGTATTGTCATAGACTAAGTATTTCTATATTTTTATTTTGAAGTAAGGGTTGTGTACCAAGTATTGTTGTGTCTTAAGATAATGATATTGAGACTTAGTATTTCCTATTACTTTTATATGAAAGAGATTTTGAAGATTATATTATGTTTTGTGAAAAGTTTTAATTCCGCACTACTTTTCACTATGTATATGCAATTAATGATATGAAAGGGCTTGTCTTAAACCTCCGAGAGGTTGACGACACCGGTCACAATCCAAGATTGTATCCTGACTTCTAGGGTATGGTTTTGGGATGTGAAAAAGCTTGGTATCAAAGCATAGGATGGTGAAAGTAGTATTAGGAATCATAAAGTCTCATCAAGTCACGTCTAGTAGAGTCTTGACCATCGGTGTGAGTCGCGACACATCTATGGGCGAGATTTATAGGACGATAGAGTGTCCCTTCTTTTCTACTCCTACGTTGTGCAGTAGAGTAAATGTTATGATTATTCTTATGATTTTCCTTGTATTTTCTAGGAGATGAATACATAGAAGATTGGCCGCTTGACGGACCGTCGCGTAGTCCGTCGACCCATACTTGTCCAATTTCTTCTGCTGCTTTCTTCATTCCCCTCGACGGCAAGTGTGACGGACCGTCATAGGCACGACGGTCCATCGAGGGTCTTCGTTTCAAAATACTTCAACTCTTGGAATCTGGGTACTGGGATCACTTCTTTGATCTTCACGACGGACCTGCAGGACGGACTGTCATGGCCATGACGGACCGTCACAAGCTTCGTAATCCCACACTTGGTCAGACTTCCCCATCTTCCTTCAGCAGCTTCTCTACGCTGCCATCTACGGACCGTCACAAGCACGACGGACCTTCATAAGCTCCGTAGGTGGTCTCTTCTGCAATTTTCGCTCAAAATCTCCGCATTCAGCTTTGGACAGATTTCCTGCAAAAAAAAAAGAGAAACTTATATCAAAATTAGCACAAAAAGGCTTTTGGACACACTAAACTTAAGGAAAAAGCATTAATTATACCGTGAAACCACGGTATATCACCGCTAGAAGGTTGGAGGAGGAAAGGGTGAATGAGGAGGTTCCCCCTCAAGTTGAGCAAGTTGAGCAAGTTCTTCAATGTGTGAAAGGAGTTCAAGGTGCTCAAAATTCCCATGTGCCTCCCCAAGGTGAACCTATTCCTAATGTGTAAGGATGCATTAAGGTTCCAGAGAGGTCTTATAGGGAGATTAGAGAGTCTATGATTGCTATACCCCGAGTCATGACTATGAAAGCTAATTTGAATATGATGTCTAGGGTTGTGGAGAGCACTATGACATCTAGGTTGAGAGATTTTGTGAGGATGAATCCTCCTATCTATCTTGGATCTAAGGTAAATGAAGATCCCTATGAATTTTTTGTGGAGTGTACAAAGTTTTGGGGTGCTTTGGGGGTTACATCTAAGGAGAAGGCAGAGTTGGCTTCGTCCAATTGAAGGATGTTTCTCAAATTTGGTACACTCAATGGAAGGATAATTGATACGCTCAAACTTACTTCTCAAATAAGAAGTAAAGCAGTCGTGTCAAGTAAATAACCCAACTAGTGAGGTTGGGATCGTTCCCACAAGGAAAATAGTCTAGACTTAACTTCAACCTGTTATTACTATTGTTTGGTCAATGACTTCCTTGGAAAGTAAAAACATAAAAAGGGGGTTTTATATTTCTAAATGAGTGAAAACAAATAACAAACTTGAAAGAGACACTTAACAGCTTTGACAGTTGGATTTTAATCAATTAATCAAAGTAACTAGGGTTTACGTGTTCCCCACAGGTTCATAACTTGATAATTCTAACTATAACAATTCTTTCCTAGTATCTTGCATGCAAAGTGACAAATTACGTATTTCTAAATCCTTGGTCCGGCATCTAGAAAATCGCCTCCGCACCTTGGACCGGCTACGTGTGTTGCTATCCTAATCCTTATCCTTACCTCATATTAAGCATCGTATTCGATATTTGACTAAGTTATTACCTCGTACCAATCAATACTAGCCTATTAGATAGTATACACTAAATCTATGTTAACAATTATTTTCCTATTATCTACCTCCTTGGTCCGGCAAGTAGCATTAAGGCGAGTTCTAACGTTGGCCATCCTTAAAAAGACTTCTAAGCGAGAATTATTAATACATGCAAGACACTATTCTAGAATTGTTATTTTAGTTAGGGTTTATCTCATTATTTGCCTATGGTTCCCACAACCCTAGTTATGGAGTTTAGTTACTCATAGCCATAAACACAATATTCAAATATAGTAGATAAGAATTCATGTACTTACTTCAATGAGAAAGAGTAAAATCCAAAATTTTGCATGATTAATATCCAAAAATCACTTGCAAGAATCTCCAAATCTAACACTAATACACAAAGTCTAATAATATGAAGTCTAATCTAACAGAGTCTAACCTAACAGAGTCTAACCTCAAAAACAAGGTTTTTCGACCTATTTATAAAAAATAAAAACCTAATTAAACAAGGACTCTGGTTGCTAGAAATCTGCCCAAACGCGGTTGGGTCGACGGACCTCGCGATGGATCGTCGTGGTCACGACGGACCATCATGGACTCCATCGTCCCATACTTGTGCAATTTCTTCTGCTGCTCTCTTAACCACCCTCGACGGCAAGTATGACGGACCGTCATAGGCACAACGGTCCGTCAAGGGTCTTCGTTTCAAAACACTTCAACTCTTTGAATCTGGGTACTGGGATTAGTTCTCTGAACTTCATGACGAACCTGCAGGACAGACCGTCATAGCCTTGACGGACCGTCACAAGCTTCGTAACCCCACACTTGGTCAGACTTCCCCATCTACCTTCAGCAGCTTCACTACGCTGCCACCTACGGACCATCACAAGCACGATGGACCGTCATTAGCTCCGTAGGTGGTCTCTTCTGCATTTTTTCACTCAAAATCTCCGCATTCAGGTTTGGACAGATTTCCTGCAAAACAAAGAGAAACTTATATAAAAATTAGCACAAAAAAGTCTTTTGGACACACTAAACTTAATGAAAAAGTATTAATTATACCATGAAACCACGGTATATCAACACCCTCAACTTAAATTCGTTGTTTGTTCTCAAGCGACGCACTATGACTCACTACACAATCTTTGTACAATAGTATCCATGTTTTATCCTTTGCAATCATTTGGCTATCAATCCCGATTAATCTCATCAGATCTATGCATGTTATCAATATTAGGCTTGAAATTAGTGGGATCAGAACATGACACAGACTCACCATGCATTAACACCTATCCTCTTCAATTTCTCACCGAGTTGCTAACAATTGCGGTATTGCAACTAGTGTCCTCACTTTAAAAAAAATCCTCATTTTTCACAATGTTTTTAGTTTGAGTATAAGGATTACTTTTTTCAACACTCACTCTCAGAACAAAGTCACACTCATTCATACCTATCGCCATAAGCTTGCCCTTATTTTCACTGCCTTAAGTTCGCTATACAACCCTTAGGATTACGATACGACTTTTTTAGCTAGTAACATAGGCTCAGGGTCAGGTAGGGTATATTTAGGTATACTTTAGTGACTTTTTGCCCTCCTTGACATATCGGCTAAACCTTCCACTTTCTATCATTTTATCTCGCCCAGTTTCTCATATTCTTTCACCTTTTTTCTCTTCTTTCTTCATTTGTGTAAGTGACTATCTTCTTTTCTTGCTTGTATTTCTTGTGTATTTTTCTTTTTCTTTACTTTTCTTTCAACTAACTCTTGAGTCACTTTAATTTTGTTCTTTCTCTCTCTTTGTTCTTTCAACCCCACTTTCCAGAGCATTCCTCATAATAGCCACCCTCAACTCATGGCTTTGCCATGAGTCAAGGTACACAATACCCAAAATTGGGTCAGGGCCATAATGAAGGTTGTTTAATGCATTAGCCACCCTCAACTTATGCTTTTGGCATAAGCTGAGGTGCACATGTCCAAGGAGGACCAGGGCCAAAACATTGTTCCCAGAAAAGATCAGTTGGGTTGAAAAAGAAAGGTCTAATTTTAAGCTCATATTATTTGGATCAAAGAAGGATAAATTTCATTTGGTTTCTTTCGTTTAGGCAAGAAATGGGCTGTATTAAATAAGGGCCTATGACACTTTCCTAATTGTCTATTACAGCTTACTTTTAGTAGGACTAACCAGGCAAGTTCTAGCTCAGTACCAATAGTGGACTATTCAAATTTTCCTCACACTCACTTGACATCTCATCACTATACCAGATTATCAGACACCTAGTTCGAATTTAAGACTTAGGGTAATGCAATGGTGTAACTCTATTTCATGCTTAGAGCCACACAATTATCAGTTACTATGCCTAGTCATGCATCATTTTCAAGTTTATCAGGATATCATTTTAGCCATCATGCTCCAGAATTAAACTATGTACAAAAGATATAAACATGCCGATTCAACAGAAAAAGTAATCAGTCTTTTGGGGGAAAAGAACACAGGCAAGAAAACAACAAAATAGGATAGTGAATTGGGCTACTCAGACTTCACCCTAACACTCACTTTCCATTTACCCCACCCCCAAAAAAAAACATGCAATTGTCCCCAATGCATTATAAATCTAAATACTAGAGTGGTAGGTGAAGCAAACCTGTGGTGCAAAGCACCGTCGATCAGCAAGCTGGTGGGTACGGTTCCCTGGAACCCACGTCCTCTGCAATCTAGATACCCTCAGTGGTGTCCTCAGCAACAACTGCACCATCAGTAATTCCTCCTGCTATCTCCACAGTGCGGGAGCTAGACGCCCCAGATGCTAACTCTGATGCTCTCATTTGGTGCGCCTCCTCCTCAGCAAGTGAGGCTCTTCTCGCAGCCTCTATCTCTCGACGATCGTTCTTCCATGCTCGCGCCTCGTCCTCTGCTCGACCCCTAAGCCTCATGGCACTCTCTCGAGGGGGAGGTGGTGGAATTTCTTAAGTAGCAAAAAGGGCCGCCAACACAGTGTCCTCAGCAGGCTACTCCGGCACCCTAGCCTCTAAGATCGTGTCAATGTCTTCACGAAGACTGTCTACTGCAGCCTGAAGAGTCGACACATCCACCGGAGGGGCTGGTCGAGCTAGCACGCTCAACTCAAAGGCGTCCAAGCGCTGGTTAACCTCAGCGATCTTCCGCTCTGTAAACTTGACCATTTTCCTCTCTAGGTGCTCTTCTGACTCAGTAATAGACTTCTGCATCCACGGCTGGATATGATGCAGAAGTGTGGCCATTTGCGCCTCTAGTTTTTGGACCCTAGCAAGCGGGACCAGTGCCGGTAGAGGAGCTGTGCGAGAGGAGCTCGGGGCAGTGCTACTACCCAGGATAGACTTGACCGGGGTAGTGTCAGTGGACGCCGCCTGTGTAGCTGTGCGGACCTGGGCTACCGTCTCAGCAAGATCATCAGCAAGTGGGGGTAGCTCTGGACGGGGCCCTCTGCGTGGAACCAACTCATTGGCCTCGTATCTGATGAGGCCAAAGTCAACAGTGCCCTGCGGGGTCTTAAGCTAATCTACGTGCCATATGGGCACACCTGCGGACCTGCAGAAAGCAAAGATCATGTACGGGAAAGGGTAGGTAGTAGTGACCTTGAATGCCCTCTCGTGCATGACTGCCTGTAGAAGCCATGTGAAGTCCACCTCGAACCCGGCTATCATCGTCGCCATCAACCCTGCTCGATCCCAGGTCACGATATTATCTGCAGCTGTGGGGGAAAGGCAGTGACGGACAAGCAGCCACAAGAACTTCGTCGTGAAAGTGAGGTTGGACTTCTTGATGGCCCCCTCGGCTCAGTCACCCAATCGGCACCCTCTCCATCTACTGACAGGGCAGGGCCATCCACCTCTTGGTGGTCTCTCTCAGTGATGGCTCGCGCAAGAACTGGTCATCTTTAACTATCTGCCAGCGGTAGTCAAACTCGGCAGTAAGGGGGGTCCGAGTAGCATCAACCCCCTCGCCGGATGGCTGGCAGGGAGATGTCAACCTGTATGCCCCGTACTCGGACCTGCTCCAATGGGGCCTGTTTAGCGGGGGCAGCCCTCCTATCTATCTGTGATCGGAGAGTTGCTACGTAGGATGCATAGAACTCTCGGACCATTTCTTTACTGTAACGTCCCAACGGACGTGCTGTCCACTCCAAGCGATGCCTGGTGAAGAGATTGTGGATCTCAGGCATCGTGGGGAGACTCCCTGTAAGGACCCGCCGTTCCAAGGTGAGTGTTTGAGTCATCACTCCTTTATCAGTCAGGAACTTGGCGTCAGAGTAGACTTGAAATTGCTTGTCAACACACAACCGGTTGGGATGGTCAGTGGCTGGGGTGGGTACCGGAACTGGTGATCCTGATGTAGATTCTGAACTGTCAGCCTCATCAGACGAGGCCAATGCTGCAGCGGTGGCGGGTGCGGGAACCTCAGGAGAGCCGGAGGCTTCCTCAGACCATGATACTCCTAAGGAGCCAGACGCTCCTTCTTTATTTGTGGTTGACCCAGAGGGTGTGCCGGTCAGTGTGCGCTCCTCATTAGACTCGGAGGCAGTGACTACGCCGGACGCCACCTTTTTGGGTGTGGCTCTGGGAGCACGTGCAGCATGGGAAGGTGTAGAAGTTCCTGGGGGCACATACTCACGGTCACGCTCATCATCAGAGCCGATGACCATGCGGGCAGACGGGGTGACAGACTTTGATCGCCCGCGTGCGTAGATTCGGTCTTGCTTGGGTGTCATAGTAGATAGTACATGTAAAGGATCAATATTAGTACGAGTAGTGGCAAAAAAGACAAGCAAAATCATACGAAATAAAACATGGAAAACAGTATGTCATTGCTATAGAAATAGTGACACACGACGGGCCTGGTGACGGCTCGTCGTGACTATGACGGACCGTCATGAGGTCCGTCATGTTTTACTTAGACAATGTATATGTAGAGAACCCTGAAGGAGAGTCTCTGACTAGCATGACGGTATGTGCAGGATAGACCGTCACAGGCACGACGGTCCATCGTAGGTGTCCGTCATAGGACACTTAAAAAAAATATGGAGACCCTTAGCAGAGGGGTCTCTGACCGTCATGACGGTCGTGCAAGACAGACAGTTGTGGGTATGACGGTCTGTCACATGTGTCCGTTGAAGGATACTTAGAAAGAGTGAGAGACCCTTAGAAACGGGGTCTCTGACAACCAGAACGGTTGTGCAGAACGGACCGTCGTGAAGACGACGGTCCGTCACATGTGTCCGTTGGGAAACACTTAGGAAAAAATGAGAGACCCTTAGAAACAGGGTCTCTGACAACCGGAACGATTGTGCAGGACGAACCTTCGTGAAAACGACGGTCCATCACATGTGTCCGTTGGGACAGGGTGCTAGCGCTTTTGGAACGGACCCTACGATAGTCCGTCGTGGGTACGACGGTCCGTCATCGGGGTCTCGTTCTGAATAACAGTGACAAAACTAGGGTACCCTATGCATCCCATATGAACCACATCAAACTTGTAGTGTCTTAGACCTACATTTTTTTCTATCCCAACTACTTAGGAAACTAGCAATGCAAAAGCACCTATGTCTAGGGTTGTCAACATGGCAATTTCGTACATTGTGAACCTAGGTTAAACAGAATCATATAAAGGAAACAACATATGATGAAGAACTAAGCTAATACTAACTAATAAACAAAAATGCAAGATAAATGAGTAGAAATTAGAGACACATACCTTAGAACTGGAGAAAAACAAATAGACAAGTACTCGGTGGCCAGGCAGACACCCACAGCAGCAGCTCCGACTAGTAGATTAACACTTTTAGGGCTTTGGAGAATTGTGGGGGGCCATGATCGGTGGTTGATAGATGAATAGATTGTGGAAGTTGAGAAAGAAAGAGTAATGGGAGAAATAATGAAGTAATGGGGGTGAAATGAGGGGTTGGGGAGTTTAAATGGTGAAAGTTTATATTAAACTCCAACCGGGTCGGGTCGGGAATGACTCATTAATCACGCGACGATTCCCCGATGACGGTCCGTCGCAATTGTGATGACCCGTCGTTGTTTCTGTCGTGTGTTCCCTAGTTTGAAAATAACAGAAAGACGTACCTGGTACGACGGAGGCATACGACGGTCCGTCGCTGAATCCGTCAGTGACTGCTGCAGAGTAGTTTTCTGCATAATTTCCTAGTGATGTGCCTGCAAATTTAAAAACCATTAGTAGAAAAATGCTACCATTACTAAAAAGACTATCAGTATTGGGTTGCCTCCCAACAAGCGCCTGATTTAATGTCGCGGCACGACTGGGGACCCTTGATTACTCAGACTTCATCAAGATGGTATGCCTCTATCGCTTCATTCCCCGATGCTTTATGCCCAAAATAGAGTTTTATTCTATCTCTATTCCTCTAAAACCGCACTCCCTCCTTGGCTTTTAACTCAACTGCTCCATGAGGTAATACTTGGGTAATCAAGTAAGGGCCAGTCCATTTGGACTTGAGCTTGCCTGGAAGACAAGGCAACCCATAACTGTCTACAAGCACCAAATCCCCAACCATAAACTCTTGTTTTGCAGTTTTTTGTTCATTCTCCTTCTTCATCTTTTCTTTGTGGGATATGGAAGATACCGATTGGAGCTCACCACTCTGCCTCATGGTCCTACAAATGTTGAACGTCGCTTCTTCCTTATTCAACCAAAATGTCATCTGTCCCTTCTCCATATCAACTAAGGCTCTACTTGTAGCAAGGAATGGCCTCCCAAGGATAATAGGCACTTCAAAATCGACCTCACAATCAAGAATAACAAAATCAGCCGGAAAGATGAATGACTCCACTTTTACTAGCATATCATGAAGTATCCATATGGGCCGTTTCACTGTCCGATCAGCCATCAGTAGCCGCATCGCAGTGGTTTTTGGATCCCCCAAACCCAACTTCTTGTAAATCGAGAGGGGCATGAGATTTATGCTTGCCCCCAGATCACATAATACTTTCACAAAATGTAATGACCCAACTGTACAAGGAATAGTGAACGCACCACGGTCTTCTTTCTTTTGTACGAGGGATCTTGTAGCAATAGCACTACAATGCTGCAGTCTATCATCATCCTCGAAAGTGACCGATCTTTTCTTGGTGACCAGATCTTTCATAAATTTGGCATAACCAGGCATTTGTTCTAAAGCTTCTACCAAAGGGACATTGATAGAAAGCTGTTTCAACATTGTTATGAAATGCCGATATTTACCATCCTCGGTCTTTTTCACTAATCTCTGAGGGAAGGGTGGTGGTGGCCTAGGCATGGGAATTACCTTCATTAGTACTTCTGCATCTTTTCCATTACTTTCCTATGTTTTACCACTACCCTTTACCACATTATCAATACCCTTTCTCACATTTTCTTCAGTAGACGGCATCGGTGGGTCAATGGTTTGCTTACCACCCCAAGTAGTGATTGTCATACAGTGCGCATCATTCTTTAAATTTTGGACAGTGTTGCTAGGAAGAGTGCCAGGGTGCCGTGTGTTCACTTTCCCCGATAATTGGGCCATTTGCAATTCGATCTGTTTGATCGAAATTGCGTGTGTATCAACTTTTTGCCCAATACTAGCTAAGTCATCCCTTAACTCTTTAATGTGCTCATCACTAGCATCGAATCTCCTCATCATTTTGTGCAACATATCCTTAACTCGCGCCATACTATCTCCACCATTCTTAAAATAACTTCACGATTTTGAGGAGGAACATAGGGTCCATTCCTGTCGTTTCTATTACCATAGTTACCCCTGTTGAAGTTGTTGTCGCGATTGTAGTTTCCATCTCGGACATAATGACCCTCATGATTGTAGTTACCATAGTTCCGACCTTGGTTCCCTTGACCTTGGCGCCAAATCTCCTGATTAGAGCCTTGGGCACTTGGTCGGAAACCCCCCATCTGTTCATTTACTGCATAGGAATCATCCTCATAATAACACTCATCATTTGGAGGTGGTGGTTTAGCCAAGTAGTTGACTGCATTTATCTTTTTTGCACCCCAGAGACAAGTTTTAGTACCAACCCAAGCTCAGTTCTCATCTGAGCCATTTCTTCACGAATCTCATCTGTGGATGGGTTGTGAGTGGACTGCACTGCGAAGGTGTTTCTCCCTGTATCAAACTTCCTCGTATTTTCTCTAATTTTTCAGCAATCTCAGCATAAGGGCATTCTCCATAAGATCCACCTCTATAGTGTCCAACACCGCTTTGTTGTTATCATCATGTCCCCGATAGAAGTATTCCTTCAGTGACTCATCATCTATACGGTGATTTGGAACACTTCTCAAGAATGAGGTGAATCTATCCCAAGAACTACTAACTGACTCTCCTGGTAGTGCCACAAAGTTGTTCACTCTGTCTTTGTGGTTTAGTTTCTTGGAGACCGGATAGTAGCGTGCTAAGAAAACATCTCTTAATTGGTTCCAAGTGAAGATTGAGTTGTATGGGAGCTCAGTGAACCATATAGCAGCCTCTCCCGTCAGTGAGAGAGGAAACAATCTGAGCCCTATTACATCTAGATCCAAATCAGGCCTCCCTACACAACTTTTACACACTGCCCTTACCTTAGCTATATGGGCAGGTGGATCCTCAGAAGGTAGCCCTGAAAACAAACCTCTGGCAGTGAGTATTTGCATCAAGCTACTAGTTACCACAAAGGTGTGGCCTGTGGGTAGAGGGGGAAAGACAAGTGACCCATCCGAGTCTGCTATGTTATCATACCCTCTGTAATATGCTTGGGGCCGTGGAGCGGGATTTTGTCCCCTCTGTTGATGTTCACCCGGAGCATCGGGTAACATCTGACCATGAACATCAACCAGAGCTGGGATATTCTGGTTCGGATCATCATCATTAATTCCCAAGTTTCGATTCATATTGCGCAGTGTACGCTCTAACTCGTGATCGTTGGGAAACAAGGGTTCTCTTCCTCTTCGTGTATTTGGCATACAAGGAGGATAGTTCAAAAAGAAATCAAAAACAATAAAACAAAGTAAAATCAAGAAAATATCAACTAAACTATAGTAATAAGTTCAAGTTAATCTAAAAGCTAATTTCTCCGGCAGCGGCGCCAAAATTTGATACGCTCAAACTTACTTCTCAAAAAAGAAGAAAAGCGGCCGTGTCAAGTAAATAACCCAACTAATGAGGTTGGGATCGTTCCCACGAGGAAAATAGTCTAGACTTAACTTCAACCTGTTATTACTATTGTTTGGTCAATGACTTCCCTGGAAAGTAAAAACATAAAAAGGGGGGTTTATATTTCTAAATGAGAGAAAACAAATAACGAACTTGAAAGAGACACATAAAAGCTTTGACAGTTGGATTTTAATCAATTAATCAAAGTAACTAGGGTTTACGTGTTCCCCACAGGTTCATAACTTGATAATTCTAACTATAACAATTCTTTCCTAGTATCTTGCATGCAAAGTGATAAGTTATGTATTTCTAAATCCTTGGTCCGGCATCTAAAAAATCTCACTCCGCACCTTGGTCCGGCTACGTGTGTTGCTATCCTAAGCCTTATCCTTACCTCATATTAAGCATCGTATTCGATATTTGACTAAGTTATTACCTCGTACCAATCAATACTATCCTATTAGATAGTATACACTAAATCTATGTTAACAATTCTTTTCCTATTATATACCTCCTTGGTCCGGCAAGTAGCATTAAGGCGAGTTCTAACGTTGGCCATCCGTTAAAAAGACTTCTAAGCGAAAGAATTATTAATACATGCAAGACACTATTCTAGAATTGTTATTTTAGTTAGGGTTTATCTCATTATTTGCCTATGATTCCCAAAACCCTAGTTATGGAGTTAGTTACTCATAGCCATAAACACAATATTCAAATATAGTAGATAAGAATTCATGTACTTACTTCAATTAGAAAGAGTAAAATCCAAAATTTTGCTTGATTAATCTCCAAAAATCACTTGCAAGAATCTCCAAATCTAACACTAATACACAAAGTCTAATAATATGAAGTCTAATCTAACAGAGTCTAACCTAACAGAGTCTAACCTCAAAAATGAGGTTTTTCGACCTATTTGTAAAAAATAAAAACCTAATTAAACAAGGACTCTGGTTGCTGGAAATCTGCCAAAACGCGGTTGGGTCGATGGACCTCGCGACCGATCGTCGTGGTCACGACGGACCGTCATGGACTCCGTCGTCCCATACTTGTGCAATTTCTTCTGCTGCTCTCTTCACCACCCTCGACGGCAAGTATGACGGACCGTCATAGGCACAACAATCCGTCGAGGTTCTTCGTTTCAAAACACTTCAACTCTTGGAATCTGGGTACTGGAATTACTTCTCTAAACTTCATGACGAACCTGCAGACGGACCGTCATAGCCACAACGGACTGTCACAAGCTTCGTAACCCCACACTTGGTCAGACTTCCCCATCTTCCTTCAGCAGCTTCACTACAATGCCACCTACGGACCGTCACAAGCACGAAGGACCGTCATAAGCTCCGAAGGTGGTCTCTTTTGTATTTCTTCGCTCAAAATCTTTGCATTCAGCTTTGGACAGATTTCCTGCAAAACAAAGAGAAACTTATATAAAAATTAGCACAAAAAAGGCTTTTGGAAACACTCAACTTAAGGAAAAGTATTAATTATATTGTGAAACCACGGTATATCAACACCCTCAACTTAAATTCATTGTTTGTCCTCAAGCGACGCACTATGACTCACTACACAATCTTTGTACAATAGTATCCATGTTTTATCCTTTGCAATCATTTGGCTATCAATCCCGATTAATCTCATCAAATCTATGCATGTTATCAATATTAGGCTTGAATTTAGTAGGATCAGAACATGACACAGACTCACCATGCATTAACACCTATCCTCTTCAATTTCTCACCGAGGTGCTAACAATTTCGGTATTGCAACTAGTGTCCTCACTTTAAAAAAAATCCTCATTTTTCACACAATGATTTTAGTGTGAGTATAAGGATTACTTTTTTCAACACTCACTCTCAGAACAAAGTCACACTCATTCATACCTATCGCCATAAGCTTGCCCTTATTTTCACTGCCTTAAGTTCGCTATACAACCCTTAGGATCATGATAGAACTTTCTTAGCTAGTAACATAGGCTCAGGGTCAGGTAAGGTATATTTAGGTATACTTTAGTGACTTTTTGCCCTCCTTGACATATCGGCTAAACCTTCCACTTTCTATCATTTTATCTCGCCCAGTTTCTCATATTCTTTCACCTTTTTTCTCTTCTTTCTTCATTTGTGTAAGTGACTATCTTCTTTTCTTGCTTGTATTTCTTGTGTATTTTTCTTTTTCTTTACTTTTCTTTCAACTAACTCTTGAGTCACTTTACTTTTGTTCTTTCTCTCTCTTTGTTCTTTCAACCCCACGTTCCAGAGCATTCCTCATAATAGCCACCCTTAACTCATGGCTTTGCCACGAGTCAAGGTACACAATACCCAAAATTGGGTCAGGGCCATAATGAAGGTTGTTTACTTCATTAGCCACCCCCAACTTATGCTTTTGGCATAAGATGAGGTGCACATGTCCAAGGAGGACCAGGGCCAAAACATTGTTCCCAAAACAACAGTTGGGTTGAAAAAGAAAGGTCTAATTTTAAGCTCAGATTATTTGGATCAAAGAAGGATAAATTTCATTTGGTTTCTTTCGTTTAGGCTAGAAATGGGTTGTATTGAATAAGGGCCTATGATACTTTCCTAATTGTCTATTACAGCTTACTTTTAGCAGGACTAACCAGGCAAGTTCTAGCTCAGTACCAATAGTGGACTATTCAAATTTTCCTCACACTCACTTGACATCTCATCACTATACCAGATTATCAGACACCTAGTTCAAATTTAAGACTTAGGGTAATACAATGGTGTAACTCTATTTCATGCTTAGAGCCACACAATTATCAGTTACTATGCCTAATCATGCATCATTTTCTAGTTTATCAGGATATCATTGTAGCCATCATGCTCCAGATCTAAACTATGTACAAAAGATATAAACATGCCGGTTCAACAGAAAAAGTAATCAGTCTTTTGGGGAAAAAGAACACAGGCAAGAAAACTCCAAAAGAAGATAGTGAAATTAGGCTACTCAGACTTCACCATAACACTCACTTTCCATTTACCCACAAAATTTGATACGCTCAAATTTACTTCTCAAAACAAAAGTAAAGTGGTCGTGTCAAGTAAATAACCCAACTAGTGAGGTGTGGATCGTTCCCACGAGGAAAATAGTCTAGACTTAACTTCAACCTGTTATTACTATTGTTTGGTCAATGACTTCCTTGGAAAGTAAAAACATAAAAAAGGGGGTTTATATTTCTAAATGAGTGAAAACAAATAACGAACTTGAAAGAGACACTTAACAGCTTTGACAGTTGGATTTTAATCAATTAATCAAAGTAACTAGGGTTTACGTGTTCCCCACAGGTTCATACATTGATAATTCTAACTATAACAATTCTTTCCTAGTATCTTGCATGCAAAGTGATAAGTTATGTATTTCTAAATCCTTGGTCCGGCATCTAGAAAATCTCACTCCGCACCCTTGTCCAGCTACGTGTGTTGCTATCGTAACCCTTATCCTTACCTCATATTAAGCATCGTATTCGATATTTGACTAAGTTATTACCTCGTACCAATCAATACTAGCCTATTAGATAGTATACACAAAATCTACGTTAACAATTCTTTTCCCATTATATACCTCCTTGGTCTGGCAAGTAGCATTAAGGCGAGTTCTAATGTTGGCCATCCGTTAAAAGACTTCTAAGCGAAAGAATTATTAATACATGCAAGACACTATTCTAGAATTGTTATTTTTGTTAGGGTTTATCTCATTATTTGCCTATGGTTCCCACAACCCTAGTTAAGGAGTTTAGTTACTCATAGCCATCAACACAATATTCAAATATAGTAGATAAGAATTCATGTACTTACTTCAATGAGAAAGAGTAAAATCCAAAATTTTGCTTGATTAGTCTCCAAAAATCACTTGCAAGAATCTCCAAATCTAACACTAATACACAAAGTCTAATAATATGAAGTCTAATCTAACAGAGTCTAACCTAACAGAGTCTAACCTCAAAAATGAGGTTTTTTAACCTATTTATAAAAAATAAAAACCTAATTAAACAAGGACTCTGGTTGCTGGAAATCTGCCAAAACGCGGCTGGGTTGATGGACCTCGCGACGGATCGTCGTGGTCACGACGGACCGTCATGGACTCCGTCGTCCCATACTTGTGCAGTTTCTTGTGCTGCTCTCTTCACCACCCTCGACGACAAGTATGACGGACCATCATAGGCACAACGGTCCGTCGAGGGTCTTCGTTTCAAAACACTTCAACTCTTGGAATCTGGGTACTGGGATTACTTCTCTGAACTTCATTACGAACCTGCAGGACGTACCGTCATAGCCACGACGGACCGTCACAAGCTTCGTAACCCCACACTTGGTAAGACTTCCCCATCTTCCTTCAGCATCTTCACTACGCTGCCACCTACGGACCGTCACAAGCACGACGGACCGTTATATGCTCCGTAGGTGGTCTCTTCTGCATTTCTTCGCTCAAAATCTCAGCATTCAGCTTTGGACAGATTTCCTGCAAAACAAAGAGAAACTTATATAAAAATTAGCACAAAAAAGGCTTTTGGACACACTAAACTTAATGAAAAAGTATTAATTATACCGTGAAACCACGGCATATCAATAATAGGCTGGAAGGATCGGGTCCTATTCAATGGGAAGAATTTAAGGAAGCTTTTCTTAGTATGTTCTTTCCCCGAGAGAGGAGAGAAATTAAGGTGGAGTTTATCAATCTCAAGCAAGGCAATATAGTGTTGCAAAGTACTCTTTGAAATTCTCAACATTGTCTAGGTATGCCCCTTATCTTGTGTCCAATTCTAGAGATGAAATGAGTCATTTCGTGACGGGGGTAGCCAACTTAGTGGTTGAAGAATGGTGTACCGCTATGTTGCATGATGATATGACCCTAGCTAGACTCGTGGTGTATGCACAATCAATTGAATAGTCTAAACTTAGGAAGATGGCTAGAAGTTTGAAAAGGAGTGGTGCTAGTGATGAAGAGCAAACTATGTTTGAGAAGAAGGTTCAATCACAAGGAGAATCTAGGAGTACTAAGTTCAAGGTTGATAAAGGAGGTGGTTCCAAGGATGGTACTTGTGCAAATTGTTGCAAGAATCATTATGGTGAGTGTTTATTGGGTAATGGGAGTTGCTTTTGTTGAGGTAAAGATGGGCACAAAATGATAGATTGTCCTATGATTGCTTCTAGAGAAATAGAGGGTAAACAAGTTGCTCCTAGTGTTCCAAAAGATGATGCTTCAACAAAAAGGCGTTTCTATGTACTCCGTTCTAGGGTGGAGAAGCCGTATGAGAAGGAGAGTGATGATGATGTTGGTACCTTCTCTTTCTTTTGTTAAGATATGAGTTCCTTCTAAGTGGAGGAGTATGGTTTGTAGATAGGATAGAAGTCCTTGAAATTGTTGTTTGTGCATGATGTTTAGGAGTTTGGTTGAAATTTAATTTCATTAACTTCTTGCATTTTGTGTTTTATGAATCCATGATTATGTTGTAAGATGTTTTTATATGATGTTACTTTGCATATTAGCATTTTTATATCATGAATTGCTTAAAATGTAGATTTTCGAAAAAATTGCTAAAAAAGTCATTGTTTCCTTAGAAATTTCATGCTGCCATATTTTTGAGAAAATGACTAATTGATTCGTTTGCCTAAAAATATTATAATTTGTTTATAAGTAATGTATATGAGTAGGGTATTGAGTATAAAATTTTTACGATTTGGAATGAAAAATGTGAGTATTGCAGCATAATGAGTTATAGAATTGAATGCTAAATTCTTCTTGTATTGTGAATCTCTATAATATGTGAAATTGATTTTTTTTTCCTTTTTATCATGGG